>CM062807.1:210965314-211300314 GCA_031772625.1 Pinus tabuliformis | reverse complement strand
TGTAAACTTGGAGTTGCTTCTGTGATTTGTATATGCTACCTTTGACCACTGGATCTGCGGAAATGACATAATTAGTAACTCGTGTAAAATCTCCATGACTATTACTTCATTAATTAAACATTCCAAGAAGACAATTGAAGGGGGTTTACCTTGTACATTTAGAGCAATTAGTGAATATTAATGATACAAAGGAGTGCGAGATTGAAAATGGAGGGGAAAAGGTATGCATATTGGTACCCAAGAAGTTGTCTATCTCCCCTCTCTAATCATGACCATCAGATCTTAGGTGGTGGATGGTGGCGACAGCTAGGGTGTGGAGGTTGTGGTGTGGCTAGTGGGGAGTTGTTTCAGAGGCCCACTACATGAACGGAATGCATAGTTGAGCGAGTGAAGGAGACAAGGAGGCATGATTGGGCATTATAACTGCCCAATTAGCAGTGGCAGAAGGAGAGGATCAAGGGACTGCATAGTTGAGGGTTACAAGGGTATAAGAGAGGCTCCACTATGCACTGTGATTTTGTAGTGTGTAGGAAAAGGCTAGGATAATTAAGAGTGCACATTTGGCAAGTGCAACTAGTAGAACTGTGTGACTGAGCACTAGATTTGTGCAATGCACAATTGAGGGAGACTATCCTATAGGACTTTGTAGTGCATATTTTCGAGAGGTGGAGGATGATTCATTATGTCTTAGTATTGCGTAGTGCATAGTTCTAGGAGTGATAAAGGTTTGCAAGTTGCAAAGGCAATGAAAGCTCCGAAAATGACTAAGTGATGGATCAATAAGACAAGAGAGAACAAAACATGAAAACAAGTCATGAAAAAGTAATCCCACACCTATAACATCAACACAAGCCAAGGGAATGCAAATTACCAAAAATCAATGTGCATACCTTGAAGTAAAAGAAAAGTGACACTTATTTCTATGTGCAATAGTTGAAACATAGCTTTGCGACACTTATAATACAAGTTGAGACAAAAGTTTCAACTACAAATAGAAAATGCACTGAACTATGTGAGAGTGTCTTGCACATATTATTATGATATATAGGATAAACTAATGCAGAAGAGTGTGTTATAGCTACCTCTAGTAGTGCACTAAGGTGCAACACATGCAGAAGTACAAACAATTAAAAGTGACACTTGCAATTGTAAGAAAACGTGAAAATGACACTTGTAAAAGCTAAAGAAAGTAAAAGTGACACATGCTAAAGTAAAGAGAAAGTAAAAGCAACACTTGTGAAAGTGAAAGCAAAAAATGACAATCATGAAAGTGAAAATGACAACGTGAAAGAAAAAGGTACTCAAAAGATACAGTTTAGAAGACTCACTAGAATGATGATACAATTTCCATTAAGAGTGAGAGAGATAGTCAAATAATGTTGCGCATTGGCTGTCTTCATGCATTGGATATTCAATGTCCATGTTAAATTCACAAGCACTGTCATAAGGGACTACGAAATGTCTGAGAGTTGTGCAATGTCTACAACTAAGTACTTCACAATTATTGTTACCAAGGATTGCACAGGCACTGTATTCCAAGATTGTGCAATGCCTGTCTTCAAAGGATAGACATGGACTACTAATCTTGCTAGAATGAGTTGCACTTGTAAATGTATCAAACTTTAAGCATGTGTAAGCAAGTGCCTTTGATAGTTATAAAATCACAAGAAAACTTAAGGAATTATCAAAGCATAAACCAATCACAAAGTGACCATGAAAAACTTGAGATGTCAAATAAAAAGATCACAAGGAGGCTCCAAAATTCAAGATGTAGGAAAAATTTTGGAGGGTGTTTTTCGTAGTGAAAACACCTGGTGACACACTAGAAGAACTCAAACTTCTTTGTTTAGTTCTATCTTTATGCATAGAGTATAGTATTTGGGAAGTATTGATTCACCATTTGTACTACCTCTGCTTCCCCAATTATCCCGGTTATGGATGTGTCTACGGTGCTGGACCAACATGTCAGAGGATCTCCCAGGGAATAAGTCCCAATTAGACCTCATACCATTTGGTGTAGGAGTCCCAACATTGGGTCGTATGGTAATTCCTTGACCATGATTTCGCACAGAGGCCAGTAAGATAACTCTATTGGTAGCAAGGGTGTGACATATGCAGTATGCCAAGGAAGGTGCATGAGAAGTTCTAACACACGAGGGTTGAGATGAGTGCGTGCCTTGGAAACCTTCAATAACACAGAGTTAAGAAGGTAACACACGAGAAAAGTTTCATCACAACATGGAAGGAAAGTTAGCTAGTAATCCAAAGTGATGGTTAAACCAACAACACATTTCAGAAAGATTCATACATACATACACGGAAATCTATACATGCATGCATAAAAAAATGATACATATATCATTTAGATTAAACCAGATAGCATAGAATACAACACAATAATGCATGAAATGTGTTGGCTCTTATTATATTAAGAAGTTTAAGTTCCAAGTATACAATACATCCATATTCGACCACTAGTTCTAATAGCAGAACATTACAACCACAATTGCCTGCTCCTCCAAAGAGATGTACTAGCTCTGTGTAGTGGAGAAGCCAAGGCTCGTTACAGTACTATCCAATATTTCTCCAAGATATTCTTATCGAAAGCTTGGCTAACCAAAATCCCATACAATGAGTTATGAGGCACTATTTATAGAAAAGGGTGGGGTGACCCTTGACATTCCCCTTTGTGACAGTTCATCTACCCTCATGACTCTTCATCTACTCTATGACTGTTACATCCAGCTATCGACACTTGAACTTACACTTGACAAGATGGTACATTACAATGCATATGTACCCATGTGAGAAAAAATGGCTTGAGAAATACATGCTAGACATCACTATGACTCGGACAAATGTTGGAAGGCCAACTCTTTGACATCTTCATTTTGGTTGATAGTAGCCTACTGATGCCAAGACCAATAGTCTGTAATGGTGTCTGTGTGCTCCAAGGTGACATCTTTCTGGAACCTGACTCTTGCCTCCATAGCATCCAGGTACACTACTCAGGCTCCTATGTCCAACTCGTCTCAAAGCATGTGCATCATTGTCTTCAATGTGGTCGGACCAACAACATAATTGTGCATGATGTCTGCACTAATGGGAAAGTCTGGGTTGGTGGAAATTCCCATCAACTCGTCAAATTACAAGTCAAGATCTAGTCGGACCTATGCCTTTGTATTCACTTGAGTGAGAGTCCCAATAGATGGGATCGCATGTACATGCACCACAACATCCATACTCTTGAATACACATGCATGGGAATCCTGTATACTAGTGATGAGCTGCGGGAGCTCTTCATAGTTCTGGATCTGACTTCAGATACACGCCTTTAGCTTGACCCCTCTAGGCTTCATCATCTTAGGCAAGTGAACAAGGGCTCCCTTGTATCTCATCATCCATGTTTTCATGTAATCAACAGTAGCATGCACGTTCTCCAAGATACGTGCTCTTCTAACACATTTTGCTGCTATCCGTTGAGATGGATGACTGCCTTGTGCATGGTACCAAACTTGGAATACATTGCCAACATGACTATGTCAAGGGACAACACTTCATCTAGTATTGCCTTATTCAGCTCTTCTTGGGCAGATGTTGTAACTAACTCTCCTCCTTGCTTGGCCATCTGTAGTTCCTTAGCCATTCACTCATTCTCATCTATCAGAAAGAGAACGCTTGAGTTAGTGGCTTCACCATAAACTCTAGTAGCATCGGCCAAGGCTGTTGGATGTTTGTGCATGTCAAAAGCAATCACTCATTCCTCAAATTTCACAGGAAATATATGATCATCCAGAGTTGACACTCTGCGAGACTAAACAACTCTATGTTGAGACTCGTTGAATGAGATGTTGTGCATCTCTCCTTCCAGCTGATCTCCAAGGATCTCAATGCCTCCTTGGTCTCTTGAGACTTGCTCATCTTATGCGGTGAAGCAGGTAAGTCGACTTCATGGTGATAAGGAATGAGGTTGATGTCTTGTTCCAATTCTTGTTGCTCCATATCCATATCCAAATGTTTAATTGCTTGCTCTATCTCATAATCGAAGTCTTGCTCTTGCAATGGCTCACCTTGTTTGCCTGATGCTCATTGTTCTAATGAGTCCACTACCTGTACAGACATTGTTTCATATGTATGCACATGTTGTTCCCCCTGCTATACCTGTTTCTGTTGTGCTTACTTCTCGTATTTGCGCAACACCTGTTCCTTCCGAAGTTTCTCCAACTCATGCAACTCCTTCTCCATATCTTCCATCCTTCGTTTCTCCCTTTGCCTTTGCGTGATTCACTTATCACGTTTTTTCCTCTTCACCTCTATAGCATAGGTTATTTCTCTACAAGTGGATCTGCTCAGAACTTGCAACTTTTCTCTTCCTCGATGCGATTGACAATCTTTCTCTTGCCCTTGTCATGCACTAGTGTGTTCACTTATACTACTACTAATGCTTTCGGTGCTCTCCGAGATGTTGCTTGATGTTGCTTTTCTAACCACTCCACAGTGAAGCTGACCTATTCATTAGGTCTAGAGAAACTGTAGCAATATCTCCATGGGTCCTCCTCCACCTAATGAAATTCCCCATGGATCTAGTTGAATTGTACTCTCATGCAGTGAACTTTCACAAGACAATGTGGGTCATACGTATTGTAACTTTGAAAGTCGAACGGATACTTCTTCATCTGCTCTGGTTCAACATTCGCATTCTTGAAACTTTGGATCTCATATAACCCAATGAGCAGTGGAAGAGCGGGCCAAGGTGTCTTCTTCTTCCGATGTATCCATGCTGTCAATCGTGTCGAGATGTGATATGATACCTCTTGCATGATGAGCACATCCAAGGCAAACTTCGGTAAAACATACGGAGGCTTCTCCACATTGTACATCCGTATGAGGGTGTCGGATAGTGAGGCATACCAGCTAGCTATGTCTATAAATTCCTCCATTGCTGCCATCGACATGCAGGGTGGATCCTGTTCGAATATCATCTTGTAAACTGGGTGACAAAATGATCGAACATCTATGTGATAACTCGTCTGAAGCTACATTCGAGCAACAACTTACAGTAAGTGTTGACAATAGTCTCTGACGGTGACCATGCCCAATTCAATCTCGGGAACTCCTGTAGGGCACATATTAAATACAATATATAGGAAAACATGTAGATCTCTACTTGCATACCTATGGGTGGTTTTTGAGCCCTCGTTACCTATTCCTTCAGCTTATGAGCCAACATGCCAAACCAATTACATGGTTTTCCTTCTCTGGCCAGTTGGTCCTTCGTGATCACCCAACTCTGTGGGAAGGTTTCCATGTTTTCTTGGCCATAAAGTCAAAATGAAAACATGACCAAGTATTGATATGCCTTCCACACTATCTTCGTCTTGTAGATTTGGTTGGGTGTCATCCTAAATCTAGCCGGCTCCTTTACCTAGTTCTTCAAAATGTCTCTAGAGTTGGCATTGTTACTGGATAAGGTGAAGGGAGTCTCCATGATAGTCACGGGCTTTGACATTTGATACATCTCATCATAATCCTCTCCCCTGAAGGTTTCAATCTTCGTCCCGCTAACACTACTCAAGGTCATCGTCTCGGGATCAATGTGTGAGATGATCGAGTGTATCACATCTGCACATGGGAGCACGGGGTATCTGCATCCAATCCAATACAAGTCGGACTTGTGAATGTTCATGTACACCAGGCGGTCTTCGAGGTCTTCCCCAAAGGGGCTTATAAATGTATCATTGACTTCCTACCATTTCAGTTCAATGTCCTTATCTAGAATCAACTTGGTATCTCCATAGATTGGTAGACTTGAGAACACTTGCTCAACTGCTACTCCAGTTGCACTTCTCTCAGTGTCCTTTGATCCTGGTCTCTTGGAGGCCATTGATCCTACACTTCTAAGAGGCGGATGAAAATCTAAAAGATATAGAGGCAAAGCGACATGCATTGCAAGAAATCTATTAGCGAAAACCAAAGAAAATTGGAGGAATGACATAACACATTCCTGGGAATTGATAGGCAAAGATTGTGCAATTTCTTTTGGGAGGCTGGGTGACTGGCTGCCACAGCTACACAAAAGGAAATCGAGGTTGTCTGGGAGGCATGATTGGCTGTTGTATTTTTGCAATGCGCAATCCAGGCTGAATTTTGACTACTGGAATTGTGTAATGCGCAATTCCAGCTGGCAATGACTATAGGCTCAGTGACTTCATTGCACAATTTTCTGGGCCAGTGGTCACTGTCCCTTAGGATTGTGTAAAGTAGGCCTGGGGATAGCTACTAGGAAAAAATTTGCACTGGATAAGAAGGCAGAGCCCTCCCTCTCAGGATTTCACAATTTTGTCTTGGTGAGGCAGAGTCTGAGCCAAGGCTGCCCAGTCCCACCAACGGGCAACTGAAAGAAAATGTGAAAGTGAATGCATGGCAATACTGAGTGTAAGTAGAATAAAATGATCATGCATGCAAACATTGCATGAAATATTCAGAAATCAAAACAACATGCACGTGGGTGAAGCGCGTCACTGAATTGGTGACCGTTTGTGCAAAACAACTTCATGCATGCGACGACAGTGAGATAGCAACGAAAAACTAAAATTATGCTAGTACAAGCTAGTATGCATGTAAACAATGGCAAGCATTCAAATAAATTAATCAAACAACATTCACACAAGAGAAAACAAAAAAAGTAATAGAAATTATGAAAAAGACAAGTTGAGACCACTTACCCATGAATAGCTGAGTTGGATGTGTCGAAGAGTCTTGGATGTGTTGTGGGATTTCAAAGCTCCAAAATCGATGTGAAATAATGAGCTCTGATGCATCAAATAAATAAGTTTGGGATCATGACGCACATGCCACAAATCTAGGAAAAAGTTACACTTGGAGGAAAGATTCTAAAATGATCTTTACATGTAACCTCCAACTGCTAAAAATAGCTCCCTAAATCAAGGGATGTTTTTTGCATGTTGCCTTTTGTTATTCTAGGAAAAAATAAGACATGCATGCAAGTGAAGTTTACTTGCTCCCGGGTGGAACTAGTCAACCCAACTGCACATGCAAGAGGTTGCTCAACTGTTGGGAGAAAATGCACATTTTTGGAGGGGAATTGTGTTGGCTACCCAGGATATTTGCACAATTTGTAGGGAGAGCAACTAATTTCTGCCCAAGATTGTGCAATTCCTAAGTTGAGCAGCTCTGTTGGGAATGATTACGCAATTTTTTGGATGAAGCCTGACTGGGAGAATTGTACACTTCTGGAGCCTAGCAAGCTGCCAGACTGAATTGCACAATTTCTCGAGGAAAGGATGGCTTCCCTCCAGAATTGCGCAATTTATTGAGGGAGCTGCTCATCCTGGAGCTGGACCAGGTCCATAGGAACAACCTATGAGGGGAAAGCATCAAGTTCTAATAGAAATGCTGCATTTTTGCAAGAAAAATATTGAAACTTGTGTACTTGACGAAGCAAGACATGTTGATGTGAAAGGTTGGTAGGGAGGCTCCAAAATGAAGCTAAGGAAAAATTTTGGAGGGTGGTTATAGCTGCTACAACACTTGGGGACACATTGGGAGAACTCCAGCTCTCTGAATGGACCTTGTTCATGAAAAACAACTCTAACACCTCTGGAAGTATTGTCCAGTTCTTAGTTCGTCTTGGTTTTACGCTAACCTAATTGTAAGATGTAGCATCTTCCACGCTCTTGGTAAATTGATGGACATTCCAAGCCAAGGAAACATAGTTGTTTCTATTGGGGCTTAGGGGTATATTGGTACATAATAAGTGTAGTCATTAGAGTCTTAGTTTCATCTCTGGTGTTGCTCCACTACCAGCAGGACTGGAGAGTACCCCAGAGGAGTCACGCAAGAACAAAAGCATCGCTCCGCTGCGAGTGAGTCTGGTCATTACCCCAGCCGAGTTACTTGCATCACCTATCTATACAAGAAGCCTTTCTCTTCTTTCACCTCATTCATTTTTCATTTTTGAAAATTTTCACTTTCATTTTTTTTCCATTTTCATTTTATAAATATGCATAGCAATTATTCATTTTAGAGGCAAAAGACGGATCCTTACTTATTGAGAGCATAAGAGGTTCATCCTTCAGAGAAGTAGTTTATTATATACCTCTGACATGCTTGTTAAGGTTTTCCCCCTCACCTTACTCTACTTGACTGAGCTGACAAGGGTTAACCCAAAAAAAATTGAGTAGGGTAGGTGACACTAGTTAGCACGCAGGCATTGTGTTTTCACCAAGGTTCACCTCGAAAAGTACATATTTTCCTTCGATGTATCATGCAATAAAGATAACAAGTTCTTCATATAGAGGCAGGATGCCAGATAACCAAGTAGTGATAGTTGTACAAGGCCTCTTGTACTTTACCTTGCTTGTTTCAAGAGTCATACATGGTTTCATGTGAAACTAACCTATGAACAAAAAAAGAAAACAAACAACAAAGCAAAGCATAATCTGAAGCAAATGTGAAAGAAAAGTGAGTAAGAAAACAAGCAAGCAGACAAACAAACAAACAAAACAGTTAATCAAACAAGCATGCAAATGAACCAACTGAAAGAAAACACTACTCCTGCTCTTAAGTTAATGTTGCATGGGCATGATCACGTGAAGTGATATTTCCAATGCGGCCACTAGCGCATTGGTTGACCCATGTTGGTGAAGGCCTGGTCCACAAGCAACCAAGTTGTGCTGACCAGCAAGCATGAAATATATAACAATGAAGATAAACACATTCATGTTTAAAAGTGCCCACAGGACATAAGTAAGTGCAAGTGCATGAAATGTGGTCCGTGGACTTGTCATGATGTTTTGTGACACCGTGTGTAGATTTGAAGCATATGCACACTCCTAACTATGACATGCAAGCAAACAACAGAAGCAATGACAACTTGCGTTGTGCACGTGTGCTTGCAATGATTCCTCCAATGCATGAGCGATGGGATCGTGCAGTTCGAGTGGAGGAAGTATAATCTATGTATGAGATTGATATTCAATGCATATAGATGAGTTATTAGGAGCCTTGGGTGATTGAACTATTTCATGATCGAAGGTGAAACTAAGCCCAAGAGAGCGAGGGCCTAACATAACCATCAAGTCGCGCTGAAGTGCCTCAACAGTCTTGGGTGTTTCAACTTCATCATTGGATATATCATCATAAACCAGTGGCTTTGAAAAATCAATTGTGATAGAATCATGATCGTGATCGAATATGGGAGTAAATGGATCATGACAGCCACGATCAGAAAAATCAATGATTTCATTTACATCCTCATCATCTGATGAATCAAACAGAGGGGTAGATGAAAAGCGAACAAATTCAACCTTTGTGTTTTCGGAAAAGGAAGATGAAAAATCACGTGGAATTTCAATGAATAACTTATCCTCTCCATTTTCGGATGATGGACTGACATCTGATGTGTCCTACAAGTGATCAATGATGGGTGCATCCATGGATGAAGATACACATGCGAAATCATGGATGGTAGGTTCCCCAAAGATGTCAGGGAAGAACGGAGGAGGCTCGGTTAGAAGGAATTCATCCTTCGCTGAGTGTTGATTCTCAAGCTCCTAGTCATATTCTTCATGAATGACAACGATTGCTGGTTGTGCAACACCAACCCCATCAGTGTCTTGATCCTCGTTCACAACAAGTTTAGAGTCCAAAATGGAAGAACACAAGATAGTATCATCCGAAGGAACAATCAAGTATGAAGATGGAGGTTGTGGAACAAAATTCATATGACAACTCGATGGACTCCAACCAAATCTGCACGAAAATTAAGTGAAGTGATGTTGGGAGTATGTGACAGCTAAACAGGTGTGTGATCATGATATTCAACATCAATTTGCAGTGGTGGAGCTATTTGATGAGGGTACAGTGGACAATCTCTTGAGATAGTGACCGCCTCCATCTATGATTGCGTGGCTCCATGTTGTGGGGGAAAGTATCCAACTCGGAATGACCCTAACCCACTCTAAGGGTGACAGTTCCTTAGCAACAACTGAAAGCAAAGCTATCTAAAGTTTCTTCTTTATGACATGCAAGAGATAAAAGGGAGAGATCCACTTACCGATGTCTTGCGCAAATGGTCGATCCAATCTCCTTTGTTTGCCGCTTGCTCCCAGCTCCAAGTCTTTTCACGGGCCCAGCTACTCGAGATTCTGCAAATAAGACAAGAAGAGGAAACTACAAGAAGCATGCATTCATAATCGATTCAAGGATTAGCATAAATCGAAAACGCAAGTAAGACAATTCACCATTGAAACACATGCGAATAGAAGAACCTCAAATGCTTTATTAATATATGGAAGTAAGGTTCAGGCGGTGATACAACCATGAGAGGTCCAATCTAGCATCACCTTCCCGACGGAGAGAAATCTCTTCTTCACCTCCCTCAAGCAATCACCCAATACTCTCAACTGTAAACCAACAGCAATTCTTTGCACAAATTCCGGCCTCCTAGATCCCATGGGATGAGATCCTTATATAGAGTTTTGGAGTGAAGATAAGTCAGCTTGATGTGTGACTTGTTGTCCTCTTCAACTCCAGTTGTTCTTCAGTTCTTCACTTGGAGTTTCTATCTTCCACTTGGAGTTTTAGAAGCTCTTAACTCATCATTAGGCGAATCTTATGATCAAGTGTCTTTTTGGAAGCTTCCTGGGCACTGGCACATTGAGAAAAACATTCCTCCACATGTCCAAGTACGCCCAATGCAGGTAGCCTTTGTTGCACCTGCTATGCAGCGCAGGTAGCCCTTGTTGCACTTGCTATGCAGCGCAGGTAGCCTTTGGAGCAGCTGCTTTGATCCAAAATTGACCTGTTTTTGAGTGTTTTTCAGTGGAGAACTGATTTGCAGTGCTGTGGTTTGCTGACCTTGTTCTTCTAAGGGTAAGAACAACATGTTTAGGGACTTTGGATCCCTTAGATTATTGACATTTCATGCTCTATGCTGTAAGGCACAAAAATGTCTATAACAGTTGCCCCCTAAAGTATGAGGCCGTTTATCGGGTGAAATGCTTTATTAGGAGGATCCGAAGTTCATTCAATCGTCGGGAGGTGACCTGTAACAAAATACAATACAATACATTATCTTTTCATACTTTCTTTTCATGATCTAGCTGATGCGGGTATTTCCCATGATCAGCTTTATAAATACATTTGCCGTACATAAACAGACGATCGTCTAATAATAGACTGATAATTCTCTGCTTTTAATTATCATCCTTTTAGTAGGACGCTCATCTGCTGCACATGTCTATGTTTTTATCTCCTGAATATATATCGCAACCCGGATGGATGAAACTAGATCCGGGGTCTTCAAACTTGTCCGATCTTCACTCTAGTACAAGTCGATCCATGTGAGAATTTCTTGAAGTCGAACATGGAAAGACATCGCTTGATTACCAGTCAATAATGTAAACTGTTAACAAGCGCGAGAGGAATCACCGATAATGATGATGACCCTCAAGGTACTGCAGCACAATTCACGTGGTGTGAATATAGGATCTGACGTCGAACACCACGCAAAGTCTCCTGGTCGAAGGTCATTAATGTATACCTATCGCCGGGAGTGAGAAACTTGCCATTGAGGCATGCAAGCTTCAAAGTACTGAGGGGGTGTCCCTAGATCAACTTCTTGGATAATGAGCTGATGTCGACAAGAAGTGATCTGTCAAAGGAGGGCCTTAATGAATCCCACATCAGTGACATGGAACGGAGCTAGTGATGATGGTGAAAACGATCTGTGAAATATGATTCAGGGTGGCGGTCATGGAAGGATGAAAGATGATGATGGGACCCGGTTGACACTTTCTGAATGACATCTCTTGAACATATAACGACACTGATGTGATGGATCGGTAGCATTACCCCATGTATGGATGGTATGGCGAGACCATGGTGAAGGGACTGGTGAATGATAATAACCCAACCCGATATTTACGGAGGCAAAAGTGTCATGTTCAAGAGCGACTTGCTACCATTTAAGCTTTGAGGTTCTCCCAATTTTTCCCCAGTCATTTCTGACCAGTACCTCTTTATTTTTGTCAAGCTTGAGGAGGATAACATATGCTTGTTCTATAACCTGCCCTTCGGGCAAGCCCATCGCTATGTTCTAACGAGCTTAATGATAGGGAAACTCGTTCTCGTCTAAAGACAAGTTTGTCGCTATCTAATATTTTTAACGAGCCCAGCGACAAAGACAACTCGGTCCTTTTCATCTTTAGAGAGTCTGAAAAGGGTACATAAAGTGGACTCCAGGGGTCCTTTTTCGTCATCTAATCCCTTAAGTCCGAAAAAGTATAAAACAATACAGAAGGGATGAACGTTCGATATCTTTATCGAGCCGAACTAGACAAGCGCTCGATCTTTTTGTGCAATAATCCCTCAGGTCCAAAAAGATTAAAATCTAGAGGAGGGATAGCTCTTCCGGTCCTTTTAACGAGCTAGAAGGCCAAAACTCGGCAAACTTTTCATATTTTACGAGTCAGTGAAAAGAGCTCAAAGAAGACTCGTATTTTGAGGAACGAGTGATAAACAGGGATAGCAGCAGATTCCAGGTACAGGTTGGAATTTTCCAATCACGGCAGTGTTACAAGGATGGCTAGGTGAAATCACTCTTCGCAGCTGTTCCTCAAAATAGGTAAACAATCAAGCGGATGTGAATGATCGGCCAAATGAAAAGTGGAGGTGACGGCGCACAAACACAACCAAGGCTTTTATGGCTGATGAATTTACGGTCTCAAATGGTTATTTACCAGTTCATTTTTCTTTAATGAGCTTGAACTCTGCGGGGAAGCTTGCTCACATGCTTATGTTTATTTTTTAACGAGCATGAAGTCCGCGTTAAAACTGCTCGGTTTCGCGTTTATTTTTTAACGAGCATGAACTATGCCAAAACTGCTCGTTTGATAAGGTCAAATTCATATTTTACCATGACTAGTTTTTCTTTTCCAGAGATAGTACTGTTTCATCAATTACTGCAACAAACTTGTTAGAAATGGATATCCGTCAGTATTGTAGGGAGGGATCCCAGCCGAGCAGAGACGGCAAGGTTTCTATCCGTGATATCACTGACAGGTCTCTCAGGTCTATTCTGTACACGATTTGTAGGATGGCCGGTAGCGCATCCCCTCATGTTGCCAACAGGTCATATGTGCAGCACGCCCTGGAGTGTCTTCAGCCGAAAGTTTTTAACTGGTGTGATGCAGTACTGGTTCAGATGAAAAACCAGTTGACCAAAGTAAAGGACGGGAAACTGAAGAATTTTGGCTTCGGTTCAGTTTTGACTACCTTCGCTTTGGAGAAGATACCCCTGATGCAACCTCAGTACATTGTTCTCGACTTGCCATCTCCTACTGAGCCACGCATGCAGAGGTGGGTCGACCACATGGCTAGACATGCAGGTCAATCTCAGATTACTTTTACTGATGCCTTCTTTAGGTGGTTCGAGCGGCAGGATATGGCTTTTTCCGAGTATCCATATATTGGCATGGATTTCCGAGGTGATCCGGATTTGGTACTACCGGATGGCGAGCAGTGGGGTGATCTTGGTAAATATTTTGACCTTATCACTGTTTACTGTCTTTTATTTATAATGTCCTTGTGCTTTACTCTATCAAGACTCTAATCAAACTCATGTGCGCATGCAGATGTGGGCCCCGTCCGTCCAGCAGTTCGTCCGAGAGCTCCGGCCGCTGCCCCAGCAGGGGAGGCTCCAGGGAGAGCTATTCTCCGTGACCTTGACTTGGCCGAGACTCTTGCAGCTGTGCAGGAACAGGTTGAGGGTCTTACCTTCGGGATTCCAGATGTACAGATTGACGAGTTGCCTCTGCGATTGCAGCGACATACCGCTGGTGTTCCTAGACGATGGTCTCATCTTCTGCGCATGATCGCACAGGCCGTGGCATGTTATCATGAGCATCACTAGGCTAGGGTGCCCCCCAGCCATTTTTGAGTTTTGGGGTCATATGACCGATTTTGTCTTGGTTACAGAACATTATATGTAAACCGTAAACAGTTATATATATTTTTGATTTTCGGGGTTTGTCCCAGTTCTTATGTGATCCATGTATGAAACATCGATGATGCTTCTCTTTTTATCAAATTTGCAAATGTCTATCTAACACATAATTTGCTAATGAGTCGGTTAATGTGTTTAAGTTTCTGGAAATGTGTTGATATTGGATAAAATCAAACTGTCTTTCCAAGATTTTAACTCTTAGGAACTTGCGATAAATAGCTGGGTTTCGGACAGAGTAGGTACCATTGAGCTGTAGTACCACGAGCTGTGAGTTTAGCCTGACGACTAGCCGGCGTATGCCATGGGTGATGGCATCAGAAAGGAGCTCTATCAACGCGCTATACTCAGCAATATTATTTGTTGATTGACCAATACAGACCCCCCTGAAACTCATTAACTCGCCGCTTGGGTTAAAAATGGCCCATGCTGCTGAGGATAGGTTCCTCGTACTACGACTCGCTCTGTCAGCATATCCAACCCACGGTTCCAATGGATTTGACATCTGCAATAAATGTAAAAAGCGGATTACTTAAACCAAAACAAATGCTTTAGCGAAAACAAAAATGTAACAAAAGCATATAGGTTACTATTAGGCATAGTAACGCTTAAGGTACAACCCGTTGCAGTGTTGCGCCAGTGGAATTCCGTCATAATCTACCAACTCGTAGGCACCTTTTGCTAACACACTTTTAACAATATAAGGGCCCATCCACAAGGACTTGAGTTTCCCAGCTCCCAATTTATCGGATTCTTGGTCATAAAGCAAGACCAAATCACCTTCCGAGAAGACACGGGGTTTGACATTTTTGTCGAACTGCGCTTTGACTTGTTTCTTATGGGCTTCGTTGGCCAAGGAGGCATCACGATGGGTTTCATCCAACTGGATTAATTCCAAGAAACGAGCTTCTTCTTCTGAGGTTCCGAGGAGGAGATCAATTGCGAGTTTAAGGGACGAAATTTCGCACTGGATTGGTAGGATTGCTTCCAGGCCATACACCAGTTGAAACGGTGTGAACCCAGTGGCGTTCCTTACCGATGTTTGGTAGGCCCACAAAGCCGAGTACAGGATCAAATGCCATCTTCTTTTGTGAACCCCCACCATCCTTTGCAGCATGCGCTTCAGGACTTTGTTGATCTCTTCAACTTGTCTGTTAGCTTGCGGATAGTACGGAGTAGAGCTGTCGTGAGACAATCCTAGTTTGGCAGTTAATTCAACCATCATGTGATTGCGGAAATGCGATCCATGATCTGTTACTATGGCCTGCGGCACGCCGAATCTAGCGACCACATGATTAAAAAAGAATAGGGCTGTTGTTTCACCAGTGTTATCCAATGTAGGCATCGCCTCGGCCCATTTGGTAAAATAGTCAACTGCGACTATAATATACCCATGCCCCCCGGTCGAGGTGGGGTTACATTGCATGAAATCGATGCCCCACTTGGCGAAAGGCCCCACAGCTATTATTGGCTGTAGAGGAGCGGGGGGTCTTCTGGTTTTGCTATCAAAAATCTGACATGCATGGCAACTTCTAACTGCGGTTATGCAATCTTTGAACATGGTTGGCCAGAAGTATCCTGCTCGTAAGATTCTTTGTGCTGTAGCATATCCAGATTGATGCCCCCCACAGGTGCCTGAATGACATTCGTTCAGGGCTTTTTCGGCCTCCTCATGGGTTAGACACCTTCTCAGGACCGTATCGACACCACGACGGTAAAGTGTATCACCGACGATCATGTAGTCTTTTGCTTGGTATCGAATGCGTTTTTGTTCTGAGTGAGAGGTGTCTGGCCGAAACTTTTGGGTTTGGAGATAAACTATTATATCTCCATACCACTCATCACTTGCTGATATCAGAAACAAACTTTCGTCCACGATCGATTCTTTGGACGTTTCATCGTTGAATGATGATGGGAGATCGCATAATAATTCTGCAAAAACTAAAGCTTTCTTTGATTTGGATTTCACAAATTCCAGATCAAACTCTTGAAGGATAGCTATCCACTTTGAATATTTTCCCCCAAGCAACTGTCGCGACAGTATATAAGTCATGGGGTTGCAATCTGACAATACGGTGGTCTTCCTAAAGAGGACATAGTGCCGAAATCTTTGTATCGCTTGAACAACCGCCAATGCTAGCTTTTCAACATGAGAATATTTACTTTCCGTATCATTTAAGTTTTTACTTAAATAATATATAGGGTGTTCAATTCCATCGACTTCTTGAACTAAAACCATTGCAATGGTCATATCTGCTGCAGCCAGATACAGGTTAAAATCCCTTAGATAGTCTGGGGCGTACATTAATGATGCTTCGACTAGCGCTTCTTTCAAAGCATCAAAGGAAGCTTGTGCAACCTGGTCCCAGACGAAAGGTACATCCTTTTTCAGGAGACGGGTATAACCTTTAGCAAGTTCTGCGTAATTTGGAATGAACCTCCTGAGAAAGTTTGCTTTCCCTTGGAGTTTCTGAATTTGAAGCAAGTTCGAAGGTGGAGGCAAATTAATGATTGCCTGCACCTTGCAAGGGTCGAGACGAATCCCATCCTTGGAGACTATAAAGCCAAGTAAATGACCAGAACCGACGCAAAACACACATTTGTGCGGATTGAGTCTTATCTTGTAGTGTCGGCAACGTAGAAATATTTCTCTTAAATGATGCGGATGATCAGTCCGCTTTTGCGAATGAGCCGGAAGATCGTCGAGATAAGGTTGAACGATGTTCTTGAAGTCATGGAAAGCATAATTCATTGCTCTCTGAAACGTCGCCCCTGCGTTCTTTAAACCAAAGGGTAATTTTCGATAAGCGAAGGTGCCCCACGGACAAATAAATGCAGTCTTTGACTGGTCCTGTGGGCGGATATTAATTTGATTATACCCGAAAAATCCGTCCATAAACGAAAAGATTTCACATCCGGTGCATTCATCAATTATCTGGTCGATGAAGGGTGTAGGGTAGTTGTCCTTTGGACAAGCTTGATTTACATCCCTATAATCGACGCACACTCGTATTGTTCCTTGTTTCTTCATAACAGGGACAATATTCGATACCCAATCGATTAGAGGAACCGGGTAGATGAAACCAGCATGGAGGAGTTTTTCAACTTCTGCCTTAATAGCAACGGCTTTCTTGGGGTGCACCTGCCGAAGCCGTTGTCTTACTGGTTTGACATCAGGATACATCTTAATTTCATGTTCAACGATACTCGAGTCAATGCCTGGCATTTCATCATATGACCAAGCAAAGAAATCTCTAAATTCGCGGAAAAGAGCTTTATATATTTCTTGTTCTGAAGGGGAACAACCTTTGCCAACATAAATATTCTCTACAATGTCTGTTTTGGTCGAGATATTTATGGCTATAGTCTCTTCTATATTGGATAGGTTTCTCTCGGAATCCACCGTATCTACAGTATTTGTTAGGAATTCAAATACTGAGGGGTGATACAGGTCGCCTTGAGTATCTTCCTGAGGAAGGGAACGATGGTGGTTATCATCCCATGGTGCCCCCTCAATCCACATTGATTGCAGGATTCCTTCGTCACTTGCATGCACTCGTGACCAAGGATCCAAAGGGGTACCACATTCTCCTGACCTATCTACCCAAACGCTTGACGAGCATTGATTTGGGCTCGCCTCCCATGCCTGAAACATTGATTGCTACAATATTTCGATTGGGCTCGGGTTTAACACCATTGCCCGATCCATGATGACTTTGTCTTTTGCGACCTTCGTGGAAGATATCATGTTGCAGGTGGCCACCAATGGTACATTTCCTATGTACATATGATTTGGTAGCGAGAAAGTCCCCATCATCGTGGGGTCTTTCGACAGTCCTACTCCTATATCTTGAATTGAATGGTCGCTTTCATGGATCATGGGAATGCTTCCCGTAACTTGTGAACCATTAAGGAGGAAGTTCTGTTGGTCGACGACCGTAATCCCTCCTTCAAACGGGAAAGCGATCTTCCTAAAATAAGTCGACACGACAGCTGCCATGGCATAAATCCATGGTCTTCCCAGTAGGATGTTGTAATCTAGATTTCCATCTATGACTTCAACATCAATCTCTACTGTTTTTCCACCTAGTTCAACTTTCAAGTTACTTAGGATACGGTAAGGGGTATATGTCCTACCGTCGAAAGCCTTTAGTGTTGTCGAAGACCTCGACAAGGTTGGTGACCCTAACGTTTTCCAGCAGCTCATTGACATAATACATGTCGATGCCCCCTCATCAATAATTGTTCTGTGAATAGTTTTGTTGAGGGCCTTCACTTGAATAAGGAAAGCTAGTTGAGCTGGTAACTGAGGGTCATACCCTTTGTGATCAAAGGACACAAGATTGGAATCCTTAGGGTCAACCCCCCTATTGCCGATAACAATGCCTGCCTTTGGGATGGACAATTTTGTAGTACTTCTAGAGTCGACATAGCGGATGGCGATTGAGCCAAATCTTCCACTATGTTATAATGCTGCGCCGCTCTGGCACGAGGATTAAAAGTCGACTTGTGTACTACACCCTTAGGTGGTTTTATCGTTAATTCTGGCATTATGGGTGGGACAACTTCTGTCGAAGTTGTTGTCGAACTACTAGGTTGATCTTTACCTTTTTCGTTTGACAGTTGCGGATTCCCGTAATATTTGTTCCTTGTCGAAATCAAAGCATCATTTTGCTGCTTAGAGATCGACAACATCAACACTTGCGACGGGGAAGCATTTCCACTATCAACCATATTTTGACATGGATTGGGAAATGGATCAGTCAGCACAGCCAGGTTCTTTGGACTTTTAAAGAATCTCTTGAGATCAGCTTTGTATGGACAATCTAGTGTCTTCTGATCTTCGTCACATATCATACAGGGCCATTTCTTTTTCCCTTTCTCAGGAGAGTTCGAAGAAGTTTTTTCAGGTGACGGATCATCCTGTTGCTTCTTCTTCCCTTTGTTTTGCTTCTTCTTGCTTCCTGGTTGATTGGTTTCTTTGCCTTTATCTGCTGATATGGCATTTACTTCCGAAGCAAGAATCTCTTCATGGGCATTTCGATCTGAAGTCTTACGGGATTTCTGAGGTGAAGCCTTTTTCGACTTCGCGCTTGCAGTGCCAATCACGCCATCTCCGGCATGAGAGTCAATATTCGATTTAGGAGGAGGAGGAATTGAAAATTTAGGTCTGGGGGCATCAGGTATTTTGTCGTAGAGCGTGCCAGACTGAGTATATACTAAGTCTAAATATTGAGCACGAGCAATGACTTGCTCCTCGGTTACGACTCCCCCCTTGGCCACATCTTCCGTTATAGCTGGAAGTAATGACTTTATAAACCATTCGGCTAATAGCTGATCAGGAACGTATGTTTTCACCATCCTACGTCGACGACGCCACTCATGTATATGATCAGATATGTGAGTAGCTGTCGTCTGTTTGAAGTTGGTCAGTATTTCGGTTCCTGTTTCATACCTGATTGGTAATTGAAAATGGGTTAAGAAAGTCGTGGCTAAGGAGCTGAAATTGTCGAAAGAGGCTCTCGGCAATTCTATATACCATTTAGCCGCCGGACCTGTCAATGTCCTCTGGAAGAGGCGAAGTCTTATCGAATCATCGTTCAGGGTGTTCGATGAACACCACAGATGAAAAGTCATGACGTGATTCGACGGGTCTTCACCTGGATTTCCATTGAATTTAGGAATGTCCGATGGAAGTTTGTGAGGAATCATGGGCCACCAAGGGGCGTAGGCGATAGGATCGTTTGTCAACCGATGTAGATCGGGTAACTCCAGAGTTGCCACGAATGGCAGCTGCTGACTCAAGTTAGGTGAAGCGTACCCAGGGTACGACGGAATTGCCTGAGCAGTTGGCCTTTGCATACCAGCATAATGTAATTGATGTTGATATGATTGATACGGTTGATGGACTACTCCACTATATAGTGGTTGGTTTTGACCGTACTGTAAGTATGGTTGTCCATTGTTCGCAAAAATCTGCTGCTCGGTACCTTGGTACACTTGCTGGAACTGCGGTTGTTGATACTGCACTAACCATGGTTGTGACGCCATTGGTTGTTGTGCTATGCTTACCACTGGGCCAAGATTAGGGGTAAGGGTACCCGCTTGTGCTTGTGTTGCCCCGCCAGTTGGCGATTGTGGTTGAGTTGCAGGGTCAAAGGGTTGTTGCATTACAACCTGAGAAAACCGAGGTTGACATGCAACAGGTATTGTTTGAACTTGCGACACAGTCACAATAGCTGGTGTCGTCAGGATGTTCGTCACAGGCATCTGTTGTTGCATAGAATACACAACTCTTGGTTGCTGGGGTAGCATAGGTATCCAACCACTGGTAGTTATTCCAGTATAACTTGGGTATGGTTGTGAACTCCCGTATGGGTAACCTCCCAGAGGAGGTAATGAGAAAGCATATTGCCCCCCATACGGTGGTGGTCCGGAACCGAGAGGATTTATTACACCTCGAGGACCGGACTGCCCAAATGGATTCCCGAAAGGATTGATTTGTTGAGTTCCAACATAGGAGTTACCGGGTATTATCCCGGGAGAACAAACAGGAACAGACCACACTGTCGTCATGGCCCCCGAAGGGACCCCCTCCAGCTGTTGAGAGTTAGGGACAGATGGTATGCCGGCGAACATTGTCGGAATGACTGCAGGGAGTTCTGTTGTCGCTGTGTCATTTGGCACAGCCCTAGATGTTGACGGTTGTTCAGACATTTTGAGTCTATCCAGTAGATTGCCTAGTGATTCTTCAGGAACTTCTCTGGGTGATAGGCTAGCTTCTGATGCAGTAGGAAGTAGAGTGATCCCTGCTCCAAAATGTGTTGGAGTTAGTTGCTTGCAGATCTTCTACAATATCTTCTATTGTGATCAGACCGGGTGGAAGAGGAAGACCGTCAGGTCCGTAGAATATCTCTGGTGCCGAAGAAGGGGTTGTTTCGACAGCGACAGTTGTTTGAGGAGCAAGACTCTCTGAACTGATCACTGATGGACCTGATTCAGTAACACAAGTATTTGCTTTCAGACTAGGATCCGTGTTACTGTCCTTCTGGGGCTGTTGAACTTCTTCAATAGGGGCATGGTTTCCAGAAATGTTTGGAGTAACTGGAACCTCAGATGTCGTTGGAACACTTGTTCTAACTTTGACCGGAGATTTGGAACCAGTTGAACGAGGTCGCTTTGCCCGGGTTGTTTTCGATTCCGGGGACAAAGACGTTTGTCTCGTGTTCCTCCGCGAACGATGGTTCATCGATTGACTTTCTTCCACGATTGCGGATTACTTGATCAACCAACAATGCACAGGGTAAAATGTGTTTTCGAATTGAATTAATTTTAGACGCTTTTAAGACACAACTTGCTCTTTCATGTTTTAAGAGTCGAGAAAAAGCTAAAGATGACTCTAGTCTCCTTCGATGTATTAACGAGCCCGAAGTGACAAATGCTCGGATGGACTTTTTCAGTTATAGAGTTTGAAAAAGGCCAAAAGAAACTACTCTAGAGTTCTAGGCAAGGGTGTGCCAAACCTTTCGCGAAACCACAGAATACGTTTTACGGTACGAGTGGTCGATCTTCGTGAATGCTGTGTTCACTGCATCGCGATCAGTAGGGCGGCCGACACGGCTTCCTATGGATAAAGGCTTTGTTCCTATAGGGGTCCCCCAATATATGCGACGGTACGCGGGGGCACAAGTCTGTATTAGTGCTATCGTCCCTCAGGAGGAATCACCCACCTTCGTAGAGATCGACAGTCACTATGTTTAACGACGCCGGTTCATGTCTCTACCTAGACCTCTACTGTGTTTCGTTATGTTTCAAAGCGTTGTTAGATAAATTCAGTTCTTTTTAGGTTGATCTTGCTTAGCAATTTGCCTTTATGGATCACCACGTGATGTATGATACAACTCCTAAATGCAGTCTAAGAATGATAAGCAAGCTTTTTCAATTCTTTCAACTTATGAAAACCTTAACTACTGAAGGAAAAGAAAGACATCATCTTTTCAAACAGATCATAGAGCACACACTGATGCACTTTTCCTAAATCGACATGCAAACTGTCAAAATGCACATGCACAATGCAAGTATTTCTTTTCTTCTTCCTTAATGTTGATGTATTACAAAAAGAAAGCTGTTGTATAATTTCGAATCCAATTTCAAGCGAAGGCAAACAAGTTTTGTCCAATAATCAAAAGAGCACCTTAAGATTCACTCGTTTCAACACAAGAAATACTGAAATTCGAACCATATAACGAAAGCAAATGCTCAAGCAGCTATGAACAGCAATAAACTAACTCTTAGAATCACAACGACACTTTCTCATAGGTCTAGATCCAAGAGGTCATAGCAAGACTAGTTCACTTTCGCTACGGGAAACTGTGAATGACAGCAAGAAATACAATAAGAACAATCACGGTTTCTTCATACAACTGAGGCGGAATGAAGGCAAAGAGAAGTGGTTTCAGCTGGGTATACAGGTTGACAATAGGCTGCAAAACAATACTGAAAACTGGGCAACAA
The DNA here is from genome assembly GCA_031772625.1 of Pinus tabuliformis. Taxonomy (NCBI): domain Eukaryota; kingdom Viridiplantae; phylum Streptophyta; class Pinopsida; order Pinales; family Pinaceae; genus Pinus; species Pinus tabuliformis. The sequence goes on along the minus strand of CM062807.1, from coordinate 211,277,774 downwards.
ACAGTGGGGAACCCCAGCTGCACAAGGCAAAACTGGATCAGCGCAGGTGCTGCACTGTCAATCTGAGATGCAGCGCAGGTAGCCCCTTCGGGACCTGCGTTGCAGTGCAGGTAGCCTTTGTTGCAGCTGCACTGATGAGACAACTCTCATCTCTCTCAGATTCTGGGTCACAGTTTGCTCAAAAATCAATGGTTTTTGGCCAAATCAGAGGCTATCAGTCAAGTATACACCAGAGGATGATTAAAGGAAGATGAACACTATCACAAAGAGCTAAAAAGAGTCCTTGTGGATCAGCTCTTCAAATCATAAACATGCCCAGCACTGGGCTAGAGTAGCTGCCCTCTACTTTGTATTCGAAGGACTCGAATGCAGTTCGATTCGGTACTCTCTTTGTTCAAGAAATGAATAGCAAGAAACACAAGCTACCAACAAGACACGATCCCCAGTGGAGTCGCCAGTCTGTTGTGGGGGAAAGTATCCAACTCGGAATGACCCTAACCCACTATAAGGGTGACAATTCCTTAGCAACAGCTGAAAGCAAAGCTATCTAAAGTTTCTTCTTTATGACATGCAAGAGATAAAAGGGAGAGATCCACTTACCGATGTCTTGCGCAAATGGTCGATCCAATCTCCTTTGTTTGCCGCTTGCTCCCAGCTCCAAGTCTTTTCACGGGCCCAGCTACTCGAGATCCTGCAAATAAGACAAGAAGAGGAAACTACAAGAAGCAGGCATTCATAATCGATTCAAGGATTAGCATAAATTGAAAATGCAAGTAAGACAATTCACCATTGAAACACATGCGAATAGAAGAACCTCAAATGCTTTATTAATATATGGAAGTAAGGTTCAGGTGGTGATACAACCATGAGAGGTCCAATCCAGCATCACCTTCCCGACGGAGAGAAATCTCTTCTTCACCTCCCTCAAGCAATCACCCAATACTCTCAACTGTAAACCAACAGCAATTCTTTGCACAAAATTTCGGCCTCCTAGATCCCATGGGATGAGATCCTTATATAAAGTTTTGGAGTGAAGATAAGTCAGCTTGATGTGTGACTTGTTGTCCTCTTCAACTCCAGTTGTTCTTCAGTTCTTCACTTGGAGTTTCTGTCTTCCACTTGGAGTTTTAGAAGCTCTTAACTCATCATTAGGCGAATCTTATGATCAAGTGTCTTTTTGGAAGCTTCCTGGGCACTAGCACATTGAGAAAAAGATTCCTCCACATGTCCAAGTACGCCCAACGCAGGTAGCCTTTGTTGCACCTGCTATGCAGCGCAGGTAGCCCTTGTTGCACTTGCTATGCAGCGCAGGTAGCCTTTGGAGTAGCTGCTTTGATCCAAAATTGACCTGTTTTTGAGTGTTTTTTCAGTGGAGAACTGATTTGCAGTGCTGTGGTTTGCTGACCTTGTTCTTCTAAGGGTAAGAACAACATGTTTAGGGACTTTGGATCCCTTAGATTATTGACATTTCATGCTCTATGCTGTAAGGCACAAAAATGTCTATAACACTCCATCACTGAGGAATGTTGAGCAGGGCTTGATTTCAAAATTATTCTTGGGATGAGCAGATTTCTTAACACAATACTTGAATCGGTCCCAAAGATAGAAAAATTTTGTATGGCTCTTCAGAGCTTGAAACTGCAAATCACGGAAGCGTTGCCAAAAATTCATAGTCGATTCATGCAGAGCTTTCTATTGTTGTAACATTTTTTTGTCAACATGGTCTGGATCAAAATGATAGAAAGTGTCTTCAATGAGAGCATAGAAGTGTTGAAGTGAGTGCATGTTGTCAGCCGATAGGCTGGACAACCATCGATGTGGAGATTCACGAAGTGTGTATGCAAGCAACACACTAGCCTGTTCATCATAACATCCATCTTCCTCATGAAGCGTGGAAAGAAAGTCATGTAAGAACACAGGCCACGCCACTTCACCTTCACCATCATACGTGTAAGTGGACAATGTATCAAAGAACTCCCTCATGATGGTGACATCTTCGTGATTTGAAAAACATCACGGAGGAAGAAGAGTGCAAGAATCCATGAAATATATGCAAAGGTTCAAAACAGGATGAGAGGACATAGCTTGTCATCTAGCCCTCCTTCTAGCGCCAGAAATGTTGACAGTGCTGGACCAACCAACATGTCATGGGATCTCCTTGGTAAGAAGTCCCAATTAGACCTCATACCATTTGGTGTAGGAGTCCCAGCAGTGGGTTGTATGGTAATGCCTTGACCATGATTTCGCACAAAGGCAAGTGAGATAACTTTGTCGGTAGTGACATATGCAGTGAGCTAAGGAAGGTGCATGAGAGATTCTAACACACGGGGGCTGAGATGAGTGCACCCCTTCAAAACCTGTGATAGCATAGAGTTAAGAAGGGAACACGCGAGCAAATATTCATCACAACATGGAAGGAAAGTTAGCTAGAAATCCAAAGTGATGGTTAAACCAACAATACATTTCATAAAGATTCATACATACATACACATAAATTTATACGTGCATGTGCAAGAAAATAGATACATATATCATTTAGAGTAAACCAGATAGCATAGAATACAATAGAACATATGCATGAAATGTGTTGTCTCCTATTATATTAAGAAGTGTAAGTTCCATTCATACAATACATCCATGTCCAACCACTAGTTCCGACAGTGGAACGTTATAGCCACAATCACCTGCTCCTCCAAAGAGATGTACTAGCTCTATGCAGTGGAGAAGCCAAGGCTCATTACAATACTATCCAAGCTCTCTCCAAGATAGTCTTATCAGAAGCTTGGCAAACCAAAATCCCATACAATCAGTTATAAGGGACTATTTATAGCAAAGGGTGGGGTGACCCTTGACAGTCCCCTTTGTGACAGTTCATTTACCCTCATGACTCTTCATCTACTCTATGACTGTTACATACAACTATTGACACTTGAACTTACAATTGAAAAGACGTTACATTACAATGCACATGTACCCATGTGAAACAAAATGGCTTGAGTAATCCATGCTAGACATCACTATGACTCAAAAAATTGTTGGAAGACCAACTCTTCAACATCTTCATTGTGTTTAACAATAGTGTACTGATACCAAGACCAGTAGTCTACGATGGTGTCTGTGTGCTCCAAGGTGGCATCTATCTAGAACCTGACTCTTGCCTCCATAACATCCAGGTACACTACTCGGGCTCCTCTATCCAACTTATCTGAAAGCATGTGCATGATTGTCTTCAAAGCAACCGGACCAATAACATACTTGTGCATAATGTTTGCACTGATAGGCAAGTGTAGGTTGGTGGCAATGTGCATTAACTGGTCAAAATACGAGTCAAGCTCTAATCAGACCTTGTTGGGAACACGTTCCCCCAAGAGCTAGTTTTGGGGCTAAAAGCCCATGTTTTGGGGTAGAAGGCCCAAATTTTGTAATAAAGATGTAAAGTATCCACATTTTGTGGTCGCAGAACATGAAGAGGTCAAAGTGTTGTCCGCCCTTATTTTTTGAAGTATCATGTCAGCTGTAAAGATCTACCCATGGTCCGCGAACCATGGGATTGTATAAAAGGGAGTCTTAGAAGAGTCTAAGAAAAGAGTGGGAAAAGGGTAGAAGGATTTTGATTAAGAAGTTATAAGTGTTCTCGAGTCTTAGCATAGGTAGAGGCTCTACAGCTGAGTGCACATAGGCCTAGGATGGAAGTTTGTAGCTGAGTGCGTGGACCCCTGCAGCTATGTACGTAGGGCAAATAGAGTCTGTATTGAACTTGAGATATCAATAAAGAGAATTATTCTACAATAAAAGTGTATTTTGTCTCTGTTTAATGCATCTGATTATATTATCTTACGATCTGAGTTCACATTATAATTCTTATTTGATGCACGAGCATATCTGATTATATATTTTAATTAAACACACGCAAGAATAAAGGATTATGTGAAGGTAACTGTAAATGCATGGTAGATTAGGTAACCCTTAAGATAATTTGGGAACTTATACAGTAACTCAACCACAGAGGTGCGTAAGTGCTTGGACCTCGGGTTAGGGTTGCACGAAGATCATTCAAGTACCTTCGTAGAGGTACTGAAGGACAGAAGAGAAGGAACATCAAAAATCCCTAAAGGCTTATCGATCTACATGAAGGCAGGATCAAGGAGTATAGACCCACATGACGACCATATCAGGGTGTGGAAACTTAGTTCTTGCATCCCCCCATACTACTTCGGGTGAGACTTCGGTCTGCGCTCTGCAGGCTGATGCCAAAATGGCCAGTAGTCTAGGGATTTGCTTGGTTGACTAATGTTGAACCTGGGTCAGGGCCCATCAAGCCAACAAATGGTTCCATTGTCAAGATCAGGATCTAGATGAGAGATGTGTGATGTCATATCATTGGAATCCAACTAAGAAAGAAATTGAAACCTGGTTGGATAGAAATATCCACAAATTCATGATGCAAGAAAACAAGAACTCGTGATTGATGAAAGAATAGTGATTAGAAAGATACCTGTACACAGAAATACACAAAATATTCTTCTGTTCCTTCCCAGTTGTGTTATACGAGTGGATCGCAAAGTTGGCAGACGATCAAGGAAGGTGGAGGATTGAAAGCCAATTCTTTGGAAATCGGAGCTAGTAAGAAGGTTAGAAGCTTCTAAAGATAATATCACATGCACTGTCGACCATTGGCTTGATCGCATCATAGGAGGATTTGTGACCGAGTTCGTAGTCAATACCTCTATCAGTTACAACAAAGCAGAGTGCCGCTTCTTCAAAGAACCACGAGGTAAGTATTTAAAATCACTGAATACTTAGATTAAGATGCTCTTGTGTTAACAACGGATTATGCAGTTACCTTGATGTTTGGAGCTACACAAAGTGGAAAACTTTTTAGGGATGGAGGAAGAAAAGGTCTGAGTATAGCCCACTAATTGGACTCCCTTTAAGTGACAACAAAGAGACACTGTATATTTCTCCCCTGAGCACTAGTTATTTGATAAGATGAAGGTCCTCATGAATACCTACACTGCCTTCACCCTCATCACATCCATCCACACCACCTCCATCCTCGTCCCCACCGCTCACCCCATCACCCACACCATCGCCACCTCAGCTGTTCAATATGGCAAACTCCGTAAAACTACCAGTATTCAAGGGCATAGGGAATGAGGAGCCAGATCAATTTTGGTTCTACATAAAGGTTGTATGGGAAGCTCAAGGCATCGCGGATGATCATATGAAGAAGGCAACGTTGGTTAGTGCTTTGTAGGAGCACGCGCTAACCTGGTACATCAAGTACTCTAATGATAACCAGGAATTTTCACTGGCATAGATCTAGACCTAGTTGAATAAGGAATTCAATAGACCTAAGTCTGAAGCATAGTCGATTGTGGGATTCAAGGAAATCGCGATGAAACCAGGTGAGACCCCTTGGGAGTTAGATCAGAGATTGAAGTGTAAAATTTGCAAAGCCAATATGAATTTGACAGATGGGTAGCACCGCGAGTGGTTTGTGGCTTTGCTCTTGCCTCACCTAAGGGTTGCGCTATTACAACAAAAGATTATGACTCAGGAAGAAGCCTTGGATATTCCAATGAGACTACATGAAACACCGATGCAAGATCTGAATCTGGGGGTTTAGCAGATTCATGCACAGTTGCAAAACCTTTGTCTCGAAATGCAAAGTCTGAAGCAGGATAGAACTGCTCATCCAAAGGTACGTGAAGAGGTTTGGTGCATAAAATACAAGGGCCAGGGGCATGACAAGGATCACTACCTAGTATTCGCGAACTATGTTGCAGTAGGAGGACCAATGCCTCTATGACCGGAGGCTGTGGCAGGGCCAAGTACAGGGCTTGTGCTATGGTGTGCTATATGTCAGGTAGTAGGGAAACATACGACTGATAATTTCCATTCGCTACAGAAATTTGCATAAACACCACAACAACTGTTCTTCAATTTCTGTCAATCAGCAGGCCATGACGAGCGCAATTTTCGAAGTTACAAATTGATGATGGATAGGACACCTACATACATAATGTATACAAAAACTCGACCTCCAAACTAAGGTGTTGGGGGAATGCGAGGTGAAAATCAGTGACGCGGCTGAGGTTGAGGTGGAGGAGGGCCTGGGAGAGGCCAAGGACAATTGATTTATCATAATTGCAAAGGCCCAGGACACTATGCGAGGGACTGTCCAAATCCGACATGATTTTCATGCTGCTACTGTTCTCAATTTGACCATGCGACTAAGGATTGCCCGATATTGTTGGCTAAGATTCACGAAAGGGGGCCTAGCCTCCACAATCAACGCAGAGCCTCCAAATGTTGAGGGTAGAGCCTTGCAAGGAAGACCCTAAGGTAAACATTATGTTGTGGAGTGGAACCATGATTGGGGAGGATAAAGGGAAGCAGCTTGCAGAAGGCGTATGGGTCTACAAAGCACCAGAGAAGGTGACTGGGTTTGATTTGGAGAGCGCAAAAGAAACATTTATGGAAGCGAAGAAAATCTTCACTGAGGCTTATACCTCTGGAAGTCAGGAAAAAAGAGTTGAAAAAGTGGACCAGTCCAAGCTTACCATGTTCTTGGAGACTTGCATGAAGCTGCTCCCTGACAGTAAGGCTATGAAGGGCCTGTAAGAGCTAATCAATCGATGCACTGGTAAGGATGGTGCTACTGGTGAACCATGCACGGTCAGGAAGCTTGGCAAGCACAAGGCAAGGACCGGGCAGGAGATGAGGCTCACCGCATAGATAAGGGAATATGAGATGGACCAAGTTATCCTGGATCTAGGGTCGGATGGGAATGTTTTGCAGACCTAGGAAAGAATTGAGAGATCTGCACTCCAGTGGTCTCCGATAAAGTTAAGAATGGAGAATCAACATAAAATTATCCCAATGGGGAGGCTGTAAGGGGTCACAAATGACATCGAGGGCACAGGTGCACTGGCAGATTTTGAGGTAATAGAGATTGTGGATGATAACAATCCCTACCCTGTGCTCCTTGGAATTGATTCGGCCACTAACATGAATGGGGTAATCAACCTGAAGAAGTGGAAGATGATATTTGAAAACAAGTTTCTCTGCGTAGTGGTGCCACTGGATCTCGTGGAGGGACCACACTATACATAACCATATCGAGATTATGAAAGTGATGACGATCTAGACCAGATTTATAAGATAACGACGTGAGACCAGGATTGGGTGAATCCAATAACAGACGAAGGCACTGAATGGGATCGTGAAAGCTCCTACATGTCAGATTTGGATGAAGAATTGGAGCATTGGCATAACCAAATACATGAAGTATAAACGCTACATTGTAATATGATGACCAAATCATTGCACTGTGTGTCATCCGAAGTCAGGTATCTACCTCATTATGATGGGGTAACTGATGTTGATTGCTTTTTGGATGCATTTGAAATAGAAGTACCGAAGAAACATCGTTTCCAGGCCTTATATTGGGTACTACATGCTACACCTAAAAGATGTTGGGGTACACACAAGGATAGTTTTAGTGATTGGCGCGACTATAGGAGGATGATGAGAATATGTTTTGGGCAGCCAAAAGTGTAGATGAAAGATAAGTATGACGGACGAGATGACGCGCGCGATCACCTGGCTAAATGGAATAAGGATTATGGCGTAGAGCCCTAGCCTGAATGGGTGCATATGTTTTGTCATACCTTGGGCGTCATACCAATGAATTGGTACTTGGAAACCGAGCTCCGCCATGGCATGAAAGAATGGGACATCCCGCGCCAGGGATTTTTAATGACGTTCAATTTTGAGGATGGGTTTGACTGTATTGACGCGGCGTTGCAGGAGGTTAAAGCAATGATATTTAGGATACCATAAGATCCTTTGGACCTCATCCAACATGATTGGACTACCCAGTTGAGTCATGCACTAGAATGTTATAATGTGACCGTTGAAGAAGAAGACGAGGATCCCCGAAAATTTAATATTATGGAAATTGAGGGTCACTGCAAGGTTGAAGGTCTGCAGATAGAGGACCCTGACATAACTGTGCCACTAAAAAATAGGCACGTCAACATTGGTATAGAGGTGAAACCATAATTTGCAAAAATTGGGGACTATTGGGATGATGCGACAGTAGACAAGGTTGATGAGCTCCTCTACGAATATCAGGATTTGTTCCCCACAAATTTCTCTGATCTAAAAGGGATAATAGGAGACCTGGGTGTCATGAAGATCCCCCTGAAACCGGACGCGAAGCCTATAAAACAAATACCTTGCCACCTTAATCCTAAGTATAATGAAAGGGTTCGCATTGAGTTGGATAAGATGCTCACGACAAGAATTATTGAACTAGTAGGAGAGTTTGATTGGGTAAGCCTGATAGTGGTTCAGGAAAAGAAACATAAAGAAGAAATAAGGATATGCATGGATGTCTGGAAGCTAAATGATGATTGCATGCATGACCCCTTCCCGACCCCGTTCACTAATGAATTCCTGGATAATGTAGGCAGCCAAGAAGCATACTCTTTCACTGATGGGTTCTCTGGGTATCATCAGATCAAAATCGCACCTAAAGATAGAAGCAAGATGACCTTTGTGATGGAATGGGGATGTTTTCAGTATACTGTAATTCCTTTTGGGTTGAAGAATGTGCTAGCCATCTTTTCACACGTAGTCATTGTGGCATTCAAAGACTTCATTCATAAGTTCCTGGAAGTGTACTTTGACAATTGGACAGTGTTTGGATTGGTCAAATGTCATGTGGCAAGTCTACGCCTAATGTTAGATATGTGTCTAAGGTACCAGATCGCGCTCAATCTAAAGAAGTGTCTATTTTGTGTCCCTTTTGGGATCTTGCTAGGGCATGTGGTGTGTAGACACAGATTGATCGTAGACCTCGTGAAGATCACAGTGATAATCAACTTGGAGGCACCAAGGAATGTGAAACAGCTGCGCGCGACCCTGGGGCATACTGGACACTATCGGAAGTTCATCAAGAGCTATGCCTAGATCACCGCACCCATGGAGAAGTTGTTGAAAAAGGATGCTACATTTTGTTGGAGTGATGAATTCCAAAAGAGCTGGTACATGCTCAAAGAGAAAATGGTCATCGCACTGATCCTAGTCTTTCCGGCCTTGAAGAAAGAATTTCATGTGCACGTAGATGCCTCATGTATCGTGTTGGGGGTCATGCTAACATAGGTAAATGAGGGGGAATTGGACCATCTTATAGCATTCGCGAGGAGGAAGTTGTCCAAGACTAAGAAGAACTATTCCACTATAGAGCACAAAGGACTAGCCATGGTATACACGCTCCAAAAGATCAGGCACTATTTGCTGGGTGGACATTTTAAGATGTATACAGATCATTCTGCGTTAAAATACCTGGTTAGTAAGCTCATGTTTGGGGGGAATATCTATAGGTGGTTGTTATTATTTCAGGAGTATGATGTTGAGGACCAGATCTCTGTCGCGCATCGAAATGGGAGAGGATCCCACTAATTTGGAGGAAGGGTTGCCTAACGTGCATCTCTTTGCAATACGTGTCGCCGACAAGAACTTTGAGGATATCATACAATTCCTGACAACATGGACTGCTCTAGAAGGGCATACAAGCCAGCAAAAGAAGGAGTTAGTAGTGCACACAACAAAATTTTCCGTCATTGCAGGACATCTATACAAAATGGGTTTTGATGAAATATTGCAATGCTATGTACCTGACTTTGAGCAGAGCAACATCCTCGTGGAAGCTCATGGAGGAGCTATATGAGGACATTATGCAGGAGAAGCGACCGCATAGAAGGTTCTGTGTGCTAGATTATGGTGGCCAACTCTGCATAACGACGTGAAAGAATATTCTAAGGCCTGTGACACATGTCAGAGGACTGGCAGGCCATCGTAAAGGGATGAACTGTCATTGACACTACAGGTGACATTGCAACCATTCGAGAAATGGGTGATTGACTTTGTGGGACCAGTTCAACCTCCGAGGAAGAAAAGTGATGTGTGGTACATCATCACCGCGATAGAGTACTTGACCAAATGGGCAGAGGCGTAGCCTGTGAAGGACTGTCCATCGTGATAGTAGCAAAGTTTCTTTTTGAATACATATTGATGAGATTTGGCTATCCAAAGATCTTGATGAGAGATCGCGGTACGTACTTCTTTAATGAAACAATGAGCGTGTTGATGGAATAATTTTAGGTGTATCATCAGAAGAGAATGCCTTATCACCCATAGGCCAATGGGCAGTGGAAGCATTCAATAAAATACTAGAGATTGCATTAACAAAGATCTGCAATTCTCAAAGATATGACTAGGATATGTGCATACCAATAGTGCTATGGGCCTACAGAACGACTTGCAAGAAGTTGACCGGAAAAACACCTTTCAGACGCTTGTACGGAGTAGAAGCTATGATGCCAATGAAATACATTGTACCTAGTCTATGCATAGTGACACTCACAGCAATGGAAAACTGCGGAGCCTTGGAAGAGAGGCTCGCACAGATAGCAGTGATTGAAGAGGACCGATTTCTAGCTAGATTTCATCAACAAATTCAAAAGGAGTGCGAAAAGTCATGGCATGATCAGCACATTAAAATGTGCACCTTCCAGGTAAATGATTTGGTTTTGTTACATGAAAGCAAGTTTGATAAATTTCCAGGAAAATTTAGGATGCATTGGGTGGGGCCCCATGTCATCAATGAGATTACCAATAGTGGAGTAGTTTAGTTGGTTAAGTTAAATGGGGAGCCCTTCCTAGGAAAAGTGAATGGTAGCCGATTGAAGCCATACACTGGTGATCCGGCTAGGTAACTATATGAAGGTAGCATAGTCTTAGCGCTCCAGGCAGCCAAAAGGAGGCGCGGGACTATAAACTAAACTACCCAGATTAGGGAACTACCGATGAAGGAACTATGCAGAATTAGGAGATGTCACAGAGACCAAAAACACATGCAAAAGGTGTTGGCCAGATAAATCGATCTTGCAGACAAGACCGATCTCCCTAGTATTAGAAGATAGTCTAGCAAAAAACAGACAAACAAACCTATCTTTCTCTAGACATATGTGATTTATAAATAAATACTATAGAGGTGTTAAGACCCTACCTTAGATCCAACTCTTGTTCGTAGTATCCATCCTTCAATCCTTCGAAAACATTACCTTTGAGAACCTGCAATCACAAACAAGCAAACATTAAATAGCACCTGCATAGCAAATACCATAAATCATGTCTATTATGTTGATCGAGGAATCCATAAAATAAACCATGAATCAATAACTTATTGAGAAAAACAGACTTATTTGTATTAAATTTGAAGTAGAAGAACCTTACAACTTTTCAGCCTTGATGTTGAACAAGCTCTTCTTGGGGTCCGAAACAGGAATTTCCTTTACTTTGACAAGCCTTACACTCCTCCAAATGAGATCTTATAGGTATGTAATCTCTCCTCATAAAAACTCAACTAAAGAATACTAAGTTCCAACAGCATTTCACCTCAAAAATATTCAGCTTCTAACCTCCCAAGTAACCAGCCCAATGCTTCATTTTATAGTCCAGAGGAGGAGGTTACAGGTCCACCTATGAAGGGATAGAATCCTCCTTCAAATGGATAAGCTCCTCACATCAAGGGGTTAGCTCCTTAAGGTATGGGATGCATGAACCTTAAGAGATCGAACTTGCCACCTCAATATTCCTTCCAGAAGCTTCTAGAAATGACTGAAAGTGAGTTTTTTAGAATATAATTGCACCTTTTTAACTTTTACAGGGGTCCGCACCCATAACACAGAGACAAAGCGATCAGGTGCACAAGAGACATGACCATTAGGTGCGGGACCGCAGGTAATGCAAAGAGAAAGTGCGGAACCAGAGTTTTAGAGACTTTTGAGGGCTATCTCTTATTTTCAGAGCTTGATATGAGGAACTGAGGCTTAAAACTTGCAAAGGAGGAAAGTATGAGTGGTAATGGACTCATACAGATTGCATAATGTCAAGGAAACAATTTTTAGTGCAACAGATTGCCCCCTAAAGTGCGAATTCTGTAATAGATGAAGATAGAGTTTTTCATCTATGAAGAGTGAAGTACTTTATCATTTCAAGAATCATCCGGTGGACACCCCAGTTGGAACCTATAAAAATATTCAATGCAAAATATATATATGTGAACATATCATCGCTGAGGTAGGCATTCCCATACTCAGATCAAAACTGACTAGAAAACTGACTAAACTATTCTTATACAGGAATGATTTTGTAATACATCAAGAGTATAGACATGTGTAAACACAGTATGGGTGCAACCATCTGTTTATGAATAGTCCACTATATAATGAATAACAAAATTCCTCGCAGCCTAGATGGTAGAAACTAGATCTAGGGTCTTGATTTCTGCTTTCCGAACTAGGACGATTCTATCCATGTGAATGAATGTGTCGAAGTCGAACATGGTAGAAACCACTTGATTACCAGTCAATGATGTGAACTGTTAACAAGTGTGAGAGAAACCACCAGTAATGTCAATGGCTCTCAAAGTACTCAGTATAATCCATGAAATGTGAATAAATGTTTTGATGTCAAACATGTCATAGAATCCTTTAATCGAAGGTCAATGATGCAACCTATCGTCGAAGGCCAGAAACCTGCCATTAGGGCATGTAGATTTCAAGGTACTGACAATTTCTAGGTCATATTTCTAGATAATGAGCTCAAGTTGATAGAGAGCGATCTGTCGTAGGCAAGCCCACAACACGAAATCATAGATCAATTTTTGAAGAAATATATTGGCAAGGACTGACTTAGGGATGGTCAAAATGGATGACAGATATTTTGCAAATGGATGGTTTATTTGAACTGGCCTCTTGAACACATAACGACACTGCAGATGGTTTGGTGACAATTGACCCAAAGCTAATACCCAGAAACTGGCTGAAGACTTTCAATATGGTTTGATTAACTGTTAGGCAAAGGATTTCCCAACCCAGGTGAACAAAAAGTGTCGTGTTCAAGAGTGGTTAACGGTTGTTCTAAAACACAAAGTGTAAAAAATAGGTTCATTTTTCTCTCTTTTCCCCCACCATTTCTGGCAAGTACCTCTTTATTTTTGACAAGCTTGAGGAGGATAAAATTTTCTTGTTTATAAGCTCATCCTTCGGATGAGTCCAACTTAGTTTAAAATTAGAACCCTAAGGAGTGGTTCGTTCCTGTTTAAAATTGAATAGGTCCTTTACTGTTAAATTTTAACGAGTCCAATATAGGAAAAACTCAGTTTTTTTCAATTTTAGGGAGTCAGAAGAAAACTTAAGAAAACTCCTTGAGGGTCCTCTTTCGTAAATTTGTATCCCTCAAGCCCGAAAAAGTATAAAATAATACTTGAGATAACCGCTTGACCATTACGATCAAGGAGTACTTTTCATAATTAGTGACTCCAATCCGAAAAAAAGTAAAAAAGTGATCGAAGACACGTCATTTCATAACCAGTATCGAACTTGAAACGACAAAATTCCAGCGATATTTTCATGTTTATACGGTTAGAAAAGAGTTGTAAGTGGACCACCCTTTCAATTCCATTTAACAAGTTAAAAGAGGAAAAATCGGCAATCTTTTCATATTTTACGAGTCAGAAAAGAGCTTAAATAGGACTCCAATGTTTCGTTTTTTCGTAAATTTTTAAAAGAGTCCAAAAGAGTGATAAAAGTATACTCTTTGTTGAAAAATGATCAATTTTCCCGAAAAATCCACTATTCTGCACAAAAACTCAAAACATTACTCATACCTATTTAAGATAAATGAAATTGTATTTAAATAATTACCTTTTTAAAGTGGAAAGTAAATAAATTAAAAATTCATTTGTTCAAAAAAACTTATAAAAAGGACTTTTCTAAGTTCATTTTTACCATTTGATTTCAGAGTGAGAAGTGAGAGTTTTTGGGTAAGAAAGTTCCTGTGAAGATTCTAGAAAATCCATCCATTGGAATCGAAAACCGTCAACTCCAGGTAATCCACATCCTCTTTATCTTGCATTTCATCCATTTACATTTCATTTTTAGGCTTTAATTTTGATTTTTGAAGGAGAATTTAGTTTAGAAAATCGTTCGCGGGGGTCTGCAGGTGCAACATGCGGCCCCTGTGGACCCCGACTTTTTTATACAAAGAAAAAAGTCATGGGTCCGCACCTGTTTCTTACAACGCATGCGGACCTATGCACTGTCTATAAGTAGCAGGTGCGGACCCCGCAAAATGGATTTGAAAAACATAAATTTCTCCAATCTTGCCAAAAAAAATTTGAACTAAATTGTTCTAATATGTCTTTTTTGCATTGTAGAACACTCAAAATTCTTATTTGGCGAGAACGCGAGCATGAGGATGTGGATCTTGCCACAATAAATCATCCCCCCACATTGCAGGCATTAAGAGCATGTAGACTGTTTAAGTTCTGGGCCATACCAGGCATTAGGGCCCAAGTAGATTTCTTGCAACGGCTGGTAGACAGGTGGAATGTACAGGACCATTGTTTCATGATTGGTTGCCACCGACTCAAAATCAAGCTGGAGGATATATATTTTTTGACCAGTTTGCCCAAGAGAGGCGAACGATTATCTCTTTTTAGGACTAGGCCAGGTGGCCAGTCTGTCGCTAGTCTCCGATTGGAATTTTGCAATGATCAAACAAAGGAAAAATGGATCGATATTAATACTATCGACCGTCCTGAACTTAGGGTTATTGCATTCATTGTTACTAGGCTATGTCGGAGTGTAGCATTGCATGTGGCTACTGGATCCCAGATGCAGATGGTTGTAGACTATTATCGAGGCACCATATTCAACTGGTGCAAGGCTGTGTTAGCAAATGTAAAAGGCCAACTAACTAGAGCAGAGAACAGACAACTGAAAAACTTTGGATACGGTTTTATTGTTGTCAACTTTGCTCTAGAGAGGATCCCTATGTTAGCCCCACAGCATCTTCCTATTGATGTTGGTCTTCCTCGAGAGCCTAGGATAATGCGTTGGATTCCTTTGATGGCCCGTCAGCCTGAGGAGGGCTCAGAGGTTGTTCGATTTCCGCCTGAGTATTTTCATTGGTTGAACAACCAACTTTTTGTGATTCAGGATTTTCCATATGCCGGGATGGATTATTGCAATGACCAAGAAATGATTCTTCCACCAGGAGAGCAGTGGGATGATTCAGGTAAAATCAGTTTCAACACTTTCTAAGTTTTAATTAATTTTTTTTATTTTTTAAATCGTCCAAAACTGACAATTAAAAGTTTTAAATGCAGATGTGGGTCCACGATGACCAGCCACTCTCCAGCCTTATGAGAGAAGACACCCAGCCGTAACAGTACCAGCCCCATAGGACCAATCTACAGAGATCCTGACCAACTTGGAGAATCATCTAGAACGCTTAACAGTAGATATTCCAGAGACTGGCATATATGATATTCCACTTAGGTTACAAAGATATGTGATTGGGGTCCCAGGACCTTTTAGGAGGTTCCTATGTAGGGTGGCCTGAGCAGTGGTTTCTTATCATGATCATCACCAGGGATAAGATGATCACTTTTGTAGACTCACACGACATTTTTGTCTTTTTGTACTATATTTTTGCCTATCATATGGTGTTTTTCAACCTATGATCGAAGACGATGTATATTTTGACACACTTCTTCTATGTTATGATATATCATTATTACCGGCTATCTCATGTAACATGTTATTGAATGTTTTTAAATTTATTGTTTTGATTATTGCAAATGTTTATTTATCATACGAGAAGAAACTGCATCTACTAATGTATTTAAATGTCTTGGAATATGTTGATATTCAATGTAATCAAATTCACATTCCAAGAGATGAAGTCTCAAAAATAATCTTAATAAAACTAGATTTCTAATGGCATAAACCCTGAAAAGCTGTAATAAAACGAGTTCAGAATCTAACCTAACAATCAAACTCTGAATCCCAAATGAGATGGATTCAAATAATAACTCAATCACTGCACTATACTCTGCAATGTTATTCGTTGTTTGACTGAGGCTTACCCCATGCATAGATACTAACTCATAAGAGGGTGAATAGATAACCCAAGATGTGGAAGAAATGTTCTGTGTACTACGACAAGCACCATTAGCAAAACCAATGTATGTTTGAAGAGATGTCAACATCTGCAGTATCAAGAGTAAAATCAAGATAAGAAAGAATAGTGATAAAAGCACTCTCTAAACTAGGCACACTTTTCTAATCTAAAACACACCAGCTATAAAGAAACTAGTCTAACAAAAAATCTCCACACCAAAATTTAAGCATAATATCTCTATAGATAAAGCCCATTTCCAGGTTTACCCAAAGAGACACCATCAAAATCTACTAATTCATAAGCCCCTTTTGCCAGCTTTTGCTTAACATTATAAGAACCATGCCACATAGGTACATATTTTCCAGCCCCTAGCTTATCGTTTGCTTGATCATATAGTAAAACTAGGTCTCCTTCTGAAAAATTACAAGGAGTAACACTTCTGTCGTACTGAGATTTTATTCGTTTGGCATGAGTCTCATTTGCTATTGTAGCAGTGTGTCAATTCTCATCTAGTCGAGCTAAGTACAAAAAACGTTTCTCCTCTTCAGAAGTGGCTGGGAGTAATCCTATGGCTAATTGTAATGACGGAATTTCGCATTCAATAGGTAACACTGCTTCCAAAATGTAAACCAGTTGAAAATGAGTGAAACCAGTTGATGTTTTCACTGAGGTTTGATATGACCAAAGCGCTGAAAATAGCATGTTATGCCAATTTGACTTATGAATACCAATGATTTGTTGGATCATAGTGACTAAAACTTTATTAATAGCTTCAACCAGACCATTAGCCTACGAGTAATATGGAGTAGAACTATTGTGACGCAGGCCAAGTTGATCTGTTAGTTCATTCATCATGATGTTTCGAAAGTGACTTCCATGTCAATAATAATAGCTTGAGGAACACCAAATCTAGCAATTATATGATTGAATACGAAATTTGTATCAGTCTTGTTGTCTACTGAAAATTTAGGCATCGCCTTGGCCCATTTAGTAAAATAATCTACCGCTAGGATAATATACGCATGCCCCCCGGCCGAGTGAGGGTTACATGTAATAAAGTCAATACCCCACTTTGTGAAAGGACCGACAACAATTATAGGGTGGAGACGAGCAGGTGGAGCATGCATTTTACGGTCAAAGATTTGACAATTGTGGCATTTCTGGATTGCATAGATACAATCTTTGAATAAGGATGGCCAGAAATACCCAGCGTGAAATATCTTTTGGGCTGTGGCATACCCAGACATGTGACCGCCACATGCTCCAGAGTGACAGTCATTCAAAACCTTTTCAGCTTCTTCATGAGTTAGACAACGTCAGAAAATAGAATCTGCCCCATGACAATAGAGTGTATCACCAATAATATTGTATTGTCGGGATTGGAAACGTATTTTCCATCACTGAGATCATGAGATTTCAGGCCGAAAATATTGGGTTTGGAGATAAACAATAATATCTCCATACAAAGGATCAAGAGTACTGATAGGAAACAAGGATTCATCCGCAACAGGCTACTCTGCCACTATTTCAGTATCACTACGCGGGAAATCACACATCAGTTTGGCAAAAACCAAAGATTTCTTTGCCTTGGATTTTTCAAATTCCAAGTCAAATTCCTGTAGGATAACTATCCATTTGGAATAGTTGCCCCCTAGCAATTGTTTGGTCAAGACATACATCGTAGGGTTACAGTCATAAATTACCATGGTTTTGCGTAATAAGATGTAGTGACGAAATCTTTGGATAGCTTGGACAGCTGCCAAGGCAAATTTCTCCACATGTGAATATTTAATCTCAGTCGGATGCAGAGTTTGACTAAGATAGTAAATCACATGTTCGTTGTTGAATTCATCTTCCTGAACTAAAACCATGCCAATGGTGGAATAAGAAGCAGCGAGTAACAAAAAGTAATCCTAGTTGTAATTGGGAGGATGCAGTAGCGACGCATGGGTTAACGCGTGTTTAAGTGCATCAAATATTTGGCCAGATAAATCGATCTTGCAGACAAGACCGATCTCCCTAGTATCAGAAGATAGTCTAGCAACAAATAGACAAACAAATCTATCATTCTCTAGACATATGCGATTTATAAATAAATACTATAGAGGTGTTAAGACCCTACCTTAGATCCAACGCTTGTTCGTAGTATCCATCCTTCAATCCTTCGAAAAGTTACCTTTGAGAACCTACAATCACAAACAAGCAAACATTAAATAGCACATGCATAGAAAATATCATAAATCATGTCTATTATGGTGATCAAGGAATCCATAAAATAAACCATGAATCAACAACTTATTGAGAAAAACAAACTTATTTGTATTAACTTTGAAGTAGAAGAACCTTACAACCTTTTCAGCCTTGATGTTGAACAAGCTCTTCCTGGGGTCTGAAACAGGAATTTCCTTTACTTTGACAAGCCTTGCACTCCTCCAAATGAGATCTTAGAGGTATGTAATCTCTCCTCATAAAAACTCAACTAAAGAAGACTAAGTTCCAACAGCATTTCACCTCAAAAATATTCATCTTCTAACCTCCCAAGTAACCAGCCCAATGCTTCATTTTATAGTGCAGAGGAGGAGGTTACAGGTCCACCTATGAAGGGATAGAATCCTCCTTCAAAGGGATAAGCTCCTCACATCAAGGGGTTAGCTCCTTAAGGTATGGGATGCATGAACCTTAAGAGAGCGAACTTGCCACCTCAAGATTCCTTCCAGAAGCTTCTAGAAATGACTGAAAGTGAGTTTTTTAGAATATACTTGTGCCTTTTTAACTTTTATAGGGGTCTGCACCCATAACACAAGGACAAAGTGGTCAGGTGCGCGGGAGACATGACCATTAGGTGCGGGACCACATGTAATGCAAAGAGAAAGTGCGGAACTAGAGTTTTAGAGACTTTTGAGGGCTTTCTCTTATTTTCAAAGCTTGATATTAAGAACTGAGGCTTAAGACTTGCAAAGGAGTAAAGTATGAGTGGTAATGGATTCACATAGATTGCAGAATGTCAAGGCGACAATTTTTAGTGCAACAAAATGTTGCGCTACCGGGGATAAAACCATGCAGGTTAACCGGAATGTCACTGTTAATGTCATTGTTCATGATTTGATGACAGAAAAATGACTAAATACAACAAGGGGTGGCATTTAAGACTAAATTTATGGGGGAGATCCTTGAAAATTTGCTGCCAATCTAGCATTAATGAACCGATTTTGGGGGGAACAGTACAATTTGAATTCAAAATGGTCTATAAATTACATGTGGCTGCCCAACGAAGAACACTTGACATTTTGAGCATTGATTTGTTGAGCTCTCATGTCAACACTGGAAGAAACCGTAGATATTGGGGAAGCAGTGACAGGTGAAGGGGGTTGTGCCAGAGGTTGCTATGGAAGCAGAGTGAACTTCTCTGGAGGTTGTAGAGATACCCAAGTCACCACGGTCGCCTAGACCAAGGCCTACCCATACCCAAGAAGGTACGAAAGGAAATAAAGGAAAGCAGGCCACAATACCACCAGTGCGCGTGCCACCTAGGAGAAACATGCTGAAGGAAAATCCCACCACTAAGGAAAAGGGAAAAACCATTAACTTGGAACCGGAGGAGGAAGAAATTGGGGATATCCCAATTGACGATGAGGATCTTGGGATCAACATAGAGGACATTGAAGTTGAGGGGTCTGACCCCATTACTAAATTGCCTGAGTACATACTTCTACATAGAGGAAAGGCCAAGGTGCCTAAGGACATTGACGAGAGCAAGGTCATCTTTTACACACCTTTACTGTTGAACAAGATTATTTTTGAAGGACCGTGCTTGGTGCGGATTCCAATGTTGAAATTGGAGGAAAGGGACTTAGCTGATACCGAGAGATTTCATCACTTGGCGCAAGACCAGCTGATGCATCGCATCCTCGATAAGGTCATCGAGGTGACCACATTGGAACCACGGAAGTGGCTCAAAGGAGTGGATAAGGCAGGCCTACTCAACCTACTATGGGTTCCGCACTACAATCGCACACCCATTACCTTGCTGGTAATCAAGCAACTGCTATGCTTATTACATGATGGGTGTATGCGGCTGGAGGAGCTAATACCCATCACTAATAGACTAATACATAGAATCACGAGGTCGCCATATTCAGGGGAGAATCTGACTATGATGTTTGGTGGAAAGGCGGGCGAACTAGCCCTCGTGGAGGTCGTGAAGAAGAAGTTTGGACTAGTAAAGAAGTTGCGTGGGTATGCAACTACAAGTATTTCCGACCCTGTGGTCAAAGCGGCCACACAAATGTTGGTAGGGAAGGTCATGTGGAATTGTCGCTCCAATGAAGTACTAGCGCCTATCGTAGCACTAGCGGCCCAATGCACAAAGGGGGTTTAGTTTAATTGGGTGCACTACCTCTGCGGTGAGTTCCTCGTGAACTGACACGAGGCACAGGATCTCAGCAAGACCTTCCACTATGCATGGCTCTTGCTGTTCATTGTTCTGGTAGCCTGGGAGCTACTCAGAGATAGGAAATTTCCCTCGATCACGCCCGACATGCTTGAGGTCAAGAAGTACGCTTCGCTATGGGCAACTAAGGATCCTCAGTGGATCAAGGAGAACAAGATCTTTTGGGTCTTGATGGAGATGAATGTGCACATGTCCATCAACTGCAAGCCGCAGTTGTCACTTACTTTCTTTGATAAATTGCAGTCGTACGCAGAGTTTAAGGCTGATTTCCACCATGTATCCATAAGGGCGTGAAAGGACCCCAAGCAAAAGTGGCATGAATTTCTTTACTTAGTGACAAATTATGCGATTCAAGTAGTTATTGACAGCTGGCTTGCAGAATGACACATTGCCTCAAATTTAACGGTAGGGTCCAGCAAGAAAGCCGCATAGCAGAAGAAGGATGAAGCCAAGCTCAAGATGGAGCATTTGGATAAGAAAAGGAGGAAGGAGGCTGAGGATAAGGCTAGGGCAGACTGCACTACCACACAAGGGATAGGTGGATAGATAGGAGGAGAGGAGCATGGCTCCAAAAAAGAGAAGTTTCCCTCCCAGCATAAGAGGAAGAAGAGGATGATCTGATAGAATGGAGAGGAGAAGACCCGCATACATCTCCGTTCCATATCAAGCATCCAAGAGGACAAGAAAAAGTAACACCATGGAAGAAGTCGAAGGCCAGCAAGACGTCCATGGACCCGACCAACCTAACAGAGGGGGACCTAAATGACATTGGAGATATAGTATGGGATGCCACCGCGGAACTGTTGCAGCAGTAGCAGGCATTAGGGGCCATTCAGGTGAATCTGGGAGAGTTGCATATTCGGGCAACACAGATCGGTGTGACTGTTATAGACATTTTTGTGCCTAACAGCATGGAGCATGAAATGTCAATAATCTGAGGGATCCAAAGTCCCTAAACATGTTGTTCTTACCCTTAGAGGAACAAGGTCTGCAAACCACAGCACCGAGAATCAGTTCTCCACCCAAAAACACTCAAAAACAGGCTATTTCTGGATCGTGTCAGCTGCTCCACTAAGCATCTGCGCTGAATGTCAACTGCTCCTCCTTGTACCTGTGCTGAAGGTCAAAACTAATGAAGGCTACCTGCACTGGGCGAGATTGGCCAAGTGGCACAGTCATTCTGCAAGGTGTCAACTGCCCAGGAAGCTTCCAAACTGACACTTGGGTCAAGGAATTCGCCTAGTGATGAGTAAGAGAGTCTTGATCTCCAAGTGGAAGCAAGATTCTCCAAGTGGACTCAAGAACTGAAGATTAACTAAAGTGGGAGAGGACACAAGTCAGCTTCAGGACAGTCTCAAGATGACTCATCCTTTCTCCAAAACCCTATATATAGAGCTCTCTCATGAGGTCTAAGGAGGCTAGAATTTTGTGCAAGTAAGGAAGTGCTGTTGGTTTGTGTATAGAGCTATTGGGTGTTTTGCTTGAAGGAGGTGAAGAGGAGATTTCTTTCAGCTGGGAGGTGTTGCTGGATTGGGCCCATTGTGGTTGTAACTCTCTCAGAACTTTACTTCTATTATCAATAAAGTATTTGAGGTTCTTCTATATGCATGTGTCTTTATGATGAATGGATGCTTGTATATTTGATTTATGCTAATCCTATAATCGATTATGGATGTATGCTTCTTGTAGTTTCCTTTTCTTGTGCTTTTACAGGATCTGTGTGTAGCTGGGCCGGTGAAAGGGCAAGGAGCTAGGAGCAAGCGGCAAGGAGTGAAGACTGGATCGACTATTAGCGCAAGATAATGGTTAGTAGATCATCCTTTTCTTCCCTCTCTCATCTCATAAAGAAGAAACTTTGAATAGCTTTGCATTCAGTTGTTGCTGGAGTACTATCACCTTCAGAGTGGGATAGAGGCATTCTGCATTAGATACTTTCCCCCCCAACAAACATGGCGACTCCGCTGGGGATCGTATCTTGTTGGTTTGTTGTGTTTCTTGCTATTCATTTCATAAAAAAAGGGAGTACCGAATCGAACTGTGTTTGAGTCCATCAAACACAAAGTAGAGGGCAGTTACTCTAGCTCAGTTTCTGGGCAAGTTTATGATTTGAAGAGCTGATCCACAAGGACTCTAATAAGATCTTAGTGATAGCTTTTCATCCTCCTTTACATCCCTTAGTGTGTCCTTGACTGATAGCTTCTGATTTGAGCAAAAACTGTGAATTTTTGAGCAATCTGTGACCCGGAAACCAAGACGGACGAAAGTCTCGTTCTTCATTGCAGGCTGTACAAAGGCAGTCTTCATTTCAGCGCAGTTCCCGAAGGGGCTACCTGCGCTGAAGGTCAAACAGGCAGTGTTACACCTGCGCTGGACTAGTCTTGGCTTGAGTTACTGAGGTTTCCTGCTGTGTCTTGCCTTGTTTTCACTATTGTTTTTGCTGTTTGTTGCCAGTCAGTAGGCCTATCTGAAATCATCTTCCTTTGTCATTATTCCGCCTCAGTTGTATAAAGAAACTGTATTTGTTCTTTTGTATTTCTTGTGTCATTTACAGTTTCCCATAACGAAAGTGAACTAGTCTTGCATTGACCTCTTAGATCTAGACCTGTGATTAAGTGTCGTTTTGATCTTAAGAGTTAGTTTATTTGTTGTTCATAGCTGATTGAGTTTGTTGCTTTCGTTATATGGTTTGGATTTATATATTTCTAAGTGTCGAAACAAGTGAATCGTAAGGTGTCTTTCGATTTTGGACGAACTTGTTTGCTTTCGCTTGAAATTGAATTCAAAGTTATACAACAGCTTTCTTTTTGCATTTCATCAACATTAAGAAAGAGAAAAGAAATACTTGCATTGTGCATGTACATTATGACAGTTTGCATGTTGATTTAGGAAAGTGCATTAGTGTGTGCTCTATGATCTGTGTGAAAAGGTGTTATCTTCCTTCTCCCTCAGTAGTTAAGGTTTTCAAAGTTGAAAGATTGAAAATCTTGCTTATCATCTTAGATTGCATTCAGGAGTGTTTCTATACATCTCGTGGTGATCCATAAAGGCAAACTGCTAAACAAGATCAACCTTAAAATAAATTGAATTTACATAACAATGCATTGAAACATAACGCAAACATCTAGAGGTCTAAGCTAGAGACGTGTTCCGGCGTCATTAAACGTGATATCTTAGCGTTGAGTGGTTGGGTGATTCCTCCACGGTGAAGCGATAAGTATCAATACGGACTTGTGCTCCCACGTACCGTCGCGTATATATTGGGAGACCCCTATAGGATCAAAGCCTTTATCCATAGGAAACCGTGTCAGCCGCCCTACTGATCGCAATGCAGTGAACACAGCATTCACGAAGATCGACCACTCGTACCGTAAAACGTATTCTGTGGTTTTGCGAAAAGTTTGGCACACCCTCTGCCTAGAACTCCAGAGCAGTTTCTTTTGGCCTTTTTCAAACTCTATAACTGAAAAATTCCATCCGAGCATTTGTCACTTCGGGCTCGTTAAAACATCGAAGGAGACTAGAGTCATCTTTAGCTTTTTCTCGACTCTTAAAAAGTGAAAAAGCAAGTTGTGTCTAAGCATCGTTATAAAATTTATTTTAAATGGAACATAATCACCTCCTATTCCTGCGTTGATCTTTAAGTTGAGAACATGGAACGCCCCAACCAAGGAACTCCACATGATGGAAATCCTAGTCCTTTCTCCTCTTGGGGAGAAGTTGGTGCACCCCACATGGCCACATTGTCGCTTCCAGGACTGACA
Organism: Pinus tabuliformis; assembly: GCA_031772625.1. Lineage (NCBI taxonomy): Eukaryota > Viridiplantae > Streptophyta > Pinopsida > Pinales > Pinaceae > Pinus > Pinus tabuliformis. Next base: position 211,253,516 of record CM062807.1, on the reverse strand, counting down.
ATTGGCCTGCCTATTTGGCTATTCTCAACTAGTGTAGTTCAGAACACCATGGTTCCTGAGCAGTCGAGTCAACAGTTAGATGAATCTAGAGCATCCCACCAGCCTTCTACTTCCTCTAACCCTTCCTCCGATCCTTCATCTTCAAAAGGTAAAGCTGGCAAAAGCCAAGCTCCCATGGAGAAGAAGGAAAAGAAGAAGAAAGAAAAGAAGAAGAAGGAGCCTAAGGCGACTGGGGGCAAGCAAAAGACATCTGACAAAAACCCACACACAGCACTGACCGGGCCTAAATCGCCATGTGTCATATGTAGAGGAGACCACTTCCATAGAGATTGTCCCTGTATTCCCCGGATACTAAGGGACTGGTCCCCTCGTCTGCACAATTCGGGAGCATCAACATCTGGTAGCCATGTTGATTGCTTACCGTCAACCAGCGAAAGTGAAGGTTCAAGACAAAGAGGGGGAGCAAGATCCCCCTGCAAACTGTGTGAAGGCGGGAACGCCATCCACCGTTGTCCCTTCTTAGATGAAGCGAAGAGAGTTTTGGAAGATCGTCCGGTTTCTTCGGTAATACTTCCTCCTGGATACAAAAAACTCGTGCCAAGTCCTTCGTTGGTGGAAAACACAGCTGGCCCGCTCAAGTGGTCAGCTGAAGCATCAGTCATTGAAAATGAACCTACTGAATCCAGACCAGACGAAAGTCTAAAGGTCGATACGACAGTTGACCCGGTTCTTCCTTCAGAGGTTTCATCCTCAAATGACACCGTCACTGAAGATTCATCTTCAAATGACACCCTCACTGAAGAGAATAAGGATGACACCATCCAGATTCTTTTCATCAACACAGATTCTGATGAGCATCAGGGCAATGCACCCATTCCTTTATCGCAGGAAGGAACATCGTCAGGATCGTATCCGGCCGTGTATTCGGTCCCACCACCAAGCAACCTGGTTGTGTCCTTTGATTGGAACCAACTGGGAAAACCCTGGTTACCAGCCAGTATACCATTCAGAATCATAGTCCAAATTTATAGAATGGTGATGGCTGGAACTATCATTGATGAAGGGGCATCTGTGAGTATCCTTTCCTCTGTTGCTTGGAAAGCACTGGGTTCTCCGGCGCTTTTTCCTGAGATAAGAAATCTCTCGGGCTTTGATAAAGGAACCAGTCGACCATTAGGGATCCTCCCCAATGTGCCTGTTACATTAAAAGGGAAGACCGTTAATTTGAACGTGATGGTCGTTCAAGGACCCTTGGATTATAACCTACTCCTTGGACGAGACTATATATATTGCATGGGAGCTATAGTCTCCTCACTCTTTAGAGTAATGTGTTTTCCACACGAAGGAAGGGTGGTCAAGCTCGTAGACCAACTTTCATTTCCGGGATCACGCATCGCAAATAGTCAAATACCAATCCTCAATGGTCTATTCACCCAAGAAATGTCTCCACCCCCAGTCCTCCTTCCCGATGAATGCGAGTGATTCGGAAAGATAGAACTGGAACCCAGGGGGCATGCATCCTGGTCTGCTTCGGGCAGAGGAAACCTTGGGTATAAAGTAGAATTTCCGCGAAAGAATATGACTAGTCCGTACCCCGTCCATGGAAGGAAAAGGGGTTGTTCTAGAACAAGATTCTTTTGTCAAAGTTATGTGTTTGATGATTTCTAGTCATTCACCTTTGCCTAAACAAGTAGGCTACCAAGGAAAGAGATTCTATTGCGGCAGCAAATGGTAACCATCTTTGGGTAAAAGGCAAGCCTCACCCATTAAAACTAATGTTTTAGAGGATAAGTAGGGGTAGCCTCCAAAGAAAGGGATTCCTTTGCTGCAACAAGTAGTAACCATCTTTGAGTAACCTAATGATAGACATCGACGAAGAAAGAGTTTCATTTGCGGCAGCAAATAAAACCATTTTTTGGATAACCTGAAAGAGGCAAGCCTCACCCATCAAAACGAAAGTTTTGAAGGATAAGTAGGGGCAGCCTTGAAATTGTACCTTATACCCGGGGGCATGCAAACCTTTTGGAGTGTAAGCAAAGAGCGGTCTTTGATCGTTTCCTAACTTACATAAAGAAAGGATGAGAGGGAGCATAGCTTTGGTAAGGCGCAAGCTCTATAAAAAATGGGATCTTTCAGGAGACATTCTTATCTTATGACTGGTATATCGAGCAGTTTTAGCATAAAGTTCATGCTCGTTAAAAAATAAACGCAAGATCCGAGCAGTTTTAACGCGGTCTTCATGCTCGTTAAAAAATAAATAAAAGCAGTGAGCAATGTTTCCTCCAGAGTTTAAGCTCATTTTTATCTAAAAAAAGAACCTATTCCGGTAAATAACCATTGTGATCGTAAATTTATTAGCCATAAAAGCCTTGGTCGTGTTTTCACCCGCCACCTCCATTCCATTTGGCCTATTGTTCACCTCCATATGATTGTTTACCCATTTTGAGGAACAGCTGCGAAGAGTGATTCCACTTAGCCATCCTTGTGACACTGCCGTGATTGGAAAATTCCAACCTGCACCTGGAATCTGCTGCTATCCCTGTTTATCACTCGTTCCTCAAAAGATGAGTCTTCTTTGAGCTCTTTTCATCTGACTCGTAAAATATGAAAAGTTTTCCGAGTTTTGGCCTTCCAGCTCGTTAAAAGGACCGGAAGAGCTATCCCTCCTCTAGATTTTAATCTTTTTGGACTTGAGGGATTATTGCACAAAAAGGTCAAGCGCTTGTTTTATTCGGCTCGTTAAAGTAATCGAAAACTCATCCCTTCTGTATTGTTTTATACTTTTTCGGACTTAAGGGATTAGATGACGAAAAAGGAATTGTGGAGTTAACTTTCTGTACCTTTTCAGACTCTCTAAAAATGAAAAGGACCGAGTTGTCTTTGTCGCTAGACTCGTTAAAATGATTAAATAGCGACAAACTTGTCTTTAGACGAGAACGAGTTTCCCTATCGCTAGGCTCGTTAAAACATAGCGATGGGCTTGCCCGAAGGGCAGGTTATAGAACAAGCATATGTTATCCTCCTCAAGCTTGACAAAAATAAAGAGGTACTGGTCAGAAATGACTGGGGAAAAATTGGGAGAACCTCAAAGCTTTGATAGTAGCAAGTCGCTCTTGAACATGACACTTTGTCCTCCGTACCACATCGGGTTGGGTTGTTTCATTCACCGGTCTCATCACCATGGTCCTCGCCAAACCATCCGTATTTGGGGTAATGCTACCGATCCATCACATTAGTGTCGTTATATGTTCAAGAGATGTGTTCAAAAAGAGTCAACCGTGTCCCATCCACTGACATACATTATCCTTCATCCACCCATGATCGCCACCCTGAATCATATCTCACAGTTTGTTTTCACCTCCACTAAAGTCATTAGCTCCGTTCCGTGTCACTGATGTGGGATTCATTAAGGCCCTCCTTTGACGGTTCACTTCTTGTCGACTTCAGCTCATTATCCAAGAAGTTGATCTAGGAACACCCCCCCCAATACTTTGAAGCTTGCATGCCTCAATGGCAAGTTTCTCACTTCCGGCGACAGGTATACATCAATGACCTTCGACCAGAAGATTTTGCGTGGTGTTCGACACCAAGTCCTTTATTCACACCACGTGAATTGTACTGTAGTACCTTGAGGGTCATTGTCATTATTGGTGATTCCTCTCGCGCTTGTTAACGGTTTACATTATTGACCGGTAATCAAGCGATGTCTTTCCATGTTCGACTTCAGCGAAATTCTCACATGGATCGACTTGTACTTAGAGTGAAGATCGAACGAGATTGAAGACCCCGGATCTAGTTTTATCCATCCGGGCTGCGATATATATTCAGGAAATATAAAGACATTTGATATGTACATCATTGCAGCAGATGATCATCCTACTCAAAGGATGATAATTTTAGCAGAGAATTATCAGTCTATAATCAGACGGTCGTCTGTTATGTGTACCAAAATGAATTTATAAAGCTGAGCATGGGAATGCCCGCCTCAGCTAGATCATGAAAGCAGAATGAAAAATAATGTATTGTATTGTATTTTATTGCAGGGCACCTCTCAGCGATTGAATGAACTTCGGATCCTCCTAATAAAGCATTTCACCCGATAAACGACCTCATACTTTAGGGGGCAACTGTTATAGACATTTTTGTGCCTAACAGCATGGAGCATGAAATGTCAATAATCTGAGGGATCCAAAGTCCCTAAACATGTTGTCCCTTAGAGGAACAAGGTCTGCAAACCACAGCACCGAGAATCAGTTCTCTACCCAAAAACACTCAAAAACAGGCTATTTCTGGATCATGTCAGCTGCTCCACTGAGCATCTGCGCTGAATGTCAACTGCTCCTCCTTGTACCTGCGCTGAAGGTCAAAACTAATGAAGGCTACCTGCGCTGGGCGAGATTGGCCAAGTGGCACAGTCATTCTGCAAGGTGTCAACTGCCCAGGAAGCTTCCAAACTGACACTTGGGTCAAGGAATTCACCTAGTGATGAGTAAGAGAGTCTTGATCTCCAAGTGGAAGCAAGATTCTCCAAGTGGACTCAAGAACTGAAGATTAACTAAAGTGGGAGAGGACACAAGTCAGCTTCAGGACAGTCTCAAGATGACTCATCCTTTCTCCAAAACCCTATATATAGAGCTCTCTCATGAGGTCTAAGGAGGCTGGAATTTTGTGCAAGTAAGGAAGTGCTGTTGGTTTGTGTATAGAGCTATTGGGTGTTTTGCTTGAAGGAGGTGAAGAGGAGATTTCTTTCAGCTGGGAGGTGTTGCTGGATTGGGCCCATTGTGGTTGTAACTCTCTCAGAACTTTACTTCTATTATCAATAAAGTATTTGAGGTTCTTCTATATGCATGTGTCTTTATGATGAATGGATGCTTGTATATTTGATTTATGCTAATCCTATAATCGATTATGGATGTATGCTTCTTGTAGTTTCCTTTTCTTGTGCTTTTACAGGATCTGTGTGTAGCTGGGCCGGTGAAAGGGCAAGGAGCTAGGAGCAAGCGGCAAGGAGTGAAGACTGGATCGACTATTAGCGCAAGATAACGGTTAGTAGATCATCCTTTTCTTCCCTCTCTCATCTCATAAAGAAGAAACTTTGAATAGCTTTGCATTCAGTTGTTGCTGGAGTACTATCACCTTCAGAGTGGGATAGAGGCATTCTGCATTAGATACTTTTCCCCCCAACAGTGACACCCACCAGTTTAGTCATTGGTACTTCAGAACTTGTTGGGATGTTGCGTGCAAAGGACTCTTGATCCATAGTGTTGACAAATGGAGCACTGATGACGAAGACCGAAGCCAACATGCCCGCTATCAACGCACTCAAGGGAGTAGGGCTGAACTTGGTAGTGCTTCCTAGCGAGGCACTCTACCTACTACAGGATGGGGTGATCATGAAGCTGAGGGCCCATGAACAATGTGCTTTGTAAGTGATCAGTGAGCAGAAGATCAACAATACCCATATCGGTGTGCAACGAGACTCCACCCTCGCATCCATAATGGAACTCAATGACACAAATCAGTGCATGATTAAGGCCGTGGAGGAAGCATGCCAAATGGTCTCGGAGTTGGCCTTTCCTACGGATGATCAGGTAGATGTGCACATTCACAAACTCTCTACAGGGGTGCATGACGCTCGCACAGAATTGGCAAAGGTTCCATTAGAGCTAAACCTCCAAATTGCAGAATTGCAGTTGAGGGCCCAACCTTTGACTCCACTGGAAGTCAAGGAGCAGCACGCAACTACTATCATAGAGGTCATAGTAGTAGCAAAAACTACAGTGGAAAACTGCACAATGCTTTTTGAATAGTCGTTCGAATTACTAACCAGCCTACAAGAAGACCCTACTGTGTAGACACTAGAAACAGAGGCTCGAGAGCTACAGTAGCGCTACGATGAGGTAAAAGGGATAGTATGTACTGTTTACCTCACACAGAGACTCGTGAAGTTGTAGGAGGCCAAGGCATTGAAGGAGTAGGTAGATGCAGATCAACACAAAGAGGAAGTGTTGAAGGCACGCTTGAAGCCTTGGTTGGATGAGGCCTACTTGATCACAACCTCCATTGAAGGAAAGTTGACTAGTCTGCAAGAGACTTAATAGAAGCTTCAAGCTAACAATGCAAGGCCACCAACAGAGTAGTTAGCCGAGGAAATAAAGCAGGTGGTTGTGTAGTGCACCTCCAAGGTAGAAGTTGTACAGGTCAAGATGGGGGGTCTTTGCGCCAAGATATTTTCACCCACAGAGTGCCTCAAGGGTGAGTCACTATGTTTGCGTTGGGGGCCTGTTTGGAACAGGTTCCCCCAAGAGCTAGTTTTGGGGCTAAAATCCCATGTTTTAGGGCAGAAGGCCCAAATTTTGTAATAAAGATGTAAAGTCTCTATATTTTGTGGTCGCGGAGCACAAAGAGGTCAAAGGGTTGTCCACCCTTGTTTTCTGAAGTATCATGTTGGCTGTAAGGATTTACCCATGGTCCACGGACCATGGGATTGTATAAAAAGGGAGTCTTAGAAGAGTCTAAGAAAAGAGTGGGAAAATGGAAGAAGGATTTCGTGTAAGAAGTTCTAAGTGTTCTCACATCTTAGTGTAGGTAGAGGCTCTGTAGCTGAATGCACAAAGGCCTATGGTGGAACTCCATAGCTGAGTGTGTGGACCCTTGCAACCATGTGCGCAGGGAAAATAGAGTCTGTAATGAACTTGAGATATCAATAGAGAGAGTTATTCTGCAATCAAAATGTATTTTGTCTCTATTTAATGAATCTGATTATATTATGTTACGATCTGGGTTTACATTATAATTCTTATTTGATGCGAAAATGTATCTGATTATATCTGTTAATTGAACACAAGCAAGAATGAAGGATTACGTGAAGGTAACTGTAAATGCATGGTAGATTAGGTAACCCTTAATATAACTTGGTAACTTACATAGTAACTCAACCACAGGGGCCCGTAAGTGCCTGGACTTTGGGTTAGGGCTGTGCGAAGATCAGTTGAGTAACTTCGCGGAGGTACTGAAAGACGGAAGAGAAGGAACATCGATAAGCCTTAAAGGCTTATCGATCTACACGAAGGCAAGATCAGGGAGTATAGACCAACATCATGACCATCTCAAGGTGCGGAAACTTGGTTCTTGCATTCCCCCGTACTGCCTCGGGTGAGACTTCGGTCCATGCTCCATGGGCTAATGCTGAAAGGGCCAGTAGTGTAGGGATTTAATTGGCTGACTAACGTTGAACCTGTGTCAAGGCCCATCAAGCCAATAGAATTGTGCCTTTTTCTTTGCCTTCGTGAGAGTCCCAATAGATGGGATCGAATGTGCGTGCACCACAACATCCATACTCTTGAATATGCGTGCATGGGAAGCCTGTATACTAGTGATGAGATGTGGGAGCTCTTCATAGTTCTGGATCTAACTCTGGATACATGCCTTCAGCTTGACCACTTTGGGCTTCATCATCTTAGGCAAGTGAAGCGGGGCTCCCTTGTATCTCATTGTCCATGTTTGCATTTAATCAACAGCAGCATGCATGTTCACCAAGATATGTGCTCTTCTAACACATCGTTGCTGCCATCTGTTGAGATGGAGAACTACCTTGTGCATAGTACCAAACTTGGAATACAACGCTCGCATGACTGTGTCAAAGGACAACACTTCATCTAGTATTTCCTTCTTCAGTTCTGCTCGAGTAGATGTTGTAACCAACTTTCCTCCTTGCTTGGCCATCTATAGTTCCTTAACCATTTGCTCATTCTTAGCTATCAGAAAGTGAATGCTTGAGCTAGTGGCTTCGGCATACACTCTCGTGGCATCAGCTAAGGCTTCTGCGTGTTTACACATGTCAGAAATGATCACTCGTTCCTCAACTTGTGCAGGATATGTATGATCATCTAGAGTCAACACTCTGTGAGGTTGAACAACTCTATGTTGAGACTCGTCGAATGATCTCCAAGGATCTCAGTGCCTCCTTGGTTGCTTGAGACTTTCTCATCTTCTGGATGTGTTGAAGCAGGTAAGTCGACCTCTTGGTGATGAGGCATGAGGTCGATGTTTTGTTCCAATTCATGTTACTCCATAACCGTATCGAACTATTGAAGTGCTTTCTCTATCGCACAAGCGAAGTCTTTCTCCTATGATGATTCACCCTATTTGCCTAATTCCAATTGTTCTAATGAGTCCACTACGTATACATGAGTTGTTTCATCCATTTGGACATGTTGCGCCCCCTGCTGTCACTGTTGTAGTTGCACTTACTTCTCCTGTTTGTGTAGCTCTTGTTCCTTCTGGAGTTGCTCCTTCAACTAATGAAACTCCTTCTCCATCTCTTCCATCCTTCATTTCTCCCTATTCCTTTGCACGATTCACTTATAACACTATTGCCTCTTTGCCTCTATAGCCATATCTTGTTTCTCTACAAGTGGATCTTCTCGGAACTTGCAGCTTTGCTCTTCCTCCATGTAATCAACAATCTTTCTCTTGCCCTTGTTGTGCAATGGTATGTTCACCTCTATTACTGTTGCTGCTTTCGGTGCACTCCAAGATGCTGCTTCACATTGCTTTGCTAACCACTCCACAACGAAGTCGACCTATTCATTAGGTCTGGAGAAACTGTAGCAATATCTCCATGGGTCCTCCTCCACCCAATGAAATGCCCAGTGGATCCAGTTGAATTGTACTCTCGTGCAATGATCTTTCACAAGACAGTTTGTGTCAGATAGATTGTAACTTTGAAAGTCGAATGGATACTTCTTCATCTGTTTTGCTTCGACATTCATGTGCTTGAAACTTCTGATCTCATATAACCCAATGCGCAGCAGAAGAGAAGGCCAAGATTCATTCTACTTCCGGTGAAGCCTTGTTGTCAATCCTGTGAAGATGTGATATGCTACCTCCTACATGATGAGCACGTCCAAGGAAAACTTCAGTAGAACATCTGGAGGCTTCTTTGCAATGTACATCTGTATGCTACCGGATGGTGAGGCATACCAATCATCTATTTCTATCAGTGCATCCATTGCTAATATTGACATGCAAGGTGTATCATGTTTGAATATCTTCTTGTAAACCAAGGTGACAAAATGATTGGGCAGCCGTGTGATAACTCCTCTGAAGCTGCATTTGGACAACAACTTACAATAAGTGTTCACAGCAGTCTCCACCAATGACCATACGCACTTCAAGCTTGGGAACTCATGTTAGGCACAGATAGCATCCAATGTATAGGCGGACATGTAGATCTCTACTTCCATACCTTTGGGAGGCTATCGAGCCCTCATTACCTGTTCCTTCAACTGATGAGCCAACATGTCAGACCAGTTACATGGTTTTCCTTCTCTGGCCAGTTGGTCCAGTGTGATCACCCAACTCTGTGCGAAGGTTTCTGTGCTTTCTTGGCCATATAGTCAACATGAAAAAATGACCAAGTATTGATAAACCTTCCACAGTATCTTCATCTTGTAGATCTGGTTTGGTGTCATCCTAAATCTAGCTGACTCCTTTACCCAGTTCTTCAAAATGTCTCTGGAGTTGGCATTGTTGTTGGGTAAGCTAAAGGGAGTCTCCATGATAGTCGTAGGATCTAACATCTTATACATCTCATCATAATCCTCTCCCCTAAAGGTTGCAATCTTCATCCTACTCACACTGCTCAAGGTCATTGTCTCGGGATCAGTGTGTGAGATGATCTAGTGTATCATGTCTGCACATGGGAGAATAGGGTATCTGCATGCAATCCGGTACAAACTAGACTTGTGAATTTTCACGTACACTTGGGGGTCTTTGAGGTCTTCCCCAAATGTGCCTATAAATGCATCATTGACTTCCTTCTATTTCAGTTTGATTTCCTTGTCTAGAATCAACTTGGTATATTCATAGATCAGTAGAATTGAGGACACTTTCTCAACTACTACTCTAGTTGCACTTCCGTCAGTGTCCTTTGATCCTAATCTCTTGGAGGCCATTGATCCTGTACTGATAAGAGGTAGATGAACACATGAAATATCTAAAGACAAACCGACATTCATGGCAAGAAATCTATCAGCAAAAACCAAAGCAAATTGTAGGAATGACATAACACATACCTAGGGATTGATACGCAAATATTGCGCAATTTCTTCTGGGAGGCTGGGTGACTGGCTGCCAGAACTGCACAAAAGGTAATCTGGGCCGTTTGGGAGGCATGACTGGCTACTGGATTTGTGCAATGCACTATGCAGGCTTACTGTTGACCACTGGAATTACGCAATGCACAATTCCAGCTGGCAATGACTGTAGGCTCAGTGACTGCTTTCCACAATTTTCTGGGCCAGTAGTCACTGTCCCTCAGGATTGCGTAAAGCAAGTCTGGGGATAGCTACTAGGCATAAATTATCATTTCTAGAGAGGAAGGCAAAGCCTTCCCTCTCAACATTGCGCAATGTTGTCTTGGTGAGGCAGAGTCTGGGCCAAGGCTACCCAAACCCGCCGACGGGCAACTTAAAGCAAATAGGAAAGTGAATGCATGGTGATACTGAGTGTAATCAAAAGAAAATGATCATGCATGAAAACATTGAATGAAGGATTCAGAAAACAAAATAACATGGATGTGGGTGAAGCGAGTTGCCGAATCAGCGACTGTTCATGCAAAACAGTTTCATGCATGTGATAACAGTGAGATAGAAACGAAAACTGAAATGGTGCTAGTACAAGATAGTATGCATGTAGAAAATAGAAAGCATTCAAGCAAATCAAGCAAAAAACACTCACACAAAAGAAAACAAAAAAATCGACAAAATGTTGAAAAATACAAGTTGAGACCACTTACCCATGAATAGCTTAGTCGGATGTGTCGAAAAGTCCTATATGTGCTCTGGGATGTCAAAACTCCAAGATTGATGTTAAAGGATGAGCTATGATGTGTCAAATAAATAAGTTTGGTCTCATGACGTGCATGCCAAAAATCTAGGAAAAAACAACACTTGGAGGAAAGATTCTAAAACGATATTTGCATGTAACCTCCAACTGCTAAAATAGCTCCCTGAATCAAGGGATTCTTTTCGCATGTTTCCTTTTGCTATTCTGAGAAAAAGAAAGCCATGCATGCAAGTCAATTTTCCTTGGTCCCGAGTGGAACTGGTCAACCAAAATGTACATGTAAGAGCCTGCTCAACTGCTGGTAGAAAATGTGAATTTCTAGATGGGAGCTCAGTTGGCTACCTAGGATATTTGCACAATCTCTAGGTAGAGTAGTTGACTGTAACCCAGAATTGCATAATTATTGAGCTAAGCAGCACTGCTGGGAAGAATTGTGTAATTTTCTGGATGAAGCCTAACTAGCAAAATTGCACAATTCTGGAGCCTAATAGGTTGCTAGACTGAATTGCACAATTTCTAGAGGGAAGGCTAGTTTCCCTCTAGAATTGGACAATTTCTTGAGGGATTTTCTTAGCCTGTAGCTGGAGCAAGTCCGGAGGAACAACCTATGAGGGCAAAGCATCAAGCTCTGATAGACAAGCTACCTTTCTGCAAGAAAATCACTAAAGCTTGTGTACTTGACGAAGAACAACATGTTGTTGTGAAAGGTTGGTAGGGAGGCTCCAAAACGAATCTAAGGAAAAATTTTGGAGGGTGGTTGTAGCCGCTACAATAGGATGTAGTCTCTGTCATTCCCTTTCTTGGCTAAACACATTTACAAAGCTTACCATATCTCAATTTTTTTATTCGGGAGAAGGATAGTATAGATGATCATATTTTTAGTTCCATCTCTGTTGTTGTTCCATTGCTAGCAAGCTTGTTTAGTACCCCATTGGAGTCACTATAGGAATGAAAACATTTCTTTACTACCAGGGAGCTTGTCCAATACCCTGACGAAGTTTGTTGCTTTACCTACCTATGCACAAATACTTTCTCTTCTTTCACCCTTTATTTTATTTTCAATGTGATCAATGGAATTTTATGAATTTTTATATTACCAAGGAAAAAGAGGGATCTTGACGTATTGAGAGAAAACGAGTTTATTCCTTCGGAGACTATTATATACCTCTGAAACTAATATGCTTGCTCTTAGTTTTCTCCTTTACCTTCTCTACTTGATTGGATCGGCAAGCAAAACACCATTAAATTACCATATCGATTAAAGGAATAAAGATCCTAATATAGATATGGGCATTATAGTTGTACGTATATCTTTCAATTTGAAAGAATAATATTTTCCATTTAGATATCATTGACTTTAAAACATGTGTAGGCCGAAAAAAAGAAGAGGAAGACAAATTGGCCAAGAGTTGCTTGTCGTCACAATTAGCTTTTCAAAACTTTGTCACATTGTATTTTGAGCCAGACAAGAGTACTTTTCATGCATGGTCTTATTAAATAAAACATGAAAGGAAAGACATGATACAACAAGAAAAGAAAAAGAAAGAAAACAAGAAAATGTGAGACTAAAATGAGAAGAAAAAAAATAAGGAAATTTCAAGGACTGGATAAAGATCAAAATGCAGAGTAGATGCAATGAAAAGGAAAATATAAAATGCAACTAGTCCTACTCCTAATCTAATGGGTTAGAAGAATATGGCTAAGTGCAGTGATATTTCCAGTGTAATCATAGAATTTTCTCCCAACCTACAAACATAAAGATATATTAAATTAGGAACAATATGAAACAATGTACATAAATAAAGATGACAATTTGAATACATTGCAAAATAAATTGAAGCTCTTGCCTATCGGCAGAAACATGTGCCGTAAATACTATTTTTATCTAGACTACAATATTACCTTGCTAATTAGAGCAATGATCATACAAACCTTGATGGTTGCTCATGAATGTACATTTTTCCATGCTTTTAGTCTTATAAAACACCAAGAAATATATAAACTTATTATTAGCAATGAAGCTCTCTAAGCAATATTCTTCTAGCCAATTATAAATGAGATCACGATATTCAGATAAACACATTTGAAAACACTGAAACTCTTGGGAACAAGAACATACAATCAGGGAAATTAATTTATAAATAGAATCGACAAGACTAGCTGACGTAAGAAAACTATTATCAGATGTACTAATGGGAAAATGATTAATTGAGTGACAATTGTTGGAGTTGGTGTTATGATCAGATTGATGAGTTGGCATATAAGATTCTTGATTCTCCATTGGTTCCCTTTGTATCTGATTACATACTAGACTCATAACATGAAATTTTGAATAATTAGAAACAATTGTTGGTATTTTGAATCCTAATTAGCATACCAGGTTGAAAAAATATTAGAAACATATGTTAGATCAAATCTAATATCCATATTAGAATGAGGTTTTTGATGCACCAAATGATTCAAGAATTTACTAACCTTGAAAAGGATAGAGTGTACAAACCTAAACACTGACTAGCTCCAAAGCATAAGTAAGAAGGATAAGGAGTTGATTACCTATAGAAGACTTTGATAGGGAGAGATATTTTAGGGAATGATAATTTATGTCTCGATAATTATGATGGAAATTTTCAAATCTATGTAAATATATGAAATGTGTGTGCTCGAATCTTGAATTTGATGTAAGGGGTTTGCATAAAGAAGAATTAGCCAAGCAGGAACCTTTATCTCTATCTTGAGGATTAATAAGATTAAATTGAAAAAACTAGAAATCCATTGTTGATGCGTTTCGAACCAACTAGTGTGGTTCATCATCAGGACAAGTTAAATGAACCGATCTCACTTTTCATCTTAAATAGATAGTAGAACATTCTAGACTAGGTAACAACTACCTGTTCTAGAATGTTCTACTATCTATTTAAGATGAAAAGTGAGATGAGTTCATTCAACTTGTCCTGACGATGAACCACACTAGTTGGTTCAAAACGCGTCGACAAAGGTTTCCTTTATGTGATTAACACTGAAACTCTACTTAATAAATGCTATGGATCACAGAAGCCTCAATTCAACAACTAGAAATCCTTCAAGAGTGAGCTCATACCCAATTAAATGATGGCGAGAGAAGAATTATGTGAGAGAATTCTAGTATGACCTAGTTTGGGGACCTCATTAGGATTGCGAGAACCTAACATAACCATCAATAGAAATTGAGGTGCCTCGACTTCTTGATGAGCCCCTGAACTTATAAATGTTGAATCATTAAATTTTGAGGGTATGGTCAGATCAACATTCTTTTGAAGACAACTATCACCAATTATTTCATCAATATCATTATGAATCAAATGGAAGCTGTTGGGATCAACACTTTAATCAGATGTGTCAACATCACCAAATAGAAAACCCAAATAGTAAGAAATATGTTCAATGATTACTGCATCATCTTCTTCATCATGGAAAACCTTACTATATTGTGTCAACTTCGAATTCAATTCATCATATTTTGTGTTCTAAGAACATGGGATCTCAATTATTTCATTAAATGCATCATGACGCAAGGGAGGATGAGATGTGGAAGAAATTCCTATGAGAAACATTTCTATGATCAAATCCTATTCTAGATCAAAGCTTTGCAAATCCAAGTCTTCTTGTGAAAGAAATATCATCAAATGTACTTTGGAACTCATTAAGATGCATATCAGTGGAGTCATTATCTTTAGGGTGGAAGTTACCTAAGAGTCTATTTTGGTTAAGAGCTTCATTGTCATTCAATTGATTATCAAGCTCAAAAGATCTTTGATAAAAAAAGAGTGTAGGAACATCATCTTGAAACAAATAAATTTGAAAGAGGGAGGTGAGATTGAAAGTATCTTCATCCTTTTTCTCCTCTACCTATGAATCAAAAGCATGTGGGACAATTACAGGTAGATAAAATTTATTAGGTGAATCAAGGTACATAGGGTTGTTAGGTGTAAATGATAGAAGATGACAAGTATCCTATAAAGAAATGTTGCTTTCAATTGAATCAAATTCAATATTAATGCTACACATATTAGTATTACCTTGGAGAATCAAGGGATTATATTCAATAAGATAATGAGAACCATGAAGGTTCTTTTGAATGAAAAATGGTTCATGGAAAGAAGATGAATGTGGAAGAAATAAATCAACAATTTGGTTTTTCATATTTCACAACTCCAACCTCAACATAGGGGGAAATTTTCTTTTGTAATTGGAAAGGAGGGGGGAAAGGAACAAAAGGAGTAATAGATTCCTCCTTTGAGAATGGAGGTTCCTCATGATCAAGAAAAGTTGGAGGAGAAAAATCATCACGAGGATATGATTCAAATTGTTTCAAAGAGACTAGAAACAAATGTAGAAACGTCTCACTCGTGAAATCCCAATCAACATATTGATCAGTAAATTCATAGCAAAGTTGAAGAAACCAATCAATAAAATCCTGTAATGATTCACTGGGTATCATTCTAAGTTGATTAATTCTTTTATATACATCTTTATTATCATACATGTCAAAAGCTTCAAGAAGTTCCTTAATAAGTTGCTCAAATGAATGAATAGAAGCAGTTGGTAATGTGTGACACTTTTTCTTAACTTGATCTTCAATTGTGAGGGTAAAAAATGTACAAAAAACTTCTTCACAATTGATTTTATGAAAATTACAAAATTTGAGAAACAAAAGTGTATGCTCCAAAATGGATGCTTTACCTTTTCTATCAAACTTAATATTTGACAAGTCATCTATTCGTTCCAAGGGAATTGAAATATTGACATTCATGGAGAAACACCATGGGATTAAGATTTGGGAAGAAGGAATTTAAGATGAGAGGTTCAAAACAGACTTCACAGGCTCATCTTGTCATCTATCCCTCCTTCTAGTGCCAATAGTTGACAGTGCTGGAAGTTTGCTAACAAATGGGTCTCCCTAGTATGAATTCCCAATTTGTGATGCCTCCTCCCTCATTCACCTTCTTTTACAAGATCTCTAGGGTAAGTATGATCTACGTGCTACTATGACATCACCCGACCTCCAAGTTCTAGTTATGGAATTTGGGCCTACAAACTAAAAGCTTATTGTCATCCATCAGAATCTACAGATTAATCGGGATCTTGAGAACCACCCCAGGTGATCAATCCTCGATTCGGAACACATTTTCACCAACTTAACACCCCAACCGCAACCTTGATACACTTTTCATGCAGTTCTGAGGCTTCAACTGCATCCATATGCCTACCTACCAGAGGTTATGACCCAAATTCATCAATTCTATGCAAGTGGTTGTGCGATGTGTGCCACTTTTTCAATCTAGCCTCCACACCACTACCCAAAACTACCTATAAATTTCTATAACCATAAATAAGATCATGATAATGCTAAACAATCAATACTTGAGAAATACTATGACCAGAACATGCCTAGTACATGATAAACACTTTGTCAAACATATGGTAAACATGAATGCTAGAAGTCATGAATGCATATCTAAACTTCAACTTCTGAACTTCATCTGAGAATCACTAATAATGCTCTATTCTCTCTCAAGTTAGCTACAAAAATTGTTATCCCATGCATTCATCAACCATTCAAAAACTTATAAAATCAAGAACAAGAGCCATAGCTAGAGCATATCATAGAACCATGCTTATAACCATCATATAACCAAAATAGAAGTCATGACAATATTTTCCATAAAGTCAACATAATAACAAGTACATTTTCTCATTAATCACATTAGGGTAATAACCCATATTTACCTATGTAAAATCCAACCAAGTCAGGGACTTCCACATACCAACTGACCATAGATTGCGTTGAAACAAATATATCTTTCACCGAATCACCCATGTTCCATATTCCAAGCATGAATGTGGTATCTCATGGCATAAACCAAGAGATAGTGAAATATGGAATCCACAAGTTAAACCACCTCCACCCTCAAGCTACCGGGATCTCACCTAAACCAATCCTAAGATCACAAAACCAAACCAGTTTTGGATGTGTTAGAATTTCTTCACCATACCTTGACATAGGCTCTAGTGCCTCCTTCCTTCTCCTATTGTGTCATATTTGTAAATCCTTCAATCCTATCCCAAGTTGTTCTTAAGGGGGGATGTTAGGATATTCCGACACATAGGAAATAGTTAAGTATAACTTGGTCTAGTATAGAGTTAGGTAAAGTGTGTTTCTTTACTATGTACATTTTGTAACTTACAATCTGATGATCACAATATGTAGTGATCCGACAGTTCATTCTCTCCTCGATATTACCAACACTTGATCCGTGGCTTAACACCCGATTGGTCCATGATCTCGATTTAAAGAGCATGGAGGGTCATTTGTAGGTTAACCGTCCATGAGAAAAGCTTATGTAAATTTTCATTCCTTTATTAATAAATTGCCTGAAGTGGCTGCGTTGGCTCAGGCCGTGGATTGTTTCCCTCTTTGAGGGTTTTAACCACGTCAAAAGTACTGTTGTATTGATCTGTGATCTGTTTGTGAGTGGTGTCCTTTGGTATTCTATCTGAGGAACTTACCCTATAAATTCCTACATGGTATCAGAGCTATTTGAGGGCTGCGTCCGTTGGTGATCCAAATCTGAAGTCGGTAGAACTGCATCCGAATAACCTAGATCTACTATTTCTTACTACTTTCGGGCCGAGACAACTTCTCTATTGTGTTGGGAGCATCTGTTCTAGTGAGGAACCCCTTTCGTTTCACGCGAAAAGGTTTCCGGTAGCCCTAGCTACGTCATTTTTAAGATCTGGAGGTATACAGTGTTTATTTGCAGTTTACAGTTATTTTCTCTCTGTTTATTTCGGTTTCGGTTTATTTAGCCTTTTTTATTTACCGAATATATACCTTTCATTTCTGCGTATGCTCTTTGCCCCGCAACTCTGTGCGATCTGGAAAATCAGAAACAGAAATGAAGGATTTTTCTCATGCGTATTCTCTTTTCCATTGCGCCTTAGTGTGATCTCGGAAAATCAAAAACATTGAGGAAAATATTTAGTTTCCGGCTAAAGCTAACTTTGAGCCACAAGGTTCATTTTTTTTTTGTATGTCCGTGTTGGGTTTTGTGTTTTTTGTTTTGTAGGGAAAAAGAGCTTTCTCAAAGCAAGCACGCAACCCAAAGCTTCAACCCCCCTCTCTCTCTCTCTCAAATTTTTTTTATTTCCGCACATTCCCGCACTTTGTGAGCATCTTTATCAAATTTTCTTCAAAAAGCCATAACTTCTTCATCCGGAAGCCATTAGAACTGTTTTTTTGAAACAGCCTAATTTTCCGAGATCTTTCCATTGGAACACTTAGTTTCAGAATATATAGCTTCAGTTTCTATTAAAATGGAAAGTCCATGCCAAGTTATTCTTGACAGCACCAACTACTTCCAATGGTGGTCCTACATTGTAGATTTACTTAGAAGTAAAGGTATCTACAAAATAGCCTCAGGCTAAGAAACCTAACCGAAAGATGAAGATAAGGCAGCTAAATGGGAAAATAGGCAAGATCAAGCACGTGGGTTGATAGGGATGTCTATTTCTCCAGATCTTAGATTCCATATTGCAGAACTTGATACTCCTGATGAAGCATTGAAACAGATTACTAAAGTTTTTGGAATAAAAAATGAACTTAGAGCCCATTAACTTGAAAATGAGTTGCTTACATTGGACCCCAATAATTTTTCTTCGATTAAAGATTTTTTGTCCAAGTTCAAGACCCTTAGACTTCTCTTGGAAGGTGTTAAGGTTAAGAAAGAAGATAGTAACCTTATCTATTCCATTCTTACTAAGCTGGGTCCAGCCTACTCTGTGTTTGTTTCCACCTTCCATTCTACAAGAGAAGCCTTCATTTCTCAAGGACAATACTACAAGTCCCCTTCCTTTGATTCTTTTTGTGATTCTTTAATAAGAGAAGAAGAAAAACTCTTACACCTTGGTCTTCTTAATCTTGTAAACTCTTCTAAGAAAGCATTAGCCGCCCAGCAGCAACCAAATCCAAAGAATCCTAAGAATTTGTATCCTAAAAGGAATGGTCCTAAACCAAACAAGGGTCCTAAGCAATTTCAGCCTCAAAATGAAAAATCATTTCAAAAAAATGATAAGACAAATAAAAATAAAGGGAAGAATACTGATAGACATTGCAACTTTTGTAATCGAGATGGCCACTTAGAATCCAAATTCTTTAAGAAGATGGAAGCCTTGGAAGCAGCAATGAAGAAGCATAACATCCATTTGGAGCACTCTTCAACCTTAACTTCATCTTCAGGAATGGCACTTTCTGCATGTGGTTGTCAAGCATCTCAGTTTGGCTATGCACTAAATGTATCTTCTTCTTCTCATTCTCATGAGTGGCTCATTGATTCTGGAGCTTCTTATCACATGGCCAAAAACAAAGCCATGTTTTCTTCTTTAAATGATTGTAACACCAAAAATATATATGTTGGTGATGATAGATCTCTTAGTGTTGTAGGGACTGGAACTGTTCATATAGACAATGGTCAGTTTAATGATGTATTATGTGTTCCAACCTTATCCTGCAACCTTCTATTTGTATATCAGATAACTCATTCAGGTGAAGGTAAAATCGTTGAATTTTCACCTCACGATGTTGTAATTAAGGACCTAAGAGATCCTAGACAGATTTTAGCTACTGGCATTGCTGATGATTCTACAAGGTTGTATAAGTTTCACAACTTTGGGTCATCAAATATTCCCTCAGTATTTGTTGCTCATAACAATGAAGTGAGCAAACTTTGGCATGAGCAATTTGGTCACTTAAACTATCGCTCCCTTCATAATCTATGTAAAGAAAATATGGTGACAGGTCTTCCAATGGTATCTTGCAGAGATGGTGTTTGTTCCGGATGTGTACTTGGAAAACATCATTGGGATAGTTTTGAAAAACGTGCCTCTTGGCATGCCTCAGCCCCTTTACAGCTTGTGCATAGTGATTTATGTGGTCCACTTCCAGTTGTTTCATTCTTTGGCTACAAGTATTTCTTAACTTCCATTGATGATTTCTCCAGACGCACTTGGGTATACTTCTTAAAACTCAAGAGTGAAGTATTTAACATGTTCTTGGCCTTTAAGGCCTTTGTTGAAAAACAATCTGGACATCAAATTCTTAAGCTAAGATCTGATAATGGCGGAGAATATGTTAACAACAAATTCATCAACTTTTGCACTGAGAATGGAATTCAAATGCAACATACTGTTCCATATACTCCACAACAAAATGGTGTAGCTGAAAGGAAGAATTGCACCTTAAAGGAAATGGCTAATTGTATGCTTCAATCTAAAGGACTTAGTCTTAACTATTGGGAAGAAGCAATTAACTATGCAAATTACATAATAAATCGCACTCCTACTAAGGTTTTAAAGAATATCACTCCAGAAGAAGCATGGAGCTCAATTAAACTAGATGTAAGTCACTTCGCGTTTTTGGAAGTGAAGCATGGGCCCATATTCCAAATGAGAAACATAAAGCTTTAGAAAGTAAGAGTGAAAAATGTATTTTTGTTGGATATTCTGAAGATGTCAAACGATATAGACTTATTTTACTTAAGTCCAAAAAAGTTATCATTAGAAGAGATGTAAAGTTTGTTGAAAATATATCAGCCTACGAGCCTAGTTCGGTGGATGTTCCACCTCTCCCTATCTCTTCTACTTTTGAAAATATTTCTTCTTCAGATGATGAAAGCGAGGATGACAATCCTCCCCCACCTTCTCAGGATCCTCCTTCATCTCCTCGGCTTCCAAAATGGGTCTATGCTACTCGGGATGCAGTAGGTGATCTTACCGGTGATCCTACAGATTAGCGACGTACACGTTCTCAGTTTGATAGAGCCTCTTCTTTACTGGCTCAAGCTTCAGTGAATTATGATCCTGACACCTTTGCATAAGCTTCATGCCATCCAGATTGGGAAGCAGCTACGAATGAAGAATATCGTTCATTATTGGCAAATCATACATGGGATCTTGTTCCTCTACCAAAGGGATGAAAACTTGTTAGATGCAAATGGGCTTAGAGAACCAAGTATGGACCAGATGGGAAAGTTGATAAACATAAAGCTCGTCTTGTTGGTAAGGGTTTTTCACAAGTTGAAGGCATTGACTACACTGAAACCTTCTCCCCTGTTGCCAAAATGAACTCTATCCGCCTTATTCTTTCCCTTGCTGCCTCTTTGAAATGGGAAGTCCATCAGATGGATGTTAAATCTGCCTTCTTGCATGGGGACTTGCATGAAGAAATCTATATGGAACAACCTATTGGCTTTATACAAACAAACTCTAGCCTTGTATGTCGGCTTAATAAATCCCTTTATGGTCTCAAGCAAGCTCCTCGAGCTTGGTATGCCAAAATGGATAACTCTCTTTTAGAAAATGGCTTTTCGAGGTGCCATTTTGACAATACTGTCTACACCAAGAAAGTGGGCAAGTCTCTTATCATTCTTGTTCTTTATGTTGATGATCTTATCCTAACTGGTAGTGATCCCAACCTTATAAACCATGTGAAGTCTAGCCTTAAAAGGAAGTTTGAAATGACAGACTTAGGACACTTACATTATTTTCTTGGTCTTCAAGTCTTGCAATCCAAGGAAGGTATTTCCCTTTCCCAGTCCAAGTATGCCTGTGGTATTCTACGTCATTTTCACATGGAAGACTGTAAGCCAGCCCCTTCTCCCTTTCAGTCTGGAGTCAAACTTTTAGTCACTTGTACTTCTCCTGAAGTTGATGCTACCTTATACTGTCAACTTGTAGGAAAACTTTTGTATCTAACCCATACTCGTCCTAACCTTTCCTTTGTTGTTGGCCTTGTTGCTTGGTTTATGCAAAACCCACGTAAAAGTCATTGGAAAGCAGCTAAAAGAATACTTCGTTATGTTTGAGGTACAATTTATTTTGGGATTCATTACAGTTCCAAAGCATCTCCTCTATTGGTTGGTTTCACTGATTCTGATTGGGTTGGTGACCCTGATGATCGGAAGTCTACTGCAGGTTATGTGTTCACTCTTGGTTCAGGACCTATTACATGGGCTTGCAAGAAACAAGGTGCCATTTCTCTTTCTTCAGCAGAAGTAGAGTATCGTGGTGTCGTAGAAGCTAGTAAGGAAGCCTTGTTGCTTCCTCAGATCCTGTCAGAGTTTGGCTTTCAGCAGCAACATCCGACTACAATTTGGTGTGATAATCAAAGTGCCATTCAACTATGCAAAGATCCAGTCCAACATCAGCGCAGCAAACACATTGAACTGCACATGCACTTCATCAGAAAGCTCATGTCAATGGATTTTCCCTATCTCCACACACATGTCAATGGCTTCCTAGAGAAAATCATCTCCACCCCCAACCCTTATGGTTTTCCTAAGACCACCTCGCCTGGTTCCAAAACTTTTCGGTAATCCAAAGCTCAACCAAGAATGCATCCCATCACACCATGGCTATCCAGGGAATGGAAAGGCAAATATGAAACCACTATCAAATCAAGAAAACCCCATGCCAATGATAGAAATGAACCAAATACACAAATTCATGTACCATGCATTCACACCTCATAAAGGAAATTACACATGCAACCTCTTTCCAGCAAAATCCTCCTATTGAACTTGTTGATCTAGCCTTCTCCTTGTGCTCCCTTTTTCCTTTACTTCCCATTTTCTTTCCTTCCTTTGTTTGTCCTTTTCTTTCCTTTTCTCTCCTCTTATTGTTATTTTCTTTCTTTCTCTCTCGTTTTGGAGACCTCTCTCTCTCGAAACTAATCCAAGGTAAACCTGTCAAAAGCGAGAATTCACAAGAGCTATGAATTGTTTCTTTGATTCCCTTTTATCATTTATGTTTACCTTTTCTTCACTTTCCTTCATTTTTCCTCTAATTTCCCTTGCATGCATATTTGTATCTCTTCACCTCCCTTTTCTCCTATTTCCCTTTATTTCTCATAATTAAATGCAAATTATTTCCTCTTTTCCTTTTCTAATGCCTTTTATAATTTCCATAGCCATTACTAAACAAAAAATGATGTCCACCATAGTGCCAAACATTCATCTTGTAATATGTGTCTCATGACCTTGGTCTTATTATTTTTTCCATTAATATTCTTTATTACATGAAACTTTAACCTGATATTGTTACAAAACCCTCCCCGTTGGGGTAACGCTATCCTCAGTGTTCTATGATGCCTATGACTAGAAAACTGCTAAAAATAAAACTTAATGCCTATGGAGATTTATAAGATAGCTCGATGCAGTATTTACAATGACATTTTGATTAAAAAAGAGAAATAAATATACCTCTCATTGGAGCTTTATAACACAATGCATTGTGTTATTTACAACAACATACATAAATATATGTATAACAGAAACTCATTTCCTTAAACCAACAAATAATGATACAATGCTTGCGTCTGATCAACCATCTCCCATGTAACTTCATTAGGCCCAAAGTTCTTTCGTTTCACTTTAACTTTCTATATTTCTCGGTTTCATAGCATGAGTTGTTTCCACTGCAGAATGCACTGTGATTTTGGCTGGAACTCTTCCTTTGGTTCCAAATACAATATAGACCAATAAATCACATGATCAACACCCTAAACATATGTCTTAAGCAATGAAACATGGAAAACATAATGGACTTTCATTGTTGGTGGTAGTGCAAGTCTGCAGGTCACTGGTCCAATCCTCTCAAGGATATCAAAAGGCCCACAATACCGAGGTGCCAACTTGGCACATGACCCAATCCTCAAGGAGCTCCTCTTGGGATTGATGTGTAAGTACACATGCTCCCTAACTTGAAACTCCTTGAATTCTCTATGTCGATATGCATAACTCTTCTTCCTGTCCTTTTCTTCCTTTAAATTCATCTTAATAACTTACATCTCCTACTCCATCTCAGCCAACATATCTATTCCAATTAGGACATTGTTCACTTAATCACTCCAGCTAATATAAGTATCACAACTCTACCCATAAAAATCCTCAAATGGACTCATCCTCAAGGATTCCTAATACCTATTTTTATATGAATACTCTACCAGTGAAAGATACCCCTCCCACTTCCTTTGTTGATGCATGACATACATCCTCAACACATTCTCAAGAATCCTATTAACCCTCTTTGTTTGTCCATTATTCTGCAAATGATAAGTTGTACTGAAGGCTAACTTTGTCCCCAATCCTACAAACAACTCCTTCCAAAACTTGGAAGTGAACTTGGAATATCTATCTAATATGATCTTCTTGGCAACACCCTACAACCTCACTATATCTGTGATGAAGATCTAAGCTACCTCACTAGTTGAATTTGTAGACTTTACTGCAATGAAGTGAGCTACCTTGTTCAACTTATCAACAAAAACCATGATGGAATCATGTTGCCTCAATGTCCTTGAAAAACTTGTAATGAATTACATGGAAATACCCTCCCATTTCCATTCTAGAATTTAAATAGATTGTAATGAACCAGTTGGATGCTTGCAATCAGCCTTCACATGTTGATAGTCAAAACATCTAGCAACAAACTCAACCACTTCCTTCTTCAAGTTCAGCTAATAATATAATTTCTTAACAAGTAATTATGGGTTGACATGGAACTCCCTCAAGATAAGATTCTTCAACTCACTATTATCTAACACATAAATCCCATTCCTAAATCTCACCAAGCCATTTTCTATGAGGTGATACTCCTTTCCCTATCACTTTCACCCTGTTGTAACCTCTATTTCAGTTGTTTGTACTTCCCATCATGTTGTCCTGTATGTAAGATTTGTTCCTACAAATTTGTCCAGATGAAATATGATTTACCTACAATCTCCTATTGAGATCATATGCAACCTTGTTCTCCTTGCCCTTGATATACCTGATCTTGAATTCAAACTCACTAAGGATAGCCAACCAGCTATCTTTCCTAGCATTCAGATTAGGTTGGTCAAAAAATTACCTCAACCCACTATGATCAGTCATCAAAATAAACCTCCTGGAAAGGATATAATGTCTCCACATATTCAATGCATGAATGATAACTTCCAACTCAAGATCATGAGTCATATAGTTCTGCTCATGCTCACTTAACTTCCTTGACTCATATCATACCGCCTATCCTTCCTGCATTAGGACTCCACCAAGTCCTTTATTACAAGCATATGTATGAACTAAAAACTCCTTATGAGTGCCTAAAATCTTCAAGGCTTAAGTATTTCTGAGAAAATGCTTCAAGTGATCAAAACTAATTTCACACTCTTCATTCCATTCAAATTTCTTTCCTTTTCTTTGCAAAGGTGTAATAGGATATCCAATCCTTGAGAAGTTATTGATGAACCACCTCTAATAACCTGCTACGTCCATGAATGATCTCACATCATCCACATTCCTAGTAGTTGGCCACTCCATGATAGCTTTGATCTTTTATGAATCCATTTATATCCCTCCTTGGAAGCAACATGTCCCAAGTAATGAATCTGGGACTGAAAAAATTACACTTGTTGAGCTTGGAATACAATTGATGCTCTCTGAACAATCTCAACATTGTTGCCAAGTGCTCTACATGATCCTCCTTAGTCTTGGAGTATATCAATATATCATCAATAAACATTATCACAAACTTGTACAGATAAGGACACAACGCATTATTCATCAAACACATGAATGTGGTTGTAGCATTATTAAGATTGAAAGGAACCACCAAAGACTCATAGTTCCCATACATCTGAAAATTGCATGCTTGTATATGTCTTCTTCTTTGATGTGCATCTAATGATATCCAAATATTAGATCAAACTTTGAAAACATTGTTACTCCCTTTATCTAATCAAACAACCCATCAATCTGCAACAATATATACTTGTCCTTGATCATCACCTTGTTCAACTTCCTGTAATCAATGCACAATCTAAGAGTACCATCCTTTTTATTTACAACAACACAAGTGCACCCCAAGGAGATACACTTGGCCTTATGTATCCCTTATCAAGGATTTCCTTAAGCTGCAACTTCAATTCCACCAACTCTGTAGTACTCATCATGTATGGTGCCTTTGATGTTGGTGCTACTCTTGGTACCAACTCAATAGAGAAATCCACTTCCTTATTAGGAGGTAACTCTAGAATATCTGCTTCAAAATAGGGTACCTCTTCATCCTGAAACTGCTTCAAAATAGGGTACCTCTTCAAAACTTTCCCAACCTCAACATCCTTCCCTTTACCACTAGGCACATGAACTGCAAACAATACACATCCCTTCTTATAGTTGTGCTTAGCCATCAAGGGTATAACCATCCTTACTCATGTAAGTGTCTTCTTTCCCTACAAGATTCTCCTTTCCCCATCATCATCCAGGCACTCAATGGCCTTCTCATAGAAATCTACCTTAGTCCTATGAGTGAAAAACCAATCCATGCCCAAAAGCATATTATAGGAACCCAAAGGAAGCACATTTATATTCACTAGTGTAGGAATATCATTAAGCTCAAATGCACAAGCTCTCACCCAATGATGAACTCTTCTCTTGGTCCTTGTAGCCAACTGCGTTGACCAAGATTGTGCATGCACTTATTTACTCAAACAAAATTGATCCACTAGGTCAGGACTAACATAGCTATAATTTGATCCATGTTTAGTTAAATTGGAAACAACTCAATCACAAATCTTACCTTCCATCTCAATAATGGATGCGTGATGGTATTGCTGGAAATGAGCTCACTATTGAGAGGGGGGGAGGGTGAATTAGTTGTGATGGGGTTAATTAAATTTTAAAATATTTTTATCAAAACAACTAAGAATTAGTAACCCATAAGCTAACATATGAAATCAACATGTAATAAACATATAAAAACACCATGAACAACATCAAACAGGCACACAAGAGAACACAAATGTTTTTGGTGGAAAACTTCTCCAAAGAAAAAAAAAACCACCCGTTGTTGCTATTGCTCAAATATTCTATTAAGTGTTGAACACATTTTTAGATGGAAGAGGTAGCACCCATTAGCTGGAAGACTCAATTATTATGACAATCTACTAGCAACACTAGATAGAAAGATTCTTCTCTCACAACTCTACGAATACCCATTCACTGGAAGCCACCAAAACCACTGAGCCTCGCCCTTCACTACTCACTTTGGAGAAACTGCTTCTCATTCTGATTTTTTGGCTAAAATTACCCCACCTTCTCTACGCATTGTCTTCTATGAAGCCTCAACACCTCCATGTGAATAACATTTCATGCATTTTCAAACTGGGCTCTCAAATTTTCTCAACATGACCAACCCAATAACCTCATTGATCTAAATCTGAAAATGATAAGATGATAGACACACTCTACTCAATAAATATACAGATTAGCAATATGCTAGATAAAAAACAATAGCACACTCTCACATTGTCACTCCATCCATCAATACCTCAATACTCACACACAAGTATATGGTAAATTATCCTCATCAATCTCCAAATCAATACCATAGGCAGATACCATGGTAATACCAATACTATCCTCAACAATCTCCAAACCAATACCACATGAAGATACCATGGTAACACCAATATCAAGGGCACTTGTACCATGCTAATACCAATACCAAGTTCCAACCTGCCCCATACACATAGCAATACCATGGTAGTGTTTACTCAAAAATTAAAATTACAACAACATGCAAAAAAGATGAAGATCTCCACTGCAACCTCATGCATAAGTATGCATCCATGTGGTTAGAGGCCTACAACTGCATCCATAAGAATATATCCATGTGGTTGTCGTAGAGTATAGAGAAAAACAAAATCTTCTCACCCTAGACCTCTCCCAATATGGTCCACAACTCTCTAAGCACCTATAGAACTGTGAAACAAACATATGAATAAACTCATCTACTATAGCAACCATACATAACATTTGCACATAAGCAAATTTGGCACAATCGAAACTGCTCCATAACCATCTTTCACACTCATACACACTCAAGCGGCTTGTAACACATGCCTAGGTTGACATCAATGAAAACCATCAATCATGGAAATGCCAATAACTCAAGCGGCTTGTAACACATGCCTAGGTTGACATCAATGACAACCATCAATCATGGAAATTCCAATAAGCCCCCCCTAGCATTAATGGCAACCCCAGCTGAACCATCCAACTGATACTTACCTCCTCAAGCACTCCCTTTTTGACATCAATAGAAAAGGGCTAAACTCATCAAACATTCTACTACAAACACAATAACTCCCCCTAAAGACTAGTTGCATCTAATCATAATGCATCTCTCTTACTCCTCACAACAACATACAACATGCACTAGCAGCAATAAGTATGTAAAATGATCTCTCTCTCCTGAAGCGGCAATAGAAAAATATCCATATCATGTGAGTTATAGTGAAACACATGTATAGTAGTGGAAAACTCAAGCACTAGCTCCATCTATATGAACAACAACTCAAACAAAAAAAACAAACCATATCCATTAGCAAATCCATATCATGTCAGTTGTAGTGAAACACATGTATAAGTCTAGTGGAAAACTCAAGCACTAGCTCCATCTATATGAACAACAACTCAAACAAAAAAAACAAACCATATCCATTAGCAATAACATAGTGTGAGCACCAAAAACATTATCCTAAATAGTGGCATGACCATACTCTCGCTCCTAACTCAAAAAGTAGTAACATGTCCATGGGGACAAGGCCAAGAGAAGCAACATGGCAACAATATAGCAACAATGAGTAGCTACATATGTCCTCCATAACAATAACAATATGTAGCATCAACAACTCACAAGTGATTGTTCTTACAGAATGTACCCCAGGTGGTAGTAAATGCATCAATATGCAACAATATCTAGTCATAACTCCTTATTCCCAACCAAGGTTATGGAGACAAAAATATAGCATATGAACCTCCCTAAAAATGATGATCTCCAAGATAAAATAATAGTATTATGATAGTCAGCATATAAAAGCATACAACAAAATATATGCAACATCATCATGATCTGATCTAATGACAACAATGTGAGTCAATCACTATATAACCATTTGACTCAATATCATATAGCCATGATTCTCCAAGAAAAAAACCAAAGCCCACATTCTCTTGCAATGATCTGCACAAAAGTTGCTCTGTGTATGCTTCTCACCATTGAATTTTAAGATTCGTGTGCTTGGTATTTTATTTCTACACATATAAGCAAAGAAATATTTAACATTTCCATGCACCAAGCCACACAGCATTCTCCATAGGCCAACAAATTATGTCCATGCACATTAAGACAATTTCTATCATTTAGACTTTGTAACACAATGCCATTATGTTATGCAATATTCAACACTAATCATACTCTTCGTTAATTCTTGACTTCATTGGGCTCGTCCACAAAGTACCCCCGATGCACCCACCCTTTGTTTTGGTTACATGTTGAATTTAGATAGAAAATGTCTACACAACCTGGAAGCCGCTGCAAGAGACTATCTAAGTTTGCACAACATATGGGTATTACAATTTTATTAACAAATTTTCCCAAGTTAATAAATTTCAATTCCTCCATCAATCTTTCTCACTACTCTTCATTATTTTTTTCGTTTGTTTATGACTATTGTGTTGCGCTAGATGTTAGAATCTAGAGACCATAGAAAACCTAAATTTGGAATTTCTGGATTCAAATTGACCCTGCCCATGCAAACTTCGCTTTATTTAATTTTTTTATCTCTTCAAGACGAGCTTCAGCCTCCTCATCTTTTATATCGTTAGAATCACATCTAGGTGATATTCAGATCCGCTTACCCTTGGACATATCAATTGAATAATCAACTACGTCATCCTCTTCAATCACATTCATCCCATAATATCTTCTCAGATCACACACTATCTCTAACTATGCACAGTGCCACTGCTTTTTTACGCATATTCAGTCAAATGTTCCACAATCCAATAGCAAAAAAATCCTCTGCATGCACGCAAATCAGTTGTATCAGTTGTTCATAGGGAAGGTTTCTAGCAAACCATTTCTAATAAGCATCGCGGTCTTTCATGAAATTAAAGAGCCTATTAACATAATCATTGAATGAAAATTTCAAAGCCTGAGTAGGAAAATAACGGATAACATTTGTAGTGTTTCCTCTCCACAACGAAATGATCCTAGGAAAACAATCACTAATCCCTTTGTATGGTTCAAGATGGCATCCACCAGTTTCACTATTTACCTAAAAAAAAATGTGATGTGCATACACTTGGTGGAGCTTCTATTGGTTCTTCTTTTCAATTATTCCAACTCCGAATCTAAAACATCCAAAATGCTTGCAAGAAACTTCAATGAAAAAAACAAATACATCTATCTACTGAAAATATTTTAAAAATACAATAGAAGCATAAGGTGTTTAATTTTTTGCTTGTTCCATGGGCTTCCGGAGAAAGATGATGCTTAGATCTGAGAAATCAAGTTTAGCAGTGTACAAAGGAATGTGGAGTATAGAGAACACTCAATGCAAAGGAATGTGGAATGATCTTGTTGGCGCCAGGGTTTTATACAATGCTAGGAAACCACCACCTTGGTGAGAAACCAACTTTTATTCCTGATTTTAGCACTAACAAGGTCGATAATAGAGTTCTAGTTTGCGCTCGTCCTCAAAAGAAGTAAAGAAATTAAGGATTCAATGCATTCCATTACATCTTTATTCTGCTACGACTTGGATCAATTCGACCATTACTCTATGACAAGATCAATTTTTTCACGTGAGTTAACACGTTCATTATTTTTAATGACCAGATTCTCCTCTCAACACTCAGATGGCCCATCCATATTCATGAACAAGTCACCTTCGACTAAATCAATCTACTGCAGTAACGAAATATTAATATAATAATCATAACAGAATTCCACCCAATATATGTTGATACCAGATCAATGACTTGATAAAAACACTAGAAAAACATAATGCATTCACACTTAAAGGTTTTCAATGTCCGCACATTTGCATAAAATGACCACCAGTTATCCCAATTCGGCGATTTGCATTTATGCACTTGTATGTAGAATCATTCATCCATGCTATTTTCTCACTCAATAAAAAAATAAAAATGTGCTATGAATGCCTTGGACTCATTTATTTACAACCATTTTTATATCATCAAGGAAATGAAGAGGACCAAACCCATGCAACACTGCTGACCAGTTCTGTTTAAAACATCAATTTTACCATAATGATGTGCGTTTCTTTTCCTTGTTTTTTTACAATCCAATTCTCCATTTTATCGAGTTTCTTTAGAGCACATTGTATCTTTCTATTTTCTAGCCATTTATTTATCCCTTTTTAATTGCAGGATCAGATCAAATCAACGGCAAAACAATCTACCTATATTGTCCAATGATGAAGAATTTTCATCATATCCCTTTTTGATATATTTTAAGACAGATGAGAGATCAAAACAAATCCTTTGAGACAATTTCTATAGAAACTCAACAAACCCCATTTTATTTGAGGAGCTCCCTCTGAGATAATTTACTTTCTACTTCATGCTCCCCCTAGGGCTAGATTGGTCTCAATCTTCTTTTTGTCTTTCTTTATCCAAACCCTAATGTACCACTTCTTGGCCAGGTCTTCTTTTGGTTTATTTTTCCTCCTCCATATCCTTCTTTGAAGACTAAATCCCTTAAGGGATACATGTAGCAAACAATCTTTAGCTATATGGCCTAAGTTATCACAAATATAGCATCTAATATGCCCAAGAAATAACACAAAGGGTTACCTTGTATAGTGAATACCTTTATGGAAGAAATCATTACATAGATAACAATACCCATGAGAGAAAATTTTGTACCAAGAAAATTATGGGACTGCTTGTGAAATATCCTTATTCAGCTACAAGTTTTTCATGTAATGAATTGTCTTCTTGCTTCTCGAATTTTCTTAAGTGTGTCCAAATTTCTGACAGCTAAAACACTTTACATTTCTCATACCTTTCACTATCAAATTCTTCAACTTTTGATCTTGATGATGGTTTCCTTCATTACTGTTGGAAGTTTCTACTTTGGGTTTCTCAACACTACCTAATTTTCTCTTTTATATTCAATTTTCTCTCTTCTAATTCTATTTTAAGTTTCATGTAATTGTTGATATGATCTTTGAGTAGATTTTCAGTTTGATCTTGTGTATTCCTCACCTTCTCCAACTGGGTTTTCCAAATCTTAAATTTCATTCTTGAAATAATTCTCTCTCTTGTCAATAATATGGAGAAATTTATTCATATCTCTATTCTCCAAAATGAGCTTCTCAATTATCCTTGCTTGATCTTTGTTTTTAGCCTCAAGAGTTGCTAGCATCTTAAGCTCTTCATCTTCACAATCCTACATTAGAAATACACCTTCCTCACCTATTGAAGAATCAACTTCAAAACAATGATGATTAACTTCTTTAATGACCCCAAAATCATCATCACTATATTGGCAAGTAAAATGTCCATGGCTGAAAATACTATTTTCCATACCTTTTACCATCATAAGAGGTTCTCTAGGTTTTGCAGCATTCTTGGCTGCATATACCCTTCTTCTTCTGAGATTATTTCAACTCGTTCTTGGTCATTATCCCACTATCTACCCTCTAGAGATCAAGCTCCATAGATAGAACCCACTCCAATACCAATTATTGGAAATGAGCTCACTATTGAGACTGGGGAGGTGAATCAGTACTATTAAGGTTTATTAATTTTATTTTATTTTTATCAAAACAATCGAGAATCATAACCAACTAGCTAACATATGAAATCAACATGTAATCAACATATAAAAACAACATGAATGACATAAAACATGCATACAAGATAACACAATTGTTTCTGGTAGAAAACCCTCTCGAGAGAAAAAATAACACTCGTTATTGTTGTTGCTCAAATCTTTTATTAAGTGTTGAACAAATTTTTACATAGAAGAGCTAGCACCCACTAGATGAAAGACTCGACTACTATGACAGTTTGCTAGAAAAATCAAATAGAAAGACTCTTCTCTCATGACTCTATGAATACTCATTTGTTGGAAGACACCACAACCAACAAGCCTTAGCCAACACTAGTGTATTTGGAAAAAAATTCTTCTCATTCTGATTTTTCATCTAGAAAGCCCCCACCTTCTCTACACATTGTCTTCTATGAAGTTGCAATGCCTTCAACACCTCCATGCAAACCAAGTTTCATGAATTTTCAAATTGGGCTCTCAAATATTCTCAACATGAGAAACCGAACAACCTCACTGATGTAAATTTGAAAATGATAAGTTGATAGACACACTCTACTCAACAAAGATACAAATATGCAATATGCTAGATAAAACATTGTAGCACACTCACACTGTCACTCCATCCATCCATACCTCAATACTCACACACAAGTATATGGTAAATTATCCTCATCAATCTCCAAACCAATACCACATGCAGATACCATGTTAATACCAAGGGAATTTGTACCATGGTAATGTTAATACCAAGTTCCAAATTGTGCCATAAACATACTGGTACCATGGTAATGAGTAAATGATAACTTACAAGTGCATGCATAAAACATGAAGATCTTGGCTGCAACCACACACATAAGGTTGCATCTGTGTGGTTAAATACCTAAAACCTCATGCATAAGACTAACTTTGTGTGTTTGTGGTAGAGCATAGAGAAAAACAAAATATTCTCACCTTAGCCAACCTACTCCAAAAATCTCCAAGCACTTGCACAACTATCAAACAAACATATGCAGAGACTCATCTACTATAGCAACCATACATAACATTTACACATAAGCAAGTGTGTCACAAGACAAATTTCTCCAGAACTATCTTTCACACTCATACACACTCAAGCCACCTCCAACACATGCCCAAGTTGACATCAATTCCAACCATCAATCACATCAATTCCAACATGTATGCCTGCCTCTTATCAAGTGTTGCATAGATCTGAGGAATGCTCTAACCAACATCCCCAATTGTCTGTGAGTTCTAAGCCATGTATATCTGAGGTTTATCACCCTAGTACAATGGACAATCCGTTTTTTTATGGTATTTACCACAAATCCAACATTGTAATATTCCCCTACCATTACCTTTATTCTTCTACTCTCCAGGCCGAGACCCATGTCCTTTCTTAGCTGCATTGAAATTATTATAAGGAACCATGTTTTCTTTCTCATCTACATCTTGAGGTCTTCCTCTCTTTTGAGGTCGTTTTCTTTTGGTCTTCTCATTCCCTTTCTAGTCACACTTTTTCTTAGGCTTGTGCTTTGACTACTCATAACAATGCATCAATTTCTTGATGGCTTCTTCCAATGACCAAGGCTCATCAAACTTAATCCGGTCTCTGAATGCTATTTTAAACCCACTTATGAACCTTTCAATATTTTCCTTCTCATCCTTAATATAAGGCACATACCTCAAATTATCTGCATGTACTAGTTATTTTAGGTTGATTGATATGATCACTGAGTTAGAATGTTGTCTCACTACACAACTAACCTTCCCCTATTTTCTCCAATTGTTAGAACTAGTTTAACTGAACTCAACTGGATATAACTGAACTAGATTACTAAATTTTAGCTTTCACACATGCTTAACTAAACTCCAATCCCTAACTAGAATTTACTAATATAATTGAGTGACAAGAGGAATGTCACACAAGTTAACCTCATTCAAGTTGCATGTTGATGTGCAAATTCGAATTTTCTCAAGTTGACCAAGGAAAAGTCAAATTGAGACTTTCTTGTTGCACTTCTCAACATTCCCTCTCACCAAGAAAGGTATTATCAACCACCCCTATTTGCCCTTGTGGAATTCAAACTTCGGTCTTGACAAATCCTTTGTCAATATGTCAGCATCTTGTTCCTCTATTGGAATTTATTGTAGCAACATTATCTGCCTCTACACACAGTCCCATAAATGATGATACCAGATATCTATATGCTTGGATCGATAATGAAATACCAGAATCTAAGAGAGCTTAATGAAACTCTGATTATCACAATAGATCACAGTTGGATCCATCATCTAACCAAATAGTCCTACAATTATCTTTCTCATCCATCCCTCACATGTTTCTTGACTTGCATCCATGTAATTTGCTTCTGCCGAGATGAGCACCAAAGATATTTTCTTCCTTTTGTGCCAAGAAAAACTATAGAACCAACACTAAAAATTCCACCTAATGTACTCTTCCATTTAGATGGACTCCCTACCCAATCTAAATTTGTGAAGCCACACAACTTCACTCTCTCTGTCTCTCTATACCATAATCCATACTGGGTAGTGCCTCATAGTTATAGTAAAACATGCCTAACTTCCTTCCAATATATTTGGTTAGCCTAACCATATCTTGGCTTAGCTGGTTGACTGCATAGCACATATTTGGGCATGTGTTCAAAAGATACATTCTTGAACCCACTAACTACTGGTAAATGGTAGCATCCACCTCCTCACCTGAAGTGGCAGTCTCCTTCCTCTAGTTGGTTGCTAGAGTTGTCTTCGTGGGTTTACAAATATCCATGTGGAATCTTTGGAGTATCTCGTTGGCATACTTTCCTTGAGACACAAAAAATTCCCTATTGCCTGCGATACTTCCAACCCGAGGAAGTAGTGCATGAGACTTATTATCACTGTAAAAATTTTAAAAATTTTAGACAGCCCGCATGGTTCCAAAGTTTTTATATTAAACATGGTCAATTCATTTTTTATTGTTTTTTTTTTTAGAGTTTAAATCATAGAGTTGGAGTCTTGTTTCCGTTATTAAATAAAGGCCAACAACCTTATTTCTACTATCATAGATTCCACATTATTTCAAAAGTGTCATGTGTTAGGTTGTTTCAAAATTTACATGTGCTACGAAATTACCTAGGAGTTTCGTAGCACAAAACTCAGAAAATACACTATATGCGCTATGAAATCCGAGATTCGTAGTTAGGAGTTTTCATAGCGCAAAACCCAGAATTTTCACTGGATGCACTACGAAATTGGGGATTCATGTCAAATCGAGTCTAGTTGTCAAATCAACCTAAATTCGTTAATGTTTCATCATTAGGTGTCATTCCATGAACCTTACCCATCACATGCATCCATTCACTCTCATCATTAGATTCGTTAGGGGTCTTTGTACGCACTCTTTTCAAATTTCAAAAAGAAAAGGTAAGGGTGAATTGGTCCTGGTCATTTTCGTGTTCCTTTCATGCATAAGAAGCACTTGGAAAGCTCAGGTTCAACATACATCAGAGTTCTTTGAAGGCTCAAGCGAGGCAGTTCTCCATTTCAACTCAAGCGAGGCAGTGTTCAAACTAAAACAGGGCAAGTTTTTCCAAGTCTCCTTTACAGGGATTTCAAAGGAGAAATGTCAGAAGAAAGAAGAAATTGAAGCTTGCCAATCTTGAGATTGCCAAACTTAAGAAAAGGGCAAGGAAACATGTAGTTTAGATAGCCAACTTCAACAAAATGAAGGCCCTGTGGGAACATGAAAGAAATTCAAAACCTCAAGTAGTGAGCAAAAAGGCCCAATACTTCAGATACAGCTCTAGGGGCTATATTGGGACAAAAAGATTTAGTTTCTTATGCCATTTACTATACCAGTAAAAATTTAACTCCTACTGAGTTGAACTATACTGTGACTGAAAAAAAGTTCTTAGTTTTTGTTCATGCAATCAATAAGTTTAGACATTATATAACAGGCTATGAAACTTTTATTCATACTGAACATTCTGCAATTAGATATCTAGTGAACAAATCCATTACTAATGGCAGAGTTACAAGGTGGCTCTTACTTTTACAGGAATTCAATATTACTATGTTAGATAGACCAAGGAAACAAAACACAGTAGCTGATTTCTTGTCTAGGGTTCATAATACTAAAGAAGATTCTCTTGTAGAGGACAAGTTTCCTGATGAATATTTATTTGTAGTAACTACTAAGAATCCTTGGTATGCAGATATAGCTAACTATTTGGTTATAGGGAAACTACCTCCACATTTATTTCCTGGTGAAAGAAGAAAGATTATTCAGGAGAGTTCAAAATTTTCATGGATTTCTAACGAATTGTTTAAAACAGGGCCAGATCTTGTGATTAAAAGATGTGCCAGGGAAGATGAGATGCCCGATATTCTCAAAGCATGTCATGATGAACCATGCGGTGGAAACTTTGCTCACAAAAAGATAGCCTATAAAATCTTCTCTTTAGGATATCATTGGCCATCCCTCTTCAAAGATGCAAAACAATATGTCAAAAGATGTGACAACTGCCAAAAAGTAGGGAAACCTACCCTCTCAAATGAAATTCCATTACAACCACAGGTACTCATCGAACCCTTTGAAAAATGGGCTTTAGATTTCATTGGACCTATTAACCCATCATCTAAACAAAGAAAGTATATATTGATATATACTGATTATGTTACTAAATGGGTAGAAGCTAAAGCATTATTTTTTGCTACTGAGCATTTAGTTTTTAGTTTTCTTTATGAAGTTATTTTTACTCGCTTTGGTGTTCCAAGAGAAATTGTGGCAGATCAGGGAGGTCAATTCACATCCAAACTGGTGGAGAAGCTAATGAAAGAGTACAAGGTCAAGCACAGAAAGTCTACTCCTTACCATCCACAAGCAAATGGTCAAGTAGAATCTACAAACAAAGTTCTTGAAGGCATCATTACCAAGACTGTTCATCTACACAGAAGAGATTGGGCAGAAAAGCTTCCTGAAGCCTTATGGGCCTACAGAACTACATGGAGGAATACAACAAGACATTTTCCTTATGAACTTGTTTATGGGAAAGAAGTTATGCTCCCCATTGAGTTCCATGTTAGAACCTTCAAGATGGCATTTCAATTGGGAATGGATCTATCAGAAGCCCAAAAGCATAGAATGGAGCAATTGAATGAGCTAGATGAGATCAGATAAGAAGTAATCCTAAGAACTGATCTAGTTCAATACCAAAGAGCTAAGTGGCATGGAAAATACATCAAGGAGAAAAAGTTTCAAGAAGGAGATTGGGCATTGCTATTTGATTCCAAGTTTAAAAATTTCAAAGGTAAATTTCAGACTCATTGGCTTGGGTCATATGAGATTGACAAAATCTTTAGCAATGGAGCGGTACGAATCAAAACCATTGATGAACATAAAACTCCCCTTATTATGAATGGCCACAGATTAAAGATCTATCATAAGCCACTATCAAAGGAGGAATTTGTCAAAATCTTTCAAGATAATTCTGCAATAAGGTTGATGAAGAAGAATCCTTCTTTTCCACCAGCCTAGTCTTTGTTCTTTTCTATTAAAAAAAAGGGAAAAAAAAAATTGTGCAAGCCTGAAAACCAATCATTGATTGGCAGTCTTATACAGAAAATACAGGGCGAAAATCAGAAACTTCTGATGCCCTATATTTTCAAAAAAAAATCTTTCCTCATTTTATTCATAGTTTCATGTCATTGCACTTCATTTCGCTTCATTTCATTTCATCATCTCATTCTGCCAATAAAATTCCTTTCATGACCAGTTTTCATATATCATTCACTCAGTCATCATTCATTTCCATCCATCTCCATTCAGTCATATGTCCACTGTGTCATTTTCCGTAGTTGAATTTAGTTTCTGCAGCTAGAAACTGATTCTGCAGCTAACACTCTATTATCCAGCACTGACAGTCAGATGTTAGCCAAATAATGATGGGAACCAAATGCAGGCATGACAAAGGAAGATACATTGAAGATATAAAACACCTAAAGTACCAAGAGGAAGCAACCAATCAAAGGTCAGTGAGCGGAAGTGGTAAAATTCTAAGGTAAGCAAAATTCATTTCAAATAGCATTTTAAAGCACATTTTATATAGTTATGAAACCATGGCTCCATTATATGTAATGATTAGCATTGATAGCTTCCATAACCGCTCCATGATCTTTACATGATTCCTCGACGAACCTTGCATTAATTTTTAATGGCCTCATAATCTGCCTCTGAATTTAACTCGTGTTTATTTGTACATTGGCATTCCACCTGCTGAACCGGGTAATTATGAGGATGTAATCTATTTGATCATGGCTCTGTCCCGCCGCACAAATCCGCAGCCATTTTGAGAACATGTTCATGCCTATTCCGTAGCTATCTATCTCAAAAGCCGAGTTGACTCTATTCCCATACTATCCCATTGAAGTTGTGTTGTCATTGCTGGCTGTTTAGACTCCCGTGAACTCATTCTCATTACCTGTTCTTTGCTCTTTCATTCACGACTACTAGTTTTCTCCATAAACCTTCTTCATTCCCCGCTAACACAACCATCTCACCTTCGTCAATCCATTACTCACCCAGACGTATTTTAAGGCAGGAGGAAGGAGTGGGTCTTTTGCTAAGAGCAGAACCGGAAGGGCCCAAATTCATGGAGGGGTATCCATAATTGAAAAGCATACTAAGGAAGGCATGGTGGCTACAGTTCATCCAGAAATTCAGAGGCTACAATAAAGAAGTTACAAAGACATTTGCGAGGTATTTTAATGGTGTGGAAGTTGATATTGGAGATCTTAAATTTTCAGTTACAAAGGCATCTATCGTTGCAGCAACGGAACTCCCACAGGAGGGGGAATGGTGGTTCAAAAACAAAAGCTTTGATGAGAGGACCTGGAGAGTTATTTTACGCAATCCAGGTATGGATATAACCATTTTCAAACATAGAATCCCTGTCTCTACTTTAGAGGAAAAGTGGGCTAGTCTATTATTGATAATCTAGAAGTTTATTACATGTGAAGGACGGTTTGGGTCCATGTATATGTACCACACCCGGTTGCTAATGAATTTTATAGAAAATCAAACCATCAATTTGCCTTACTTTATGTTGAATAGTTTGAAAAAGATGTCCATAACTGTACAAAAGAATTTGGAGGACATAGAACCCCACCTGTACCATCACGGCCTTGTAAAAATTTTGATTGAAAAATAGTTGAAGGAAAATAAGGACAACTGGGAACAGTTTTTGGTTAGAAACTTCTTTCAAGATCCACCTGAAACACCCAAGAGCAACTCAACAAGGAAAAGTAGGAGAAGGAAAACAAGTGTGAGAATTCAGGACACTCCTACTAACATAGCTAAAGAAACTAATAAGGAAGATAAGCTGTCAGAAAGTAAGAAGAAAAGAACTGAGGTTAGGAAGCAAAAAAAATTAAAGGGGAAAAGAAAAATTGAAGTTGCCTATCAAACCCCAGAACCTTCCTTAGAAGAGGACCACCAAATACTTTCTGAAAGACTAGTTTACCTTCAGAAATAGTCAGCTGCAGCAAAGAGGAAAGGGAAAGAAAAACAGAGTGTGGAGAAAGAAGACACTAGCTCACAAAATCTAAGGAGGAGCTCCACAATTAAAGGAAAACTGAGGAAAGTACAAACTAAGGGGCCCCACTTCATTTATTTAGGAGGGGAAACACCGGAACAGCCTCCAGCAATCCCTCCTGGCTGTGGCCCACACCATACTCCTATTTCTCTGCCAGATTTTGAGATTAGTCCTTCTCAACCAGATTTTGAGATCAGTCCTTCTTAGCCAGATTTTGGGGACAGCCCAAGGAAGAATACACGTGAGATAGATCCAACCCAACAAGAAATGTATAATTATATTGAGACGTTGGAGAAAATTGCCACAGATCAAGGCACTTCATCTGCCCAGCCTAATACAACCCAGGAAGCTCTAATCCAATCACTAAAACATGAAGTTTTTGAACTGGAGGTCCTAAATAGACACATCAAAAGAGAAAATGAAACATTGAAAGAACAGAGCAGGTTGGATAAGATTATTCACAACAACACCATGTTGCATCTTGGGCTGTGGCAAAAGAAAAATAGAAAATTGAAGAAAAAGAACAAGAGGTTGAGCAGGGCTCTCATCAACCTCAAGTTCAAGTGCCTAATGAGGAAGCATAGGATGACAATGGTACTAAGAAAGAAGAAAATAAGGCTGGATGTGTTGGCAAAGGTCTTAGAACACATGAACTGAAGGGAGAATGATCACAGCTTTGGTTGCATGAAGACATGCAACACCTTCACAGTGGGGGTATGTTGAGCTTTGAAACTATATCTCTTCCACACACTTTTCTAGACTTTTTCCCCTCACCAGTGCCTCACAAGCTATCAAAAATCATTATATATTAATTCTGAGAGTACATTTAAGTGGTTTTCTAACTATGTTTTTGTGTTTGCTATTTGACTTAGATTTTTCTCATCAGCTGCGGAATGCATCCACTTTCCGCAGTTGTTTTTGTTGATCTCTATATTATAGGTGTCATCAAGAAAAATGAGGCACGTGGGCACGTCAGAAATGATCTAGACATGGACCGGGTCCTATTGGTTTAGCCAGATTCGTAAAGGAAAGCCTTGGTCAAACTATGGTCAAACGAAGGAGTTCTACGGCAAGCAGGTCTTTGTTTTTCAACATGTGAAGGGTCTGAGACCGTTCCTAGATCCGTGGACACATTTTGACAACTGTAGACTACCCCCACGACACAAATCCAACAGCCACCTTTTGGTAAATTGAATGATCTTGGAAACCATCATGCTAAGCTCACGGATGCTGTCTTTTTACGTGTCTTCTACTCAAGTAGTTTCATAGGAAAATTGTTATATAATTTCCCTTATAAATAACACGTTTGCAAATGCATGTAGAGTTAGTTTTTGTTGATGTAATCTTGTTGTTAAGTTTATGCACTGTGCCATGACACTGGTCTTGCTATTGTAACGAGAGGATCCTTCCTCTGTTTTGCAATACAATAAAACTCTGTTTTATATGAATGCGTGAGGATAATCTCAGTTTGACAGCGTGTTAACCAAGGCCGTGCAGAGGGCCCCTGCTGGCTAAGGTTTCGTTCTTTTAATTCTGTAAAGTTTTCATGTGCTGTTGTTTTATTTTCATTGTAAATATTTCGTAGTCTGTGCACTTGTGTATATTTCACATTTCAGTTGTAGTGTTAATGTTTCTTTCATGTACATGATTTTCCAAACGTTGTATATTTGTGCTAACATTGATCAGTGCGTTTCTGGTTAGGATAGGCCTGGGCATTTTCATACAATTTTTGCAGTAAATATTGACATGAGATTGTCCTCTCTGCTGACTTTGTTTTTCTTAGCTTTCAATTTCAGTTATGCTTTGATTTCAGTCTTATTCATTTGCTGTTGACATTCAGTTTAAATATCAAATTCTTCATGTCATTTAACGTTATCTCCAGAGCCATGGCTTAACCTCGAAAATCTACTTGGTGAGCTATCAGATTTTGAGTGAAGTGATTTGATTCTTCATGTTATTGATATTATCTCCAGAGCCATGGCTTAACCGGAAAAGCTACTTGGCGAGCTATCGGACTATAAGTGAAGAGACTTGATTTTATTTTTATTTTGCAAGTAGATGATTTAGCTATCAATTCCTCATGTTATTGACGTTATCTCCAGAGCCATGGCTTAACCCCGAAAAGATACTTCGCGAGTTATCAGACTATAAATGAAGTGAATTGGTTTTACTTTTATTAGTTTGCAGTTTCTGATTTATTTGAGTGCAATAGCTTAACTTTTATTTCTGTATTTAGATGAGCAGCAGAGATAGAGATTTCATGATCAGTAGTTCATCATTGTTTAATTCAAGTAGCTGCACATTTACATTCTTGTTCAAAGTATTAATTTCATCACTAGACTCTTTTGAGATCTTCAGAAGTGTTAAGTTATGGAAGTCATCATGAAGGACATAATTGCCTTAAAATCTATACCCAAACT
This sequence comes from Pinus tabuliformis, assembly GCA_031772625.1. Classification (NCBI taxonomy): domain Eukaryota; kingdom Viridiplantae; phylum Streptophyta; class Pinopsida; order Pinales; family Pinaceae; genus Pinus; species Pinus tabuliformis. Next base: position 211,210,933 of record CM062807.1, on the reverse strand, counting down.
TGCCTTCAAAGTAGTCTTAAAACTTAGGAATAGGATTCCCATTTGCATTAGGAGACAAACCAAGATAAAACCCCCAAAAACAAGATAGAATTGAAAACAATAAAAAGTAAGAAAGAGGTTTCCTTGCACATATAGTGCGCCACACTTCATCAGTTTACCACTCCCGGATTGGTAATTAATGTAGCAATTTAGGACATACTAAATTGACTAAACAGGGAGATCCCCCTCAATGTTGTCGGGTCCAGCACCGTCAACATGATCATATCAAGATCTAATATTATATAACAAAATTTCTATAAGTTATTAATTTTAATTAGTGTAGTGTACTTATTTTGTTTTCTTTTTGGGTCAATCTTATCATAACTTGTTTTATTATACTTGTTGATAACTTTGTTTTATTATACTTGTTGAAGGTATGTTATATTGTTTTTAATTTTGGTAGAAAAACTTTGATTTCCAATTAGTTTTGAAAATTTTAAATAGATTCTATGAAATTTATTAAAGTTTTGAAAAAAATAAATGTTAAATTAAATATTTAAAAATAATAATAAAAAAATAATTTTTTAAAATGTTTTTTTTTTTTTACTCTAATTGGTTGATGACTATTTTTATGTGGTTTTAAATTGAATTGTCAAATATAAAAATTATATTAAAAAAAATCTTTAATTTTTTTTTATTTGCCAAGTATCAAATAATTTAGGCTTTGTTATAGTAATATGAGCCAATACCATGGCTTATCAATACCATATGCCCAAAAATTATAACTCATTTCAAGGTCAAAATATTTTAATTTAATATAATTTAATAATACTTTTTAAATTAAAATAAGTACAATATACCAAGATTCTTAATCAAGGATATTTAACCTCCTTTTACCATGAATATTAATAACTTGTAAATAGGATTTTTTACAATATCATTGGCCAATACCATGGCTTACCAATGAGAGTTGCCAAAAATCCATAACTCATTTCAAAATAAAAATATTTTATTTTAATTTTATTTTATAATATTTTTATGAAGAAACTCTTATTATATTAAATTTTTATATAGTTGTGCAAGTATTTAGTTATTGAAATTAAATTTTAAACAAGTGCAATACGAAATGCTGCTACTTAATACCTCCTCTTATGCAAGAAGTAATATATATATATATATATATATATATATATATATATATATATATATATATATATATATATATATTACTTCATGACACATCTCACATTGCTAAAATTAAAAAAATCATAAAACTTAACTAAATATGAGCTTTCTTTTAAATTATTATTATTATATTAAAAAATAATTAATATATAAGTGAATCATATAACTTTAAAAAAATATGGAACAAGATTCTTAATCATGGAGATTTACCCCCACTTTACCATGAATATTCTTAATCTCTAAACATGTTTTGTTACAATACCATGGGTCAATACCATGTCTTATCAATACCACACGCCCATACCATGTCTTATTAATACCACATGCCCAGAAAAATACAACTCACTTCATATGTCACTTGTTCAACCCATGAAAGGGAATCCCAATAAATAAAAATACTTTTAATAACAAACTTGTACATGAAAAATTTTCCCACTCTCAACAACCATCTTTTGCATCAGCCTTTGATTTTAATCTTTATATTTTAGAGGAGCCAAGACCAATATTTTTTGTGTAATTATTTGGTTTTAAGGGGAGATTTAGATATTTCATAGGACCTCTTGTGGGGACAGGATCTTGATGGAGAAATCCCCCAAATTTGTTGCATCCAAGGCATTCCCATATAGAAAATATTTTTCCCAATTGATTTGCATATCAATGTCCAATGAAAATATATCCAATACAACATTTTAGGAATTTATAATTCCTTTATTCCAACCCCACGAAAATGATGACATCATCTACAAATAGAAGATGGGTGAGATAGTAGTATTGGCCCATCTTTATATTGAACAAGTGATTTCTCCTTTTTGCATCAATGATGGCTTTGCTTAGTGATTCAATGACCAAAAGGAATAAGATGGGGGAGAGGGGACATCATTGTCAGAGAATTATTTTGGGTTTAGAACAAGGGGAAGATGATCCATTGATGAGTAGGGCCATAGAGGATTTTCTAATACAACTGTAATCCAATCCACAAAGGAAGCTCTAAACCCCAGGTGGAGAAGAAGAAGAAAATGTAGGTAAAGCCAATCCATTCTATCAAAATCCTTGGAGAGCTCCACCTTGTAGATAATTGATTTTTGTTTTTGTGTGTAGTTCGAGTACATTCCCTCTTGGGTTAAACCAATAATGTCATGAATTTTTCAGTTCTTTAGAAACTCAAATTGTTCCATGAAAATGTGCGATGAGAGAATAGGCTTTCATCTTAGCGTAATTATTTTTAGATAATATTGTAGATGGAATTGCATAGAGAAATGGGACGAAAATAATGAAAGAAAACCATTTTAAGGATGGTATTTAAGAAGGTTGAGGTGAAAGGGGCTAATATCTGATCAGACATCTTGGAGAATTCAACGACTCTCGAAAGGTCATTACCAAGGTATTCAAATCAGGCAAGATAAAACTCAATTGAAATTCCATCACGCCCGGGGATTTTGTCCTTTTGAAAACCATGCATGATTGATTCCAATTATTTTTAGTTACCTCAGCGATTAAATCCTCATTGCGATTGTTTTCAACTAAACTAGGGAAAATGTTTGCAATTTGTAGGGTTCTATAAATCTTTACATGGGGAGGATTTTTTAACACAGAATTTAAGTAGTTGCACGCTTCTTCAACCATATTTTTGAAGGATGTGGCTTGGAACCATCTAGATTCCTAATTTACGAAATGGTGTTGATGGCTTCTCGATTGTTTGTTATCCTATGGAAGTACTTTGTGTTATCATCCCTTACCTATAGCGATAGGGATTGAATTTTTAATCTCCATTCATGCTCCTTGTTCTAGAAGTAAGTAGCTATTTTTTCCTTCTAGATTTTTTATCATATATATTTCTTTTCTTTTGTCAAAGAGGATGGGTCATTTAAGAGTAGAAATATAGGTAATGTTGCTTCAGCCTTAGAGATATGCCTCTCATCCTATATTTTCTTTTCCTTAGCCCAAAGAGATATAATTTTCTTTTCTCTCTTCTTTTTTTCCTAAAATTGGATAGGAGGGGAGTCACATATGGATGTCTTGTATGAAATCTAGGTATCTTTGAGCTTTCCTATGAGTGATGGACACTCTGTCTTATGTGGGTTTAGCTTGAAGTGACCCATAGTTTATTTTGTAGAGGGATTGATATCCATTATAATACGTCGATGATTTGACTCCCCTCCTAAAGTGACCCATTGTCAAAATTGAATGTTTTGGTCCCTGCAATTCTCAGATATTAGAAAACAATCTAGTATCTTCATAATGTAGGCTTCCTTTGTTTAGTTGTTTATCCATGTGGGGAGAATTTTGGGGGAAAGTGCATCCACTAGGCCAACTAATTCAAGGAAATCCACAAAAAACCATAGAGAGGGTCAATATGTGTAGAGGGCCACCAAAATTAGAGTGTTGGACAAATAAATTTAGATTGCCTCCCATTGTAGTGTTGTTCAGAGGGAAGCATAGTAAATTTAAAATATTTTCCAAAAATATTTTCTTTCTTGGTAGGGTCCATAAAAGTTAATCCTAGTGAAAGATAAATCATTATCTTTAGAAGTAAGAGTTATGATATGATAGGACCAAAAACACCACACCATGGTAAAAACGAGAAAGGTATCCCTCCATCCAATTATAATCCCCCCAAAGCATCTAACCATATAGGATAATGAAAATACCATCCTGGAAGAAGGGTATTAAAGAGGGAAACCCATTTTCTGCCTTTAATCATAGTTTCCTAGATAAAGAGAATAATTGGGGAGAGCATGAAAACTAGCCATTTCAGGGCCAAATTATTTGCAGGGTTGGCCAATCCTCTTATGTTAATAGAAATGATTCTCATTCTTGACCCTATGAAGGGCTCGTAGCTCTAAGTGCCCTAATTATGGACACCTTTTTCCATTTTTTTTACTTATGAGGAGGCCTATTTCATCTCAATAGATCATAAATGTTTTATACCATTTGAAGAAACCTAGTTTATTGGATCATCTAATGGCCCTAGGTCCCCACCCTATTCTGACATGAAATATTCCATGGGATCCAAGAAAGGGATAGGAAACAAGTGAGTGAGGGAGTGAATATTATAGGCCAAAGGAGGAGGAGCGATAGGGGGGAGGGGAGGACAATTATGCAAGAGGAAATATAGGGTGGAGAGTTGAGCAGAAAGGTTACAATAGCTAGGAAGTCAACTAATTGTGAAAGAGAGGGGTGGAGGAGAAATCAAGAGAGTGGGGATGCCTACCAAGGGAGAGAGGGAGGAAACATGCTAAGAAGAAGGACCAAAAGTGTTAGCCAAGAGTCCATTCTAAAAAGAAAAAGACAATGATGGTGAAGAATCTAAATGCATACCTAATTCAAAGGGAGTTACTTCCAACGTGTTTGGGTGACTGGATCTTGACTGTATTTGCAGGAGGTGCGTCTTTGATTGGATCTGTAGGAGGTGCATGCATAGAAGGGCCCATCAAGGTTGTTGGGGGCTATTGTTCCATAATCTACAAGGGCGTAGCCTCCTTCACTTTTGTGTCCAAATTTGCTTCTACGGAGCTAGGAGATAGAGAAGTTGAATCCTCTCTACGAGATAGAGACCTTTTAATCCATTTCATGGTCAAATTCCATAGGGACATTCCTCCCCCAAATGACCATAAGAGTGGATTTCTTGTGAATGAGTTTCCCTACTTGAATAGATATAGTTTTCGATAACTTTGAAGTGAAATTGAGCCCCACCACAAATCGTGACATTGCCATATATCCTGAGATTCAAAAAGAAGGGCATGCTTCATAAAAAACCCCAATGTTTTCCCAATTTCCTTGAAAACCTTGTAGGACCAGATCTAAAGCAAGAGCTAAGAAATCTCAACCATATTGTGACCACAACTAGCCTTTCTATTTTGGCATCAAATTTCATAGACCATGTTTTCAAGGATAGGGCTTTGGAGCCCCACTGTCAACACCTTTGTAATAGTTTATCCATGTCCTCTTTTGAAATAACCATCAAACCCATCCAATCCTTAGCTAGGATGGGCCATCTAGGTGCATATCTCAAGATGGATGGGGCCAACATGTTTGAAAATCCAAGATTGCATGACTCCCATGGTCATCCTCTTATTTTCATATTGATCAAGAGATTTTGTTTCTTCCATTCTCTTAATATCATTCAAATCAATGTCTTCCCCCAAGATGGTGATGACCACTTCTACCTTCATTTTCACACATTTTTTACTATTTTTTTTGTAGTTCTTTCCCTACCATCTATAGTGTAGTGAGTGACTTGGGGATGACCCTCCACTCAACATCTTGAGGGTGATAAAGCCACTAAGAAAATTTTTATGGTTAGGAAGTGGAGGTAGGTCAAAGCATAGGACCGATGAGAAAGCCGTAAGGTCCTCAGAACTAGTGGCTTCCAAGGGGGACCACGTCAAGGAGCGAAAAATAACAAGCATCACCAAAGAAGAACCACTGGGACATGTTGATATTGCTGTCGAAAGGTTGGGAAAGGGCCCCTCATGTTGAATATTACCTTGAGGGAAATCAACATCCATCATACAACGTACATAAAAGCTAGAATTTTGCGCAATACCACCTTTGTCTGGTCCCAAATGGCTTGTAACCTATGTTGTTAGTGGATCTGACAATTCCTTAAGTGAAGCCATTATAAATCCTTCAAGAGGGAGTACGGCCGATTAAGTCCAGATTGAAAAACCTTTGTATGGTTTGTCCATATAATCCGTGGAGCCACAAAGATGTTAGGACAAATCTAATGTGCCTAGGCTTGGGTTGTGCACATAGGGGAGAACAACCACAACTCTAAACCTTAATCATGGGTTGCAAGCAAGTTGCAAAGCTCTCCAATTCATATATATGTTTAACTTGTATATTAAGTTTTTTTATAAATAACGATAATAATATTTAAAATATTTACAAACTTATATATTAATTCTTTTATAACTAGCAATAATAATAATTTAAAATAAAGTTACAACTTAGTTAGTTTTTATGATTATTATTATTTTTTTTTTAATTTTTAATTTTTATTTATCTTTTTATTTTAGCACTTGAGATGTATTATGAAATAAGTGTTTTCATGCTTATTATAAATCGATACTTATCCATGTTTATCCATCTAGGTTCTAGATCTAATTTTCTGCGGCTAGATCTAGATATAATCTTATCTTTTGCCTAATTTCTCTGTGGTAGAACCTTGGGTTCTACGGACAAGTAAAATATGGCTCCGAGGTTCGCGAAAATAGCTTCCGGCTCATCCGCTTCTGGAGAGTAAGCTCCTGCCCATATCGTTAGTGAAGCCCCAGCTCCCAATGTCAAGGTGGTCAGGCCTCACTCGATGAGGCTTTGAAGTTTTTCGAAAGTGCCCTAATATGCCTGTTTAATGGATTTTGGCCGCGGCTGACAGCTCTCCACAATTGGATCTCGGAGGTATGGAAGCCTGTCATTTCTGATGAAATTAATATCTACCCCTGTGATAGGGGTTTCTTTATAGTAGATTTTGAAAATCCTGAAAATAGACAATGTATTCTAGATTCCGGCCCTTGGTTTTGGGAAAAATCAGACCTATTCATGAAGCCATGGAACCCATCATTCGATACCTCTACAACAGTCATAACCTCAGCACCAGTTTGGGTGAGATTTCCAAGCCTACCGTTGCACCTTTGGAATCTCTCCTTGCTAAAAGCCATTGGAAATGCAATTGGGAAATTTTACTGCAAGTGCCCAGAAACAGAGGAATATGCCAGAACCACCTATGCATACATCTGTGTGGAAATGGACTTCAGTGCCAGATTCCGAGCTGAAATAAACCTAACAAGTAAAGACTATGTGTGGAACCAGAAACTCGATTATGAAAGTGTCCTCTTATCATGCTAGACACGCTATCTAACCAAAAATTGCCCAACCAAAAATTGCCCAAAAGCCTCTGAGAAAAATTCCCCTAGAAAAAACTACCACATATGTACATGGTGAGAAGGACCACAAAAAGAACACTACACTGTAATCAAAGAAGAATACTGTAGAGAAAACTCTGAATCACAAGAAATCGGGCAAGAAAGAAACAACTCTCAAGATAGAAAGCCCCGCGAGGATTCAAATACCACACAAAATAAATCTTCATTTAAAAGCAAAGCATATCTCCTAGACCAAACTTTTTCCAAGTACGTACAATTGATTGAAGCATGATTTGTGGAACATCTCCTAATAAAGCATCTACGGACTTTCTCCACTGCTTGCTTTCTTCTCATTACATCTTTCGCTTTGAAATATGTTCACGTAACCTAAAAATAAAAACACTAGCTACCTCAAATCAACCATTAACTCTTAGCACACCTGCAATGACTCTACATGAGCAATCAAAAAATAAATCAACCATAACTCTGAGCACGGCTGCCTGACCCTGGTAATTTTGGTCATGTATATTTTATAATTTTTTTTAATTAAATTAAAAATTATTTCAAGGTGAGAAATTAAACATGTTTAAAATATAGTTTTATTAAATTAAAAAAAAAAAACTAAAAATATAATTAATTTAAAATAAATTTTAATTCTCTATATTCCTTAAATTAAATAAATATAATTAAATATTAATAATATGTTTAATTAATAATTAAATATCAATAACATGCTTATATAATTAATAATTAAATATTAATAATATGTTTATTATTTTTTATATATAGGCAGAGTTTAAGTTATATAAGAAATGGTTTTTTTTAGTTTTTTTATTATTATTAATTTTAATAAAAATTAGATCATGATTTTAAAAAATTTGTTTAATATGTTTTAGGGATTTTTCAAAGTGTTAATCTATTTATACATTTTAAATTGTATTTTAAACAATAAAAAATCACAATCTTACTTGAGATTGAGATTGTATCACAAAATTTAAAACAAAAACTTTAAAATAAATTACACTATTAAATATTTATTATAAACATATTAATTATCAATTATTAAATTAAAATTCTGAAATCCATTTATATTTCACAAAATTAATGTTAATAATTTTAATTCACCCTCAAGTCAAATTTTACTTACCTATCTCATATTAATTATAAATAATTAAATTAAAATTCTAAAATCTACCTATATTACACAGAATTAATGTTAATAATTTTAATTTACAGAGCGGCGTTGTGCCTCTAACCATTTTAGAGAATGTGGACCACCTCTATTTATATTCACTTGAATTACAATGTTGACAATCATATTTTGAAAGGAGGAGCATCAGTGACAATGGCGCAGGGTGAGATGCCAAATGGAGCTGAAATGAGATATGACTGCCTCCCTCCCCTATCTTGTGCTCTCTGTCCAACTCCAACTCAGCAGGACATGGAAAGAAATAAGGCATTGATAGAGGTAAAACTTCTACATTATCACCTCCTCCTTGCATTCTGTTAATATGTTTAGAGGTCTTGCATTAATGTGCCCTCTCATATCATATCATAGTATTTGGAGTGTCAAATGCTGTTTGACACGGGTGAGCTTAAGCTGATTGCAAATTCCCGAAATATTTTCGGATCCGACAGACATGGGCGCGTTGATCTATAATATTCCTCGAATATCGACTTAAGGATGGCCGTTTGACAAGACACGAGGAAGGAAAACACCCTTCAAATATTAAAACAAGTCAGTTTTAACACAATTGTTTGTAATTTATCAGTAATCTCAGTTTAATTGAATAGGGTAGTACTAGTCATTAGGTGGTTGGATTTTGGCCTCCGCCCATGTTAATTCAAAAATTAAACATAACTACAATTATATATTTGATATAATTGTACTTTAATCCATGTAAATAAAACATGTGTAGATCGTTGTGTTGAGATTTTCGGTTTTCATAAATTAGGCAAAAATCTTAGTAGGTGACAACAATAAGATTTTGTTGCTATATTAGCTCTATTTTTTTGGGAGAGAGTTAATGCATCCTATATTTGTTGTAAGAGGATTTATGAGTGAGTTAGATTCTCTTAGCTATAAAATAGATGTCCATACTGATTGGGATGGGTGTGAGAGTTTGTGAGGAAATTGATTATTTTGTAATCTCCTCTTTGATAATAAAGATTGTCGATGCATATGTTTGGTGGACGTAGTCCAGATTGGTTGGGTGAACCACATTAAACCACTGTGTCATTTGTGTATAATTTTATATGCTGTGTTTGTCTTTTATTTTCGCTACGCACCGTCTACTCTAACAAGTGGTATCAGAGTGAGTTGGATGAGTGGCGAAGCGGAGGACTGGCGGGCCCAATTCTGATGGAGGTTGGAACTGTTGCCTGTGCGTTGGACCAAGCAGCGTTGAAGCAGGAATGGCACGTTGAAACAGGCACGTTGTTGGCGGAACAGGTTGCAATTGTGCTGTTGGCGTGTGGTTGTTGAACTGCGTTGAGGTGCGTACATTGTTTTATGTGCGTTGACCAATGCGTAACTACGCTCAGTGCGGTGGGCTGGAAGTGCTGCGTGCACCATTTTATCACAGTGCGGGACTGTTAATCCTGCTGTGCGCTTACAAGGCCGAATGTTCAGCGAAACACTCGCGCCAAGCTCCAGAGGCCTCACAAAACTATGACAATGATGTGCCTGTAGGCTGCCAAAGACGTTGAGAAGCTGGTGTGCGTTTTTCAGAAATCAAAGAAAACTTCTACGTGGAGTGAACGGCTTGGCGCGGATACGACTTTAACAGTCGCGCCAATGTTAGAACAACCGTGCTAATTGGCGTGGTCCTGAAGATAATAATCGTGCCAGCGCGCTAAGAACCTAATGGGCGTGGAAACTACAGGTATACTCGCGCCAATTTTCAACACTTAAACCGATTTTCAGTTGGCGCGGATCTTCTGTTGTTAAGCAAGCGCCAAGTCCATTTTCTGATTTTCTGTGCGCCAATCCATTTACAATGTTTTTAATTGTAATTTGAAATTTAAACAGCAGAGAGATTTTATGATAAGGAAACGACAGTATAATAAGGCAACGGTATTTGTTTTATATCTTAACTTTATTTATTAAAGGGTTGCAATTGGAGATTGTTTTTTGGTTGATACAAGATGGCGAAAACTCAGAGTGCCCAATTTGAAATCGAGAAGTTTAATGGCAAAAACAATTTCGAGATCTGGAAAGTAAAGATGCATGATCTGCTGGTACAACAAGGCGTGGCGAAAGCGTTGTTGGGCAAATCCAAACAGCCATACAATATCACAGATAATGAGTGGGCCGAGATGGATGAAAGAGCAGTGAGTGTTATTCGACTGTGTTTGGCGGATGATGTGTTGTTTAACATCGTGTCGGAGAAAACAGTTGCAGGCCTGTGGTCGAAGCTTGAGAAGCTCTACATGACGAAATCTCTGACAAATTGGATTCTCCTGAAGCGGCAACTATACAGTTTGCGAATGAAGGAAGGTACATCGATCACTGATCATTTGAATGTTTTTAATACTCTACTGGTGCAATTAGAAAGTATAGAAGTAAAATTTGAATCAGAGGATAAACTTATTACTTTATTGTGCTCATTGCCCGAGTCATGGAATCATTTTGTTACTTCTATAAGTCTTAGTTCATCAGAAACCATTGTTTGATGATGTCGTCGGAGCTTTGTTGTCCGAGGAGATAAGGAAGAGGTCGAATGCTGACACCTCTACATCAGAGGCAATGATGGCTAGAGGTCGTTCGAGAGAAAGATGCTCTGGTAAGCACAGCGACTCGCGTTCAAAATCGAAAGGGAAGAAGAGTAAAGTAAAGTGCTGGTTTTGTGGAAAATCGGGCATTTAAGGAAGGATTGATCGAAGCGACAACAAACTTCTAAAGAAGCTTCATCGACAGAGAAGAAGGAAGCAAACACGACAGATACAGGTTCGGCATCTGGTTCAGGTATGAGCGACAAAGTGTTATCAGTTAATTTGTCAAATCATGATCAAAATTGGTTGTTAGATTCTGGTGCATCAAACCACATGTGTATTCATAGAGAATGGTTTAAGACGTATAGATCAATTAATGATGGAGTCGTGTACATGGGTAATAATATCACATCTAATATTGTGGGAATAGGGAGTATATAGCTGCAAATGTTTGATGGGACAACCAAAATGTTAACTGATGTAAGACATGTACCAGATTTAAGGAAAAATCTAATTTCACTGGGATCACTTGACACAAATGGATATAAAACTGTAATTCAAGGTGGAGTAATGAAAATTTACAAAGGTATTTTACTAGTAATGAAAGCTAAGAAAGTAGGAAATCTATTTCAGTTAGAAGGAAGAACAAGGTCAGTTCATGTGTCTACGGTGTCTGAACATGACAATAGTTCCATTTGCCTATGGCATCAAAGGTTGGGCCATATGAGCGAAAGAGGGTTAAAGATTTTGGCTGATCGCAAGTTACTTCCTAATCTAAGGTCTGGAAAGTTAGATTTCTATAAACATTGTCTGTTTGGCAAACAAAGTAAGCAAAAGTTTAAAACAGGCAAACATACTAGTAAAGGAATACTTGATTATATCCATTCAGATGTCTGGGGTCCAGCCCCTATAACCTCATATGGTGGCTCGTCATATTTTGTATCATTTATTGATGATTTTTCTAGGAAAGTGTGGGTCTACATGTTGAAAAGGAAGTCTGATGTTTTTACAGTTTTCAAGCAGTTTAGAGCATTGGTAGAAAACCTCACTGGTAGAACTATAAAATGTTTAAGAACTAAAAATGGTGGTGAGTTTACTTCCATGGAGTTTGAAAACTATTGCAAGGATGCAGGGATCGAGAGACATAAGAATACTGTTTATACTCCTCAGCAAAATGGAGTTGTTGAACGCATGAATAGGACTCTTTTGGAGGGAGCGAGAAGTATGCTTAGTAATGCGAGTTTGCAGAAGGAATTGTGGACAGACGCGGTGGCTACAACTTGTTATGTGATAAATTGGTCACCATCGACAACGATAGGTTGCAAGATTCCTCAAGAGGTATGGAAAGGTCACCCTTGTGATTATTCTAAACTCAGAGTGTTTGGTTGTGATGCATATGCTCTAGTGCCTAAACATCAGTGAACTAAATTAGATCCAAAATCAAAAAGGTATATATTTGTTGGATATGGTGATGGAACAAAGGGATTTAGATTGTGAGGTCCTACTACCCGCAAAATCATCATCAACAGAGATGTAAAGTTTAATGAATCCTATCTTTTACAGTTAGATGTCGGTAATAAATTGAAACAGGATGATGTATCTGATTTTCAGCACATTCAGTTTGACAACACTTCTAATGATAGTTATGATGACCATAGTTCAGATACTAGTCATGAACAAGTTTCAGAATCAGATTATGAACAGGGTTCAGATGTAGATCATGAACAGGTTTCAGATGGTGATCATGAAGAAGTTCCTACAGAAAGTAGTCAGCCAATTGTGGAAGCACCAGAAACATCCTTAAGGAGGTCTATAAGAATCAAACGCCCTCCAAAAAGGTATGATGATTATGTTACTTCAGTTGCATTTACCGCTAATGACGATGAACCTCTGTGCTATCACGAAGCTATAGAAGGTTTGAAAAGTGACAAATGGAAAGCAGCTATGAAGGACGAAATGATGGCCTTAGGTAAGAATGGCACATGGGATCTGGTTGAGCTTCCGAAAGATAGGAAAACTGTGGGATGTAAATGGGTTTTCAAGGTGAAACGGGGTGTGAATGGTACAGAGGACAGATACAAAGCGAGGCCGGTCGCAAAAGGGTTTTCTCAGAAAGCAGGAATTGATTTTCATGAGATTTTTTCACCAGTTGTTAAAATAGTTTCAATTCGAATTGTGTTAGCATTAGTCACTTTGCTTGATTTAGAATTACAGCGATTAGATGTTAACACTGCATTTTTACATGGAGATTTAGATGATGAAATTTATATGGAACAACCGGAAGGGTTTGTTCAGAATCACAATAAGAAATTTGTCTGCAGCCTCAAGAAATCATTGTATGGTCTGAAGCAGTCGCCTCGACAGTGGTACAAGAAATTTGATTCTTTCATGTTGAGTCAAAAATATATAAGAAGTGAATATGATCATTGTGTTTACTTTAAGCAATTAAGTAATGGCATGTTCATTATCTTAGCATTGTATGTTGACGATATGCTTTTAGCAAGCAAAAGCGTAGAAGAAATCAACAGGTTGAAGACTCAAATGGCAAGGACATTTGATATGAAAGATCCAGGAGCAGCAAGACAGATTTTGGGCATGGAGATTTTCAGAGACAGGAGCAATGGTAAGCTGTGGCTATCACAACAGAAGTATATTGAAAAAATACTCTTGAGGTTTGGTATGAACAATGTGAAGCCTGTGTCAGTCCCTTTAGTTTCCCATTTTAAGCTTTCTTCGAGTTTATGTCCTAATACAGATGAAGAAAAGGAATATATGTCTCGAATTCCATATGCCAATGTAGTAGGATGTTTGATGTATGCGATGGTTTGTACTCGACCAGATATTTCACATGCAGTTGGGGTTGTCAGAAGGTATATGGAAAATCCAGGTAAAGAACACTCGTCAGCAGTGAAATGGGTGCTTCGATATTTGAGAGGCACAAGTAGTTATTGTATCACTTACAATAAGAGTAGTGAATTTGTTTGCGGGTATGTTGATTCCGATTTTGCAGGTGATTTGGATAAGAGAAGGTCAACTTCAGGAATGTCTTTGCTCTTGCAGGTGGAGCTATTAGCTGGATGTCAAAGCTACAGAACATTGTTGCTTTATCCACTATTGAAGCAGAATACATTGCTGCGTCTCATGCTTGCAAAGAAGCGATTTGGCTGAAAGGTTTGCTTGGTGAGTTTGGTAGGTTACAGGACAACATCAAGTTACTTTGTGATAGTCAAATTGCAATACATTTGGCTAAGAATCCGGCCTATCATAGTAAATCAAAGCATATACCAATAAACTATCATTTTGTAAGACAGGTTATCACTGAAAGGGGAGTCTCTCTTGAAAAGTCTCTCTTGAAAAGGTGCATACAAAGGAAAACTGTGCAGACATGTTCACGAAACTAGTTTTGTTAGAGAAGCTGCGTTGGTGTTTGGCTTCTCTTGGCTTGTATAAAAAATAAATAATAAAGAAATAGGGTATCAAGCTAATTGTTGTCAAGGTGGACATTGTTGAGATTTTCAGTTTTCATAAATTAGGCAAAAATCTCAGTAGGTGACAACAATAAGATTTTGTTGCTATATTAGCTCTATTTTGTTAGGAGAGAGTTAATGCACCCTATATTTGTTGTAAGAGGATTTATGAGTCAGTTAGATTCTCTTAGCTATAAAATAGATGTCCATACGGATTGGGATGGGTGTGAGAGTTTGTGAGGAAATTGATTATTTTGTAATCTCCTGTTTGATAATAAAGATTTCCTATGCCTATGTTTGGTGGACGTAGCCCAGATTGGTTGGGTGAACCACGTTAAACCACTGTGTCATTTGTGTATAATTTTATATGTTGTGTTTGTCTTTTATATTGCCCTAACACGCTGGCCAATGGATAAAGGAAGTTGCAAGAAGACGTGCCATTAAGAGCAATATTTTAGAAAAAGCTAACGTGAAAATATATATATATATATATATATATATATATATATATATCAATGTTTTTAAAACCGGAACCGGTGACCGGACCGGTCCACCTAATGAACCGGTTTACTGACCGGAACCGGTCTAACCGGGGCTGGTTTGGTCTAAACGAACCGGTTTCAGAAAAATACATTAAATAATTATTTTTTAATGAAAAAAACTATTTTTAAGATTTAAAACCATGATTCCAAACCAATAGAGACAAAATATGCAAACATTGCTCATTTATATACCATGTAAAGGTGAATATATCAAAATGGCATCGAGTGCAACACATATCATCGACAAAATACATAAGCAATGAGGCTCTAAATGGCCTCTAGAGTGCAAAAACAAAGCCTACAAACTATGGGGCCAGTGGCCTACTACAAGACTTCAGTCTAAACTCTACATATATGATAATAGTAAATACTATAATAGTGATCAACATTATCACTTGAAGTTGAAACTTCTCATGAGTCTGAGTCATCATGATCAAACTCAGTTGGTTGAGTCTCGACTCCCAAACTTTGCAGTCACAAACTTCTCTATTGGTTCAGTGACTTGAGTCTCAAACTTCTGAAGGTATTCTGCGCTAATATGCCCTATTATTTCATTTGGTGCTCCACATGGATTTACATGGACTCCTATCCCAGCCAAGTGTTGCTTGAACCTGTTAATACCCCCTCCTTGAATGGATTTTTGGCAATATTTGTAGATCATTTTGCCATCAATCATATCACAATGAGCCCATGCAGTATCTCTGGCTTTTGGAGGCATGATGACTCCCTGGATGGTAGATCATAGGAGTGAGAAGTTTATAACACATAAAAAAATCAATTCATGGACAACAGTCAAATAAGGAATTTTCAAGTGCAAATCTTTACCTGGAAATGCAAACTAACTTCCTTAGCCTCCTCTTGAAGATGACAACTCCACTAACAGCTACACACTATCTCCAAAATAGCTCCAACTCCAACTCCAAGATGACTACTTCAGCAAAAACTCAACACTCTCCAAGCTCACAAACAAACTTACAAACACTCCAAATCAGTTGTGTGAGACAAATGAGAGTGAGAGGGGCCTCTTATAGGTTTGATATTAACTTCAACCAATCTCAGTCTCAGTGTTGTGGTTGAAGAGTTCATAAGAGGTACGGCACGTACGCATCCTCTTATTTTCATGCAGATATACATTTGTTTGTAGATTTTGGAAATTCAAGATATAATGTATTTTGGAGATTACATTTAAAGCATGAATATCTTAAATGTACAAAGAAGAATCTATAGAGGCTTACACTATTTCCTTCTCTACGTAAAATACAGATTCTATGCTTCGAATCTGGATTATTTATTGATATAAGAAATCTATTTTATGAATTAATTAATGTCGAATTTTCCTTATGTAATAGAGTGGAGTGGACTAGAGAAGCCTGGTTTTGTTTGGAACTGGGAAAGACCTTTTCGCGGATTCTGATTTTGAGGATATTTACGATTACCTTTTAGTGTTGGCGATGGAAGCTGGCAATAATCAAGATCTTCGTATCTGGAGTGGATATGTTTTATATTGTTTATTCAGTAAACTATTTATACCAGTAAGTTTAAACATCATTTTTTTTTCTTTTATTCAATTGAATTGAATTTAAACCATTTTTATTTTTATTTTAAATACATGTTAAATGTTATGTTTGTGGTGCACATGGAAAAATTTGAAATGTCCTTTTCTATGGGAGGTTCAATATATGAGTAGACATAACGAAAATGAACAATCATGTGGTGTACTTAAGGGGGTTACATAGGATAATTTCGGTTCAATAAAAGTAATGGTAGAAAATTTTATAGATAATTGTGTAAAACTAATATTACTAACATCTTATTATTGGAGGAAAAATACAATGGATTTGAATATTAAATTGTAATCAAAACTAATTTTTTTTTTTTATTATTTGCAAAAATACTCAACAAAATCAACATCCAACCCATGCCACTACTTTTCAAGAAAATCCACATTCAAATCCTACAACTAATTCTCTAGCATTGGTTGGTTACACTACCAATATAGTGGAAGATTCAACTATGGAAACTCAAATCTTAAAACCAACTCTGAAGAAGTGGCTGGTCACATAAGTCTTCATATTCAATACATACAATAATCATCAAAATCACTTTAGTGTCAAACATCTCACATTTCAACTTAAATTAATATTTCCCATGAATATTTTAAATTAATATTTCCCATGAATATTTTAGCTTTGAGGAAAAAAGGTAGTAAATTTAAATGAAGTATAGACCATAAAATACCCAAACTAGAGGCTTATCAAGAAGATCACATAGTAACCATATAAGTCACAATGACAATGAAAGCTCCATACTGAGTTTACTTTTCTCTCCATTTACATTTTCATATCTAGTAAGAAAAGAGCAACCTAGTATGGTCCTCACTTTTTGTTTAGATTTTCTAATATTGGATTCCACTGGATACATTGGTGCGTTCATGATGTCTATTGTGTGTTTAATTTCTTTTATCTTCCTATATTTCAATCCTATTTTTCAATATTTTCAACATTAAGATGGTAAAATTATATCTTAATTAAATAAAACATTGCAAAACAAAAAGTTTTTATAAAATTGTAAGATATTTTTTAACAAAATATTTTGGTGAAATACAATATATAATCACGCTTCATTATTAGTTGAATAAATATTGTTTCCTTTATGAGATTGATTTGTTGTAGGCCATCCTCAAATGAGAATGTGAAATTTTGGAATATAAATTATCTTAAAATTATTTATGAGTGAAAAATATTTATAAGTGAAAATTATATCGAAATGACAAATAACTTGGTAAAATTTGGATCTAATTTTCACGAGTTTTAAGACTTCTTGCCCTTTCTTCTAAATGCTAGCAAAGGAGTGCCACTAATTCCTGTAGAAGTATCATTTCATCATAAAATTGCACCATGGTATCATCCATTGGTCCCAATTCCTCCTCTATGGTTGATTACCATGCTCCTATGTTAAAGTTGTGGGAAGATAGGCATTGATTTTCCACAACAAGATGTTCCACTAGTTCCTTTACTACAATAAAAACCTTGCTTAGCCATATATTCTCATTCAACAAATATTCTAAGCTATCCCATGCTACAGTGTCAAAAACAATATTTTTCGCCATGATTACTTAAGGATCCTTCTTAGTATTAGCATTTATCACATTTTATGTGGATATTGAGATTGGATTCTGAGGATCATTTGGGAAGTATCTTCGCCTTTGTTGCATGATCCTTTTCTTGAGCTGATCAAATATGACATTGCACACATCCATGACTCTATCTTCAGGTGGAGGCCTGATTCCCATTTCACCAAATGGGAGATCACCATCCATAAGAGGAAGTTTTGTTGGTGAACCTGGTTCATCATCAATGGGTTGAATGGTAGCATCTTCCTCCACCTCCTCCTCTATTGCCTGTGTCAATTATTCTTCCTATTCTTCTTGTTTGATCATTTCCTATTACTTTCTCTTATCGAATCATTCTTGATCCTTTTCATAGAAGATGTAATTTTTCTTGAGCCATTGTTTGTGGTTCCTCTTGTAAGTGTATAGCTTGGGGGAAACCGAATTTAATTCCTCGATGCATTCTTGTTACTACATTGTAACAAATATTTAACTTCTCATCTTTTGTTGTAGACATTGATGAATATCCCCAAGGGAAACCAATCCTTTCACAATGTTGCTTGCACACTCTCTTGGGATCATAACCGTGGAAATACTTGACTGCAAAATGCAAGTAGTCCAACTCCCTTATTTCTGACTCCATTTCTGTATGGCTCTTCAACTGATACAATATGATCCTCAAAGGGAAAATGGGCCATGGGGCTTTCTTCCTTCTATGAAGAACTCCTTACAACCCTTTTCTCAACTAATAAGCCACTTCTTGTAGGACCACCTTATTAGTTACATATCGTGACATGAGATGTGGATAAATATGACATCCGAAGCAACATATGTATGTACCTTCATGCATAGTAAACCAATATTAGAGTTCATGTAATGACTCCACAAGCTTGGTCATGCAAGGAGGATCAATCTCATATATCATCTAAAATACATCCACGAAGAAATGTTTTGCTAATTTGTCGTATGCCCCTCTAAAACTCAAATATGACAACACCCTACAATGGAAGTAAACTCAAAACTTATCTTGTAGGGTACGGTTCCAATACATTCCTCGAAATACATATCGAGCACAAATACCATCCTATAGAAATATAAACATTTAGAATTCTAGTGTCTCGTTTGATGTTAAAGATGCTTTAGCCTGCCTAACTTGACGATGCAACTGAAAAGAGAGTATATCTTCCCAATTGAATACTTTTCCACATGTAACCACCATGTTGAGCATATATAAATGTTCCCTTTAAACTCTTCAACATTCTTTTTCTGATGCAACCTACAACACATAGCAATGAGATATTGATATACATTCTTGAGAATCCTAGTCAGGTAAGCTACATATGGCCAATAAAGGAACTTAGCAGGATCTCGACACCAATATTTAATGATGTCACTTGTGTCAATATCAACCCATCTAGTGAAGTTGTTATTGGCATATTTTTTGGGCTTTGCATCTTATAATAGGTATGCATATCTTCGTCGCAATAGGTGGCAAGATGACTACCACTTTTGCTATGAAGCACCATATATGAATCATTCATGTGCGTAAGAAGCCATAAAATCACTTTTGCACAAGGGATGATTGGGAACATGCATGTGATCCTGTCCTTCTTCGACAACTCGATATTAATGCATACTTCCAAGTCTTCTAGATTTTCAACAAACTATTTCTACATGAATGTGTCTTTAATGTCTTTCCATCTGACCTATGTCGACTTGTCTATGAAGCATTGTGTATCTACATAGATGGGAATTGTAGGCTTTGTAATTTATACTAATTCTTCATTGCTCGTTTCTGAAGCTTCTTTCGACGCCACTTGACGTGTAGCAGGAGGCATTGTTCCAACAAATGATGAAAGAATAACAATACTAGCAGCTTGAACACATGTATGTGGAAGCACACTCATGACATCAACAATTAGATTTATGAAATCCTCTATCTATTACAAGAAGTAACTTGGCAAATAATTGCCACAGAGCCATAAAATGTAATAGAGATTATAAACTGTCATGTCCCTTCTCAAACACATTTGTAACAGGGTGTTGCTACAAAATTTTGCACAATTTTGGCTAAGGAACATAACCCATCATTTTCGACTTAGGGACTTAGGAGGCAATTCGACTTAATTTGGTTGCTAGTGGAATGTGGAGGCCACCCACATGGGAATTCGAATTGGCCCATTCGAATAGCTTTTAGGGAAAGTCGAATAGGTGGATGGAGGGACCCACATGAGGCAAGGGAGGCTCAAGGAGTTATAAGGAGGGAGAAGCTCTCATTTTGGGATTCATTCATACATCTTGCAAACAAAATCACTTGACTGTTCACTTGGATATTTAGCTGATTCAACTGGCTGTTTAGCCACTAATCTCTTAAGTGGGAGATTCAACCTCTACTTCGGGGGACCATCCGTGCCTACCATAAAGAGGCAATTCTCTAAGGATTTTAGGAGTTCTAGGGCAGTGACATAGCACCACCAACTAGCACAGAGCAAGGAGTACATATTTTTGGGCAGCCAGGAAACACGTAGAGGGAGATTGAGGCAAGCAAAGATCTGATTGCTTGTTCGGGAGTTGGGGAGATGTGTTAGAAGCATTAGAACAACATTCTTGCTGGGTTTTATAGCTAGCTAAGCCAACATTCCAGCAATTCAAACTATTGGGCTGGGGAACAACGCAGAGGCCACACAACAAATTTTCGTGGTACTTGGGAGAAGTTGAGTTGGGCCAAGAGATCATCCAGGGAGTCAGGGATTTGATAGCATGGGTGAAATCAACATTTTGGAGAAGTTTTCAGGTGGATTTACAGGTAGTTTCCAGCAAGTCGAAATTCGTAGCTAGCGCTGAGGTGAGGGTCCAAGAGGGTTGAAAATCAAAAGTCTAAAACAGCCAAAAACCTTTCTAGGTTTTTCTTGGTTTTTGACAAGGATCCAAAATATAAAGTTTCATAATTTTCTGAGCATCATAGGTGGGGTTTAAAGTCATATCTTTGCAGCAGACGGTGTAGAATTGTTGGCGATTGAATAGTGCCTTTGGGGGTCGATTTTGGGAAGTCCAAATCAGGCCAAACCATTTTTGGGTTTTTGTGGGTTTTGGCCAAGGAGGCCAGGGTTAAAAGAATAGAAATTTTTGGACAATTTCAATGCACCTTCCAGCAATACGAACTTCAACAAAGTAGTAGTTTCTAGGGAGCGCAGTGTAGATTAGTGTTGCAGTTGTGCAACCTTCAGCTTAGCCATTTTCCTACCTGGGTTTTGTCGTGCTTGTCCTTTTAGACAATTCCAGGTGCACCATTCCATCATCCATTGTATTTGACTTGCATAAATATAATAAAATGACTCATAAGTTCTCAATTTGCAGCTTTTATATGGGTGTTTGTTGAATATTTGGTTTTTGTAATTTAATGCATGTACTTGTTATCACTTGTATTCCTATTAAGGATCATTACAGTGGTATCAGAACATGATCTTGGCCTAGCTATGGGAAATTAGCTAGAAGATCATGGAAGCTTTGGGTATGAGTGCACAGTGACGAGTGAAACTCAAGACAAACCCATGGCTCAAGGGAAATCCAATATGCATAAATTTTGGGGTAGAATTCATTGGGACGATGAGAGGTTGATGCAGGAGCATTCAGGCCAAGAAAACTCACTGTATTCTAGTAGACATACGGGTATTGTGTTTTCAAGGAAGTTGGGTTCCTAAGAGTGAATTAAAAGTAATTATCAATGTTTTGAGTGATTTTAATGAGAGAAGCTAGAGTAGGGAAGTAATTGAATATTGTGAGGCATATTTGTAAATGTTCTCAAATATAGTAGAACATGAGAGCTTTAGGATAGTTGAGAGATTGAGGGATTTGAGAATTGATTGCAAATCTTAGATTAGGAGTCAATTCATGGATTTAGGGATTAGAGAGGAGTTTTAGGAACAAGAAAGAGATTTAGAATTTTGTTAAGGAATTCATGGATCTAAAATAGAATTTGTTTTAGAATCCCTTTTTGTAAATGTAAGCCTAAAAGGTAGAGACAAAGGTTAGAAAGTTAGATAATTAGCTGGTTAAGCTAGAGTGTGGTTTTGAGCCTACGGGCAGAATGTAAACAGAGGCCATTGATATTAGAAAATCAGGCTTGAGAGGCAGAGTCTCAATCTGTAATTATTTGTTTGTACTTATATATACATAAATTGATTATAATATGTATAAATGTGTGTTCGAGTGATTGAATGATAAATTCAATATGAATCAAAGTTCTGTGTAATAATTATATGCAGGCAGAGTCATGGCGAAACATAGAGAGAAGAGGAGAGAATGATAGAGGATCGTATGGATCCTTGAACCATTCGAAGGACTAATTAGAGGCCAAAAAGGATAGTGATAAAAGAAATCACGAAGTTAGAGCTCAAGTGGAAGTGAATTGAGGGTGAAAGGAAAACCTTTAGAAAACCTGGAAACCACAGAAACCCTGAAGAAATGCGCAAAAATCTAAGTAAAGGAGAAGAGTGAAGAAATGGAGTATGGGTGAATCGTAGCTGTTGGATCTTTATGAACAATAGTCAAGATTAAATCGCATCGATGATTGAGAGATATCGACATCAGACGAACATCGGGCGCTAAAGTAATCAGAGTTTAATTGAGAAGCCAGACTCGAACTTTATTAGATTAGGAACTTATAATTCCCATCGAGTCCATATAGCCAAATAACTGTCGGGTTTATTGTTCACTCAAAATTGGTGCGAACTGTCGGATATTCTATATGCAGATCAACGTCGGGGAATTGTAATGCAGCTTTGGAGATCGAGAGAGTTAAGGACCGATGGATTAGGAAAAGGATCAACAGTGGATATTGTTATAAAATATTGCATCAAAACAGTTTATTGGCGTTGTATCATGGAGGAATATGGAGGCACGCGATAGCGATAAAGTGTTAATTAGGATTGGAAGTGGTCGAAGATCGACGAAGCGCTGAAGGAAAGGTCTACAGGAGTGGACCTGAAAAGCTTTGTGGCACGCTTAACGATATTTGAAGTCCGGATGGTTATGCATTATCGCATATCAGAGAAGATGGGGAAACATATGTTAGTGGAACCTGTGGAGGAGCAATTGCCGATTGTGATAAAGGTGTAGCATCAGGAAATGTGCAAGGGCCGAATAAATGTGGAAAGGTATGTTTTATTGTAAAATTCCTTTCAAAATGGTTATAAAGGGTTAAACGCGCATATATATATATATATATATATATATATATATATATATATATATATATACCCATGTTAATAAGGGAAGGCTAGGTATATATGTGTCTTATGGGTTAGCGAAGGCTTAATGAGGCTTAGAGGGGTTGCATAAGTCCCGATATTAAAGGAATGGAAGATTTAGAAGGGTGTATGTGTTCTGATAGGAGGGTTTAAAAGAAAGGCTTTAAATAAAGTCACATACGAAGGATAAGGGGTGATTTAAGTCCAATACATGCATAGTAAATGAAGGGGTAGACTATGTTGAGTTTTAATAAAACATTCCGCATAATGATTTATTAAAGTGGGCCTTAAACCTTAATATTGAAGATTTAACTTGGAAGTGAGTTGAAATTCCTCGGACAGATTAGATGTGCATAATCCATGCAAAATATGGGTAAAGCACGGGTAACCCTGCGTCTTTTGGTATCAGAGTAGAATTATCACTGAAACAGTTGGCGTTAAAATAGAACAAAGAAATCCTATGTGAACGAATTGAGGACAAAGTTATGTTTTAAGATGTTTATGTAGGCAAGGAAGGATTAGATTCTAATTTGATAGAAAATAGGCACACAGAGGTGATGTGGAGTAGAACTTGTATATGAAAGAAAAGGAGGATAATCCATTCAAAGTACAGGTAAATGGTGGAACAAGATCATGCAGAGATCTTGAAGGTGAGATGACATGTTTTTTTTTCTGATTTGAATATTGGAGAATATGTGGATTTTATATTGATGTGCAAGTAGCAGCATAAGGAAAACACCGTGATGTTGTTCCTTGAGGAAAGTGGAGATTCACTCATATGTGAACCTGAAGAATCCAATTGAAGGTTGGACAAAGAGGATAAGAGTATTCTCAAAAGGAAACCAAGAAGAAAACTTTTGAAAGCTTAGGAGTGATCTTTGGTTTGAATAACATTGATACATAAGTGATAACATAAGGAGGGGAGAAGGTTGCAACAATAGCCTAAGAGCAAGGAGTGCTCAAATGGTTCCAGAGGAAAGAACTAGAGAGATGCTAAAAGACTGAGCTCAAAGAAGAGAAGCTTAGTGAGGCATATGTAGCAAGGAGGAGACTTGTTACTACAGAGGTATTGTTGCAACTCACAAAGGTAATTCCACAAAGGATGTGGGTAGAATTGCCAAGGTACTGAAGGAAGCTGGTAAGAATATCTACACAAAAGAAGAAGTGGTCAGAACCAAGTATTTCATGGTGATTGAAATACAAGAGAACATTTGTGTTCTTGAGAAGGTGCATATGAGTTGAAGCCTAAAAAAGCAGAGAAGAGTTCTCAAAGGAGGTTCCAAAGATAGAGAACCAATTGCTTACCAAAATACTGAGTGAGGAGAGCTTGGTGAGGTAAGTTGCATCAGGGAAGACTTGTTATTATAGAGGCTTTAATGTATCTCATAGTAAGTGAGTGAGGAACTCACAAAGATAGAGAAGAAGATGGCTACTGATAATCATAGTAGAGGTTCTAAAGAAGACCATAGTAGAATGGAGGTGATGGAAGAGGATGTCAAGGCAAATGGCATGAGGGTGAGTGAGGAGGAGCTTGACAAAGAGATTTCAGAAATGAAAGAACAACTCAATATATTGATGATGATACTTGAGGAAAACCAGAGACAAGGTTGGGTCTTGAGTAAAAGCCCAGTGAGGTGGCATAAATTACAGAGAAGGCTACACAAGAAGAGAAGACAACAAGTGAATATGCAATTAGCAGAAGAGTTGTTGAAGCTTGAATAGGTACTGGGTGTTCAATTGAGATCTGAAGAACTCAGAGGAGCTGGATTGGAAATGGAAGTATCCATTTGTGAACCAGAACAGGGCGAAGTTCTGGGTGAAGAAGAAGGAATTATTGATGACTTTCTGAACTGTTGGACAAATGTAGACCAGCAAGAAAAGGTAAAACCTTGTATTGTTGAATCTAATAATTTTGATGTGACTACAAGTTTTGTAGAGGATAAAAAGTCTTTTGAAGCTGTCAAAAGTATGGAAGAGTATCTTTTTGAAGATAAAAACTCTAAAGTAAAGGAGGATGGAGAATATCTCTTAAATAAGAAAAGCAGTGAAGTATTGCAGAAAAAATAATTTGATAATGCATTGATATTTGAAACTGTGACAACACAGGAACAATCTCTTGTGAAAGGAGATGAAATTCAGTCTGAAGAGATGATATGTAAAGCAACAATTAAGACTGTTGAACCTTGTAGTTTTCAGATTGATAGTTTGTGTATAAATTCAGAAAACATAAGTAATGATGAAGTACTTATGAAGTGTCACAGAGAACTTGAATTGAAAGAGTATTTGCTAGGAAATTCAGAGTATGACAGTGTGATTGTAGACGAAGGAGTTCACTACAGTGGACAAGGACATAAAGACATCATAGAAGTAGATGGTATGGAGGAGAGACTATCTGGCAGTCTCGTGAATTCTGTTGGGAATTCAAATCAACATACTAATGTGCTGATAGTAGAGGAAAAATCAGAGCAGCATACTAATGTGTTTCTAAAGGGAGATAAGGCACAAAATCCTTATGATTTTTATTTTAACAAGTGTTTTTTGAGTGCAGGTTTAGTTGCAAATGTTAGAGGAATTTTGGCACAGATGAGAAGCCAAACAAAAATGGAAGAAAAAGATTCTATGGAAGAATTTAATCCATGGAACAGAGATGTTTAATTGCTGGAGAGAATGCTGGACAATCATGATTCAATGTAGACAGAGACAATCTTGACAGAGGGTAAGGATGAAAGGGAGGTAGTCAAGGTAAGCATAGGACTCAAAGCAAGAGCAGAAATAGAAGCAAGAGCAAGAGAAATGTCTACAACAATAGTAAGAGTAGGAGAGAGAGTAGGAGAACAAGTAGTAAACCAGCTACTACGAGCTGAGAGTAACCAACAACAGCTTGATGAATTGGTGGACAACAGAAAAAACCTAAAGCAGAAGGAAACAAATAGGAGTAAGTGGCAAAATATGGAACAGACCAATGATGTGTTGGACACAAAAATTGAAGAAATGTGGTAGTTAATGATGAAACAGTCCATATGGAGGAGATTAACAAGAGTAGGAAGAATGGTCAATAAGAATTTGAAACTGATTGAAGAAAATAAAATGAAGCAGAAGACAATAGAAGTACAACAACAACAAAGCAACAAAGCATTTGGGCAGCTACAAACTAAAGTTTGGGACCTTGGAGTTCTTTTTCTTTTATCAACATATGAAGACACATGATGAGGAGATCATGGAACTTTTCTATTTGCGGAGTTTAATGCAGGAGCATTTAGGCCAAGAAAACTCATTGTATTCTAGTAGACATAGGGGTATTGTGTTTTCAAGGAAGTTGGGTTCCTAAGAGTGAATTAAATGTAATTATCAATGTTTTGAGTGATTTTAATGAGAGAAGCTAGAGTAGGGAATTAATTGAATATTGTGAGACATATTTGTAAATGTTCTTGAATATATGTGAACATGAGAGATTTAGGATAGTTGAGAGATTGAGGGATTTGAGAATTGATTGTAAATCTTACATTAGGAGTCAGTTCATGGATTTAGGGATTAAAGAGGAGTTTTAGGAACAAGAAAGAGATTTAGGAATTTTGTTAAGGAATTCATGGATTAAACCAGAATTTGTTTTAGAATCCCTTTGTATAAATGTAAGCCTAAAAGGTAGAGACAAAGGTTAGAAAGTTAGATAATTAGTTGGTTAAGCTAGAGTGTGGTTTTGAGCCTACGGGCAGAATGTAAACAGATGCCACTGATATTAGAAAATCAGGCCCGAGAGATAGAGTCTCATTCTGTAATTATTTGTTTGTATTTGTATATACATAAATTGATTAAAATCTATATAAATGTGTGTTCGAGTGATTGAATTAAATTCAATATGAATCAGTGTTCTGTGTAATAATTATATGAAGGTGGAGTCATGGTGAAACACAGAGAGAAGAGGAGAACGTGATAGAGGATCATATGGATCCTTGAACCATTCGAAGGACCAATTAGAGGCCAAAAAGGACAATGATAAAAGAAATCATGAAGTTAGAGCTCAAGTGGAAGTGAATTGAGGGTGAAAGGAAAACCTTTAGAAAACCTAGAAACCATAGAAACCCTCAAGAAATGCACAAAAATCTAAGTAAAGGAGAAGAGTGAAGAAATGGAGTATGGGTGAATCGTAGCCATTGGATCTTTATGATCAACGGTCGGGATTAAATCGCATCAGCGATCGAGAAATCTTGCTATTGGACGTACATCGGGTGCCAAAGTAATCGGAGTTTAATTGAGAAGCTGGACCCGAAATTTATTAGATTAGGAACTTATAATTCCCATCGAGTCCATATAGCCGAATAACTGTTGGTTTGTTGTTCACCTGAAATTGGTGTGAACCGTCAGATCTTCTATATGTAGATCAACAACAAGGAATTGTAATGCAACTTTGGAGATCAGGAGAGTTAAGGACCGTTGGATCAGGAAAGGGATCAATGGTGGAGATTGTTATAAAATATCACATTGCAATAGTTTATTGGCGTTGTATCTGCGGAGGAATATGGAGGCACGCGATAGTAATAAATCGCTGATCGAGATCAGAAGTGGTCAGAAATCGGCAGAGCGTTGAAGGAAAGGTCTGCAGGAGCGGACCCAAAAAGCTTTATGGCACGGTTAACGATATTTGAAGTCTGGAAGGTTATGCGTTATCACATATCAGAGGAGACGAGGGAACATATGTTAGTGGAACCCATGGAGGAGCGATTTCCGATTGCGATAAAGGTGTAGCATTGGGAAACGTGCAAGGGTCATATAAATGTTGAAAGGTATGTTTTAGTGTAAAATTCCTTTGAAAATGGTTATAAATGGTTAAGCGCGCATATATATATATATATATATATATATATATATATATATATATATCCCATGTTAAGAAGGGAAGGTTAGGTATATATGTGGCTTATGGGTTAGCGAAGGCTTAATGAGGCTTAGAGGGATTGAATAAGTCTTGATATTAAAGGAATGGAAGATTTAGAAGGGTGTATGTGTTTTGATAGGAGGGTTAAAAGAAAGGCTTTAAATAAAGTCACATACGAAGGATAAGGGGTGATTTAAGTCTGATACATGCATAGTAAATGAAGCGGTAGACTATGTTGAGTTTTAATAAAAACATTCCACATAGAGATTTTTTAAAGTGGGCCTTAAACCTTAATATTGAAGATTTAACTCAGAAGTGAGTTAAAATTCCTAGGACAGATCAGATATGTTCATAATCCATGCAAACTATGGGTAAAGCAGGGGTAACCCTGCGTCATTTGGTATCGAAGCAGAATTATAATTGAAACAAATGGTGTTAAAACAGAACAAAGAAATCCTATGTGAAATAATTGAGGACAGAGTTATGTTTTAAGATGTTTATGTAGGCAAGGAAGGATCAGATTCTAATCTGACAGAATGTAGGCACATAGAGGTGATGTGGAGCAGTACTTACAGATGCAAGAAAAGGAGGATAATCCATTCAAAGTACAGGTAAATGGTGGAACAAGATCATGCAGAGATCTTGAAGGTGAGATGACATGTTTTGTTCTGATTTGAATATTGGAGAATGTGTGGGTTTTATATTGATGCGCATGTAGTAGCATAAGGAAAACACCGTGATGTTGTTCCTTGAGGAAAGTGGAGATTCACTCAAATGTGAACCTGAAGAATCCAATCGAAGGTTGGACAAAGAGGATAAGAGTATTCTCAAAAGGAAACTGAGAAACAAACTTTTGAAAGCTTAGGAGTTATCTTTGGTTTGAATAACATTGATACATAGGTGATAACATAAGGAGGTGAGAAGGTTGCAGCAATCGCCTAAGAGCAAGGAGTGCTCAAATGGTTCCAAAGGAAAGAACTAGAGAGATGCTAAAAGACAGCTCAAAGGAGAGAAGCTTAGTGAGGCTTATGTAGCAAGGAGGAGACTTGTTACTGCAGAGGTATTGTTGCGGCTCACAAAGGTAATTATACAAAGGATGTGGGTAGAATTGCCAAGGTACTAAAGGAAGCTGGTAAGAATTTCTACGAGAAAGAAGAAGTGGTCAGAACCAAGTATTTGATGGTAACTGAAATATAGGAGAACATTTGTGTTCTTGAGAAGGTGCAGATGAGTTGAAGCCTAAAGGAGCAGAGAAGAGTGCTCAAAGGAGGTTCCAGAGATAGAGAACCAATCTCTTACCAAAAGACTGAGTGAGAAGAGCTTGGTGAGGTAAGTGGTAGCAGGTAATACTTGCTATTATAGAGGCTTTAATGGAGCTCATAGTAAGTGAGTGAGAAACTCACAAAGATAGAGAAGAACATGGTTACTGATAGTCATAATAGAGGTTATGAAGAAGACCACAGTAGAATGGAGGTGAAGGAAGAGGATTTCAAGGCAAATGACATGAGGATGAGTGAAGAGGAGATTGACAAAGAGATTGTAGAAATGAAAGAACAACTCAATGTATTAATGATGATACTTGAGGAAAACCAGAGACAAGGTTGGGTCTTGAGGAAAAAGCTAGTGAGGTGGCATAAATTATAGAGAAGGCTACAAAAGAAGAGAAGTATGCAGGTGAATATGCAATTAGCAGAAGAGATGATGAAGCTTGAACATGTACTGGGTGTTCAATTGAGATCTGAAGAACTCAGAGGAGATGGATTGGAAATGGAAGTATCCATTTGTGAACCAGAACAGGGCGAAGTTCTGGGGGAATAAGAAGGGATTATTGATGACTTTTTGAACTTTTGGACAAATGAAGACCAACAGGAAAAGGTAAAACCTTGTATTGTTGAATCTAATAATTTTGATGTCACTACAGGTTTTGTAGAGGATGAGCAATCTTTTGAAGCTGTCAGAAGTATGGAAGAGTATCTTTCTGAAGATAAAAACTCTGAAGTAAAGGAGGATGGGGAATATCTCTTAAATAAGAAAAGCAATGAAGTATTGCAACAAAAAGAAATTGATAATGCATTGATATTTGAAAATGTGACAATACAGGAACAATTTCTTATTGAAGGAGATGAAATTCAGTCTGAAGAGCTGATATGTAAAGCAACAATTGAGACTGTTGAACCTTGTAATTTTCAGATTGATAGTTTATGTATAAATGTAGGAAACATAAATAATGATGAAGTACTTATGAAGTGTCACAGAGAACCTGAATTGCAGGAGTATTTGCTAGGCAATGCAGAGTATGACAGTGTGATTGTAGAGGAAGGAGTTCACTATAGTGGACAAGGATAGAAAGACATCATAGAAGCATATGGTATGGAGGAGAGACTAGCTGAAAATCTCGTGAATTTTGTTCTGAATTCAAATCAGCATACTCATGTGTTGATAGTAGAGAAAAAATTAGAGCAGCATACTGATGTGTTGCCAAAGGGAGATAAGGCACAAAAGACTTATGATTTTTATTTTAACAAGTGTTTTGTGAGTGTAGGTTTAGTTGCAGATGTTAGAGGAATTTTGGCACAGATGAGAAGCCAAACAAAAATGGAAGAAGAAGATTCTATGGAAGAATTTATTCCATAGAACATAGATGTTCAATTGCTGGAGAGAATGTTGGATAGTCATGATTCAGTGTAGACAGAGATAATCTTGACAGAGGGTAAGGATGAAAGGGAGGTAGTAAAGGTAAGCATAGGACTCAAAGCAAGAGCAGAAATAGAAGCAAGAGTAGGAGCAATGTCTACAACAAGAGTAAGAGTGGGAGAAAGAGTAGAAGAACAAGTAGTAAACCAACAACTACGAGCTGAAAGTAACCAACAACAATTTTGAAGAATTGGTGGATATCAGAAACAACCTGAAGCAGAAGGAAACAAATAGTAGTAAGTGGCAGAATATGGCCCAGACCAAGGATGTGTTGGACACAAAAATTGAACAAATGTGTTTGCTAATGATGAAACAGTCCATATGGAGGAGATTAACAACAACAGGAAGAATGGTCAATTAGAATTTGAAACTGACTGAAGAAAAGAAAATGAAGAAGAAGACAACAAAAGTACAATAACAGTAAAGGAACAAAGCGTTTGGGTAGCTACAAACTAAATTTTCGGACCCTGGAGGTTTTTTTTTATCAACATATGAAGACACATGATAAGGAGATCATGGAAATTTTCTACTTGGGGAGTCTGATGCAGGAGCATTCAGGGCAAGAAAACTCATTGTATTATAGTAGACATAGGGGTATTGTGGTTTCAAGGAAGTTGGGTTCCTAAGAGTG
Source organism: Pinus tabuliformis (assembly GCA_031772625.1). Lineage (NCBI taxonomy): Eukaryota > Viridiplantae > Streptophyta > Pinopsida > Pinales > Pinaceae > Pinus > Pinus tabuliformis. Next base: position 211,179,626 of record CM062807.1, on the reverse strand, counting down.
AATTAAATGTAATTATTAATGTTTTGAGTGATTTTAATGAGAGAAGCAAGAGTAGGGAATTAATTGAATATTTTGAGGCATATTTGTAAATGTTCTCGAATATATGAAAACATGAGAGATTTAGGGTAGTTGAGAGATTGAGGGATTTGAGAACTGATTGTAAATCTTAGATTAGGAGTCATTTCATGGATTTAGGGATTAGAGAGGAGTTTTAGGAACAAGAAAGAGATTTAGGAATTTTGTTAAGGAATTCATGGATCTAAACCAGAATTTGTTTTAGAATCCCTTTGTATAAATGTAAGCTTAAAAGGTGGAGACAGAGGTTAGAAAGTTAGATAATTAGCTGGTTAAGCTAGAGTGTGGTTTTGAGCCTATGGGCAGAATGTAAACAGAGGCCATTGATATTAGAAAATCAAGCCCGAGAGATAGAGTCTCAATTTGTAATTATTTGTTTGTATTTGTATATACATAAATTGATTAGAATATATATAAATGTGTGTTCGAGTGATTGAATGATAAATTCAATATGAATTAGAGTTCTATGTAATAATTATATGCAGGCGGAGTCGTGGCGAAACATAGAGAGAAGAGGAGAGCATGACAGAGGATCGTATGGATCCTTGAACCATTTGAAGGACCAATTAGAGGCCAAAAAGGACAATGATAAAAGAAATCACGAAGTTAGAGCTCAAGTGGAAGTGAATTGAGGGTGAAAGGAAAACATTTAGAAATCCCGGAAACTACAAAAACCCTGAAGAAATGTAAAAAATCTAAGTAAAGGAGAAGAGTGAAGAAATGGAGTATGGGTGAATAGTAGCTGTTGGATCTTTATGATCAACGATCGGGATTAAATAACATCGGCGATCAAGAGATCTTGCCCTCAGACAGACATCGAGCACTAAAGTAATTGGAGTTTAATTGAGAAGTTGGACCCGAACTTTATTAGATTAGGAACTTATAATTCCCATCGGGTCCGTATAGCCGAATAACTATCAGGTTTGTTGTTCACCCAACATTGGTGTGAACCGTCGGATCTTCTATATGCAGATCAACGACGAGGAATTGTAATGCAGCTACGAAGATTGGGTGAGTTAAGGACTGTTGGATCAGGAAAAGGATCAATGGTGAAGATTGTTATAAAATATTGCATCACAACAATTTATTGGCATTGTATCGGCGGAGGAATATGGAGGCACGCGATAGCGATAAAGTGCTGATCAGGATTGGAAGTTGTTGGAGATCGACGGAGCACTGAAGGAAAGGTATGCAGGAGTTGACCCGGAAAGTTTCGTGGTGCGGTTAACGATATTTGAAGTCCGGAAGGTTATGCGTTATCGCATATTGGAGAAGACGGGGAAACATATGTTAGTGGAACCCGCGAAGGAGCAATTGTCGATTGCGATAAAGGTGTAGCATCAGGAAACGTGCAATGGTCGTATAAATGTGGAAAGGTATGTTTTATTGTAAAATTCCTTTGAAAATGGTTATAAAGGGTTAAGTGCGCATATATGGTATTTTATATATATATATATATCCCATGTTAAGAAGGGAAGGTTAGGTATATATGTGGCTTATGGGTTCGAGAAGGCTTAATGAGGCTTAGAGGGGTTGAATAAGTCCCAATATTAAAAGAATGGAAGATTTAGAAGGGTGCATGTGTTCTGATAGGAGGGTTTAAAAGAAAGGCTTTAAATAAAGTCACATAAGAAAGATAAGGGGTGATTTAAGTTTGGTAAATGCATAGTAAATGAAGGGGTAGACTATGTTGAGTTTTAATAAAACATTCCACATAGAGATTTATTAAAGTGGGCCTTAAACGTTAATATTGAAGATTTAACTCTGAAGTGAGTTAAAATTCCCGTGACAGATCAGATATGTGCATAATCCATGCAAACTGTGGGTAAAGTAGGGGTAAACTTGCGTCAAAGGTTTGGCCAGTTGAGGAGGGTGACAGGCCAAACCCATCCTCACCCTTACAACAAAGATGTCAGAGGTGAGCAGGTCGTGGGGGTGTAGCAATATACATCATGTGGGGAAATTCGACTAGATCCGTGCACCAGATCTCCTGAAAAGGAGCAGATAGTACAAAGACAGTTAGAGGGTGGGACCAGGGGGTGCTTTCGCTGGTGGAGACCTGACTTTAGATATCAGGATCCTGAGGAGGAGTTTGAGCGTGACACTGAGAGCCCACATGATGGTGAGGAGCACATCGATATACCTTGTGTGGTGTAGGAGTCACCTTTATTAGAGACCTCTTTGATAGCCCCAGTTGACATCCTAGTGGAGAGGATATAGCCCACTCACATAGAACCATTTGTTGAGGGGGTGCCATCCCTAGATGAAGTGTCAATAGTTGTTGAGGTATCTGGAGCCGTGACCGAGTCTACAAGTGATAGATGCCCATGATAGTTCCATCAGTTTCAGGCCAACCTTCTAGCATTAAAAAGGAAGGTTGTGTTAGTGCGATAGGCGATTTTAGGGCAGAACGAGGAGCTAGAGGGTATGAGAGTAGCTTGTGTTGAGTCCATGACCAAATTGACTCATGTTGGGGAGCAGTTGTATTCCCTAGTGGTGTAGCTAGAGTGCACATTGGAGTGTGAGAGCATCTCTCTTCAGACATATATAGATGGAGCTGGAAACACTTTTAGGTTACCATGGCCCAATGGACAGAGGGAGACAAAGCTATCTAGTTAGATTATATGTATTGACCAGGATAGAAAGATGAGATGAGCTGAGTTTCATAGGGTGAAACACCCTCATGGTGGGGTTGTTCTATGTGTGGGAGTTCGTGCATTCGATCCCTTGAGTGGCAAGAGATTCTGAGTTGGTACTTGGTGGAGTAGACTATGGAGATGGCAGTGGGCCTAGGTGGAGCTCAGCAGGAGTCTCCAGGCACTGGGGATGCTGGAAGCCCCGAGTGGCATTGGGATTTGGGAGGGACTACCTATCATTTCCCATGTATGTCGGTTGAGTACAACCGGGATGGTGCAGTTGACCTAGCAGTTGAGCATGCACTTTCGCTAGGGTAGTCTCGGTCAGCACTAGTGGCCAACCAGTTTATGGACAAACTCCTTTGGTTTTCTTGGTATGGAATTTGTACACGGGATCACTAGGTGATCAACATACTTTGGGAGGATTTTGTCAGAGGAGGTGGCATTGGCGAGCCACCAGATGGTGCCTTGCATGGAGCTGAGGGCTATTCACTTTTGGGCGGGGCATAGAGGATGCAAAGGAGCGAAGTAGTGGTGGCATCACTGCTGACACATAGGGAGAATCACTTCTTAGATCCCTCAGGAGGGATTTGGAGGGAAGATCCATTCATCAGCGGGGATAATGATGTGATGTTGGAGGTTATGATACTAATTGGGTGTGGCCTGACGTGTACAGACATAGCTCTAGGTCATCATATCCAGGGATATGTGGGAGCATATAGCATTGAGAAGTGGTCTATAGGTGGGCATGGAGATGCATGGTGGTGTGTTGTAGTGTGTTGCACTGTGTTACAGAGTGGGAGTGCCTCACATTGCAGTGAGCGCATGCGGGGAGTGATAGGTGCAGTGATAAAGGTAGGAAGCAGGATGGTATCAGATGGCATAGTTGTAGCCGAGGGTAACTCGCAGTGTACAAGGGTAGGCCGGAGTGTACAGTGGCATGTCCAGGAGTACTGGGATGATCGGTGGTATGTAGAGGCATATGGTGCTGCACAACGAGGTCTTGGAGTGTTTCCTCTAGGGACACCCATGGATGGAGATAGCAGGCATACCTTTGGGTGGAGTTCACCCAGGATCGATGGGTACATAGATGAGTGATACTTGATGGTATCCACGGGGCCTCAAACTCCTGACCCTATTCTACGTTACTTATAGGAATGAGCAATCTGGTTGTTTTCGTTTGACACTCTAGGCATGAGTAGCAGGGGGCGGGGAGCTCACCCAAGATATTTGGATGACACTTGGTGCGATAGAGGGTAGAATTTTCAGCAAGGGCATCAAGTCGTTGCGCGAGTTAAAAGCCACAGGTCGAGGGATGAGGTGCTCATCGACAAGGATGGTATATCATTCATCATTGATTCTATGCCTGGGGAGCTAGTTACGGGGGAGACATGTTCAGTCTTTCCATAGGGCATGTCTGGACCAAGGATGAGCAGAGGATACCATGTGCAGTTGAGATAGTTGTCCAGTATGTATCTGGGTTCCCGAAATTGCATCGACAGATTCTCCACGGGGAGGGTAGCCGAACTAGTGGCGATGGTTGGCAGGAGCAGGATGGATCCACATACAGTGGGTCAATTGCGCATATCAGATACCCATCTATTGGTTGCATTCAGGGGGTGGCTATTTGGCACACGTGGTTTCTAGTGGTCATCTGTACTACACAGTGGCAGATAGTAGACAATTTAACATGCCTCAGATTAGTTCATGATGTATGGATACTATATATGGGTGGCATGCAAGGACTAGAGATAAGGGCCAAAGGGATTCCGTAGGTTGTTAGGGCTATGCCACAACAAATCTGCTAATGGGATACAGGGATTAGTTGATCGATAGATCACTCGTGATGAGCAGAGTTGTGGCAGAGAGTGATATAGTTCGCTCTTGGGATGAAACATGGGGGTTCATAGAGGGTTTCATCATATGGGGAGGTAGACATTCTCTATTGTTGCACAGGTTCAGAGCTAGATTTGGATGGGTAGGCCTTGGTGCCATGGAACTTCCCAGGCAGGATGTGTATCGCCTATTTCAGTATTCCACCATCGAGTTCTAGGAGAGCAGGATACTGTCTGAGCATGATGGGGAGTATGACATAGTGAGAGTAGCACAACAACAACATGTGGCACCACTTTGGGACTAGCAGGGAACTGGGGCATCACAACTCTTCACAACTCAATAAACTTTATGGTTACCGCAGGGGGAGATCATATAGATCTTCCATTGGGATTTAGTGAGTCATTTATGGAGCAAGGGACTTCTGGTACTTCCACCAGGCAGGATAGTGAGTGGAGCGAGGGGAGCTTCATGTTGGACATGATGGCTTGGGATCATGGTATTGAAGGTTTCTTTCATATTAGGACAATGCTGAGGTCATGGAGAATTCATTGGCACATCTAGGACCTTGGCGCATGTTACAGCGATAGTGGAGAGAAATAGTTAGAGAGGATGCTTGTTTGCTTGAGGAAAAGCGATTTTTTGAGCATTGGAAGAACTCGCTGGATGAGGATGCCACATGGGAAGGTGAGCACATATTGGAGCACCTAGCTTTGAGGTTGCTTGAGGGAAAGCAACATTGGGGAGGGGAGGACTATCATGTCCCTTCTCAAACACATTTGTAACATGGTGTTGCTACACAATTTTGCACAATTTTGGCTAAGGAAGAGAACCCATCATTTTCGAATTAGGGACTTAGGAGGAAATTCGACTTAATTTGGTTGCTAGTGGAATGTGGGGGCCACCCACATGGGAATTCGAATTGTCCCATTTGAATAGCATGGAGGGAAAGTTGAATAGGTGGATGGAGGGGCCCACATGAGGCAAGGGAGGCCCAAGGAGTTAGAAGGAGGGAGAAACTCTCATTTTGGGATTTCTTCATACATATTGCAAACAAAATCACTTGATTGTTCACTCTACTGTTTAGTTGAGTCAACTGGTTGTTTAGCCACAAATATCTCAAGTGGGAGCTTTAACCTCCACTTTGGGGGACCATCCGTGCCCACCTTAGAGAGGCAGTTCTACAAGGATTTCAGGAGTTCTGGGGCAATGACATAGCACCACCAACAAGCGCAAAGCAAGGAGTGCATATTTTTGGGTAGCCAGGAAACACGCAGAGGGAGATTGAGGTAAGAAGAGATATGATTTCTTGTCCGCGAGTTGGGGAGATGAGGTAGAAACATTAGACCAACGTTCTTGTTGGGTTTTATAGCCAACTGAGCCAACATTCCAACAATTCAAACTACTAGGTTGGGGGACAACACAGAGGCCACACAACAGATTTTCGTGGTACTTGGGAGTAGTTGTGTTGGGCCAAGAGATCATCTAGGGAGTCAGGGATTAGATAGCACAAGTGAACTCAACATTTTGGAGAAGTTTTCAGGCGGATTTATAGGCATTTTCCAGCAAGTCGAAATTGGCAGCTATAGCTGAGGTGAGGCTCAAAGGGGGTCGAAAATCAGGTCTAAACTAGCCAAAATCCTTTATGGGTTTTTGACAAGGATCCCAAATATAAAGTTTCATAAAATTCTGAGCACCAGAGGTGGGGTTTTAAGTTGTATATTTGTAGCAGACAATGTAGAATTGCTAGGGATTGAATAGTGCCTTTCAGGGTCAATTTTGGGAAGTCCAAATTGGGCCAAATTTTTTTTGGGTTTTTGTGGGTTTTGGCCAAGGAGTCCAAGGTTAAAAGCATCTAGATTTTTGGGTAGTTTTAGTGCACCTTCTAGCCATCCAAACTTTAGCAAAGCAATAGTTTCTAGGCAACACAGTGTAGATTGGTGCAGCAGCTGGGCAACCTTCAGCTCAACCATTTTCCTACCTAGATTTGGTCCTACTTGTCCTTTTAGACAAGCCCAGGTGCACCATTCCATCATCTATTGTATTTGACTTACGTAAATATAATAAAATGGCTCAGAAGTTCTCCATTTCCAACTTTTATATGGGTGTTTACTGAATATTTCATTTTTTTAATTTATTGCATGTATTATTTGCTTGTTATCACTTTTATTCCTATTAAGGATCACTACATAAACTTATCAATGATGAGACATGGCTACTTTTTTAGGCAAGGAATCTACATAGAAATAAGGAGGGCATACTATCAAAGAACGAGGAAGTTCAAGGGTCATTTGAGGCTTTTAGATGCGCTCATGTGCTCAAGAAAGAGAGAGATATCACAAGGGGTGTAGTGTGCACTGATGAAGCTCAAAGGAGGATCGTTCGGGCCTACAGGGTGTGCTCGTGGGCTTTAAGAGACAAAGAGAGCGCAAGGGCGCACTTTGAAGAGATGAAGGAGTGAGGCTTATAGCCTTTAGGCCTTCAAGGTCTGCTCATGCGCTCATGAGTACAATGAGGGTGCAAGGGAACATACTGAAGAGACAAAGGGGAAAAGACTCGTGCCTTCAAGATGTGTTCATGTGCTCAAGGAGGCCATAGTTCTTTGTGGTGAAGGAATGCACCCTTGAGGAAACTTGTATTTTCGAGACGTAATTTTCTGAGTTAGTTGGGATTTAGATTCTAGAAGTGCACTCTATTATGGGTTCAAGGACAAGTTCAACAATAATATAAAAATATGAAAATTCCAAGAGGAAATATATACAATTTTTTATAGAGTATGTCGCAATCATGACTGCAATATGAAGAGTTAAAGAATATGTAGAGTCACAACCTGCGACAATAGTTTGACACTTGTAGGAACAAGAATGAACTAAAACACCAGTAAATAAAATGAAAAGAAAATAAATGCCAACAAGGAAAGAAAGATTGATAGCAGAAATATCCAAGGCAACTAATATAATTGACATGAAAAACTTACTTGGAATGAAGAGCAACAAAGAGCTTCTTGATCCAAATATGTGCACCCAACCTAGATGAGAATGATTATGAGAACTAATTATTAACCGGGTTGATTGTAAAGAGATTATATGCAAATCCATTACATGTATTCTCGTCACTTGTTAACGAGTGAATGACTTAGTTAAGAGAAGTGAAGTGGGCTCCTATTTTCTAGGAGGGCACTCACATGCAAAAAGGAAGCACATGCATGAGATGTGAAAGGGTGTGTGTAATGAACTCAAGGAGGGTGCACTTGTTGAGCATGAAGGAGTGCACTCAAGGAGGGTGAAGTTATTCATCCCAAAGGAGTGCGCTCAACACAAGAGTAACTCTTTGTCATCTTAAACTATGCTTTTGATTTAAAAGTGCTTTTTCTTTCTTTTTTTTTGCTTTTTTTGTGTGTTGCATGGTGAAAAATGCTAGTTTCTAAGTCAAGAGAAGCTATGACTTCATGTTTCCTTAGACAAGAAAACACAAGTTCTTATAAAGGTAAGGTGAGGACACATAGACAAGATTTACTTAAGAGGATGTGACACTTAGATAAAACATAAGAATAGAAAATCAAACAATGTGACGACACAAGCTATCTTAGGATGATAGTTCACGTAGGCTCCAAAATTGATTTAGGAAAAATGTTTGGAGGGTCATTGTGGCAATGACAACACTTGGCGACACACTATGACAACCCCAACTTGCTTGATATGGTTTCATTTATGTATGAAGTGTCAATTCTGTAGGAAGTATTGATTCAATAAGTCAGTCATCTTGGCTCCCCATTCTACCTAGTTAAAAACGTAGTCTTCCCAATTCCATTACTCGGCACAACACAAAATAGACCAATCCAAATCATTTGACGGGAATAAGGGTAATATAGAACCATGGATCGAAAACTAATCAAAGTATGATTTTTCGTCTCTGGTGTTGCTCTACTACCAGTAAGTGTGTATAGTACCCCAGTGGAGTCGCCTCAGGAACACAAATGTTTCTTCACTGCTAGCAAGCCTAAATAGTACCCCAACAAAGTCACTTGATTCACCTCCCTATGTAGGAAGCCTTTCTCTTCTTTCACCCTTTATTTATTTCTTTTAAATAATAATGTGCTTAGGTACTTATTATATCAAATGGGGTGGAAGAAGGATCCCGACTTATTGAGAGTAGAAGAGGTTGCTCCTTCAGAGACAGGTTTATAAACTTCTAATAGTTAATCCACTAAATATTTTTCCCCTCATCTTTCTCTACTCAAATATATAGGTGAGAAAAAATTATAGACAAACATAATCCTAAAATAGATATGGGTGTTATGGTTTGCTTATAGTTTCTTGGCTAAAGGATCACATTTCCATTTAAAAATCATTAATTTTAAGGATATAAACCAAATCAAAGAAGAGGGTAACATATAAGCCAAAGGTTACATGATACCACAACTTTCCTTTCACAAAATATTAGCCACATCGTCTTGAAATTCAAAACCAGCTTTATGCAAAGATTAACAAAACTGAAAATACTGAAAATACAAAGTGGGAAAATGAAAAGAAAGACATGAATGCAATGCAACTAACTAAATGCAACCTTTTCTATCCTAAACTAAACATTACAAAGTCATGTTAAGTGAAATGGAACTTCCAATGTAGCCATATAAGCCTCTCCAGACTTTTTAGTCGAAAGATGTGAACATGTAAAACCAAAGTGAGATACAGTGTAGTGAAAGTGATAAACGATGCAAACACAAACACAACGGTATGACACACTTAATTGCTCTACTGAACTGAAGACTTAGGGTGATAACATGGGGCTAGGTTACACATTTTGGTGAAATGAGGGCCTATTTGGGTGAAAAAATATGCTCTATTAAGCAATTTTAAGCACGAGCTATTTTTAAGTTCTCAATTGAGTTTCTATTTTTAAGTTTTCAATTGAGTTTGAGGTGCTTAAAAGTAACTCATTTAAACAAACATTCAATTGAGCCATTTATTAAGTTAAAGTATTGATCAAGAGTTATGTCTAGTTTGAGCTATATTTTTCGATTGAGCCTATGGCTCGATCAAGAATTATTTCTTATTAAAAACCTAAGCCATGACGTGTGCAAATCATTTCGACAAAAGATTTCTAAGTTCCACCAAGATGGAGGAACTCAATCCAACTACCCATCAACTCGGCAAATGACCTAGAGGCTCAAGCCGAGGTAGGTTTCTTGTCATTTTTGTCTCTTTCATTTATTTATTTTCTGCAAAATAAAATAAATTAATTTGAAAAAAAAAATCCATACAAAAACTACAAAATACAATCACAAAAACCACAAAGAACCACCAATAAATCCCTTGAAAACCACAAAACAAATCTAGAAAATCACCAACAAAACCCTTGAAGATCAAAAACAAGCTAGAAAAGCACCAATAAAACCCTTGAAGATAAAAAAACAACTTAGAAAACTACCAAGAAAACCCTTGAAAAACAACAAAAAAAAACTATAATTTAGGTTTATTTATTTAAATTTCATTGTATAAGCTATCTTCAATGGTAGCATGTTTATTATAAATATTTTCTAGGGTAGAAACTTTATTTTTTAATTATTTTAAGTTTTAATTTTTTTTTTAGGAATTTAGTGAGATAAATTTTGAAAATAAAAATAAAAATTATTATTACAAATTTAAATCTCGAACAAATTTGACTAGAAATATGCCCCCAAAAATTTTCAGAACACAAAACAATTAAAATATGACCAATAAATAAATAAATTAGGAGCTTTAAATTGATTTAAATTAGGAGATTTATGGGCTTGTTCATTATCTTTTAGATGCATCTCATTCAAATTGATATTTGAATCGAGGTTTCGAATCGTGAGGTTCATTACCAAGAAACAAAAATATGTGGAAAATTGATCTACCTTGGTATGATAAATAGAGAAATGTATTTTAAGTTTTTTATAATTGAATAATGGCAGAAAATGAAATTGATTAAGAAATGTTTATTATGAATAATATGAAATTTGAATGATATGTTATAGATAAAATTAAAGTAATTTGAATTAATGATTAGAATGTATTTGCACAAGTTAATGAAAATGTTTGTATATTAAACTATTTAAAAAAAATTAAAAAGATTTTTGTTTATTAGAGAATCTTATTATTCACTAATAAACAGTTTTTTTGGTAATAGATTGATATTAATAAATAAATTAAACTCTTTATGAGGGATTAGAGACAAATGGTAATAAACAAAGAAATAAAGGCCAGGGGAATTTAAGATAAGGCGTTCAAAAAGATTAAGATTTGGATGTAATTTGAGTGATATGTTATTGATAAGATAATAAATAAATGATGTGAATAAATGATTGGAGTTTTGTAAATTAATATTATTGAAAATTAATAATTTATTTATTTTTGTTAGAAATTATCAAAGGAATTTTTTTTTTTAATTTTTGAAAAGATAATTAAATTATTTGAATTTTTTTTTTAATTTTTGAATAGATAATTAAATTATTTGAATTTTATTGAGATTAAATAAATTACCTATTTATAAAAGGGATTAGAGTCAAATAGGGTAAGGAAAAAATAAGCAAAGAAAAAATGATGAGGAGAAAATAAAGTTAAGGTGTTTCAAAAGAATTGGATTTGGATGTTAATGTAGGGATCTAATTTTTTCTAATGCTCTATCCCTCATCCCTATTTAGGTTTTTAGGATGCTTACTCATTTCTATGTCTTCTCTAAATTTTCTATGGACATAGTGGTCTATTTTGGCAAGGATTCGAGTTTCTTCAATAAATATGTGATGTTTAGTAAGAGCAAAGTTTTTTAATCTATTGTGTTTTATGTCAACAAAATGTTAGAGGATAAGAGTGTTGATGGATCTGCCAATGTCTCCAATATAAGGAATTCCACAAGAGCAATGAATGAGATAAACTTCTTTTTGACATTTGGGGTCAATGGGATCTTTGACAGAATTGAGACTACAAATTGTAATTATAGGTTTGAAGGTGGTCATGATTTTATGTTTTTTAGGATATGAGCAATTTTTTCAATGGTCCCAAAAATGTATAGAATATTTACCTTTCCAATGAAGTTATCCAAACTGTTAATTTTTTTAGGGCAAGTTTCTATGCTAGCTTTATTCAGAGCTTTGATGACTTGATGCTTTTTATATCCATTTAAAAAAAATAAATTTATTAGATGGATTTTTCTTTCTCTAAGTGATCTATATCAGAGATTTGAATAACTCTTGTATGAAGAGTGTTTAGAATCCCTAATTTTTGGATAGGGTGGTGGTGAGAAGTGGCATGGAGATATTGCTCAGTATGGCTCTTTTTTCAATAGACAATGTGAGATATGGAGCCATCATTACCAGTGATGAGATGAGGATGTCAAGGAAAGGAATGTTGTCATTAACTTCTAATTCCATGGTGAATTTAATGGATGAGGAAAGACTATTTAAATGTTGTTTAAAAATTTCCAAAGCTTCCCAACCATGTGGCCATATGTTGAAGGTGTCATCCACAAATATTTTCCATAATTTGGGTTTTAAGGGAGCACTTTCAAGGGCTTTGGTTTCAAAATGTTCCATAACTAGATTGACAATGATTGGGGAAAGGGGATAGCCCATTTCTACTTTGCATGTTTGTTCATATATCTCACCCATGAAACTAAAGAAGGTAGATTTGAGACATATTTCAACAAGTTTTGAAGTATTAGGATCAATGATTTTATGGACAGATGACATGGCTTCATCAATAAGAATATTGGTGTATAGAGAAATGACATCAAAGCTAACTAAAATATCATTTTTGTCAAGTTTAATATCCTTGATTTCATTGATGAAGTGGATAGGATCTTTGACAAAATATTCAGTGTTAAAGGGTTTTAGTTTCTTAGCAAGGAATTCAATAGCTCCAATAGTGTTTACAAAGGGTCTAATAGGAATTCCATCTTTATGTATCTTGGGATAACTATAGAGTCTAGTAGTCTAAGGACAAATTTCAATGAGGGTCTTATGATCATGAATGTTGTTGGCTTTGATTAAGTTGGAGACTTCTTTTGTAATGCTTTTAAAGGGATTTTTATTTAAATTTCTGTAGCACCCACTATTGTTGAGATGATGAATCATTTTATCATTGTATATTTTTTATTCATGATAATAGTTTCTCCTCCCTTGTAAGCTTTTAATATTAAAATATTAGGGTTAGCTTTTAAGGATTTTAAAGATAGGAATTTGTCTTTTTTAATATTGCTTTTAGGGGGTCTAGATTTTCAAAGAATAAGGGACCAGTGTTGTCTAATTTTCTCTTTAGTCTTGTTAGGCATGTATTTAATTGCATATTCTATGTGACATAGAATATCTTCTATGGGAATAGTCTTAGGAGCTATGGAAAATTTCAACCCTTTATTTAAATATCAATAATAGGTTTTTTTAAATTCAAGTAAGAAAAATTGATAGTTAAATTAGATGATGGATTATCAATAGGAAGCGTGCAAGCTCAAATTCCAAAGAAGACTTGTATGTAAGTTGGGGAGAGAAATTGATATTTGTAAATGAAATGTTCGAATTATTAAAGGGAGAGGGAGAGGGTGTGTTATGGGGATTTAAAGACAATTGGGGAGAGAGCTCAGTGCTCAAATTTTGTGGAAGACAATGAATTGATGTTGGATGTGATAAAGGGAGGTTGAGAGTTACGCTAAAAGGGAGGTGTCAAACGTGAACGTGAGAGAGGGATTTCAACCGAATGCGTAGAGGTTAAACCTTAACTGTTGGATGTTTGGGGTACCATCAGCGTAGTTCAATAATCGAAGGCCTTCAAGGGAGGTGAAAAAGGTGAGAGAGGTGCGTTGTGGTTTTTGATTATGTATAAACCATCACTGCGCAGTTGTTAAACCATCACTGCTGGAATTATCAAATTTATCGATGTTACTTACTCTAGAGTTCGTTGTTGGTTCCGTATACTGTGCAGAAATTAAACCATCATTGCTGGAATTATCAATTTCATCAATATCAGTGTTACTAACTTCAGAGGTTTCTTTTAGAGCATATTGTCCTACGAAATTACTGCCACTGCCATATATTTTATTATTGTTTTTAATAACATCAATGTTATATCTCAGATTCATATTTAATTCTGGAGTGGGATTATTAAAAGCTTGATCGTTATTATTGTTCTGAGAGAGCGAATGTAATTTGATAATAAGATTTTTGTTCTGGAATAACTAACATGGGGAGATATAACATTAGTTCGATATAGAGTTAATGAAAGGATTATTAGAAAAGGCGGTGCAAAGCCTTTGCTTGTGAGAAATTTTTTAGCGAATTTATGAACATGCTTTTTGTAGGACAATTCCTCAGTGCTAATGCGACATTGATTCTCTGCCATAAACCTAGATCAATTTGGTTAGGTAAAGATAAGTGAAGGTGAAATACTTTTTTAGATAACGAATTCAGTTCAAATCTGGTTCTTTTAATTTTTCTGCGAAGGAGAACTAAGATAGCTTTAGTGAAGATATGTTTATTTTTATAATTATTGAGAGAGTGATTAATTTTCGTGAAAGTAGGAATGATGGAGGAATCTCTACCTCCCTTGAGCAAGGTGAGCTCAATTTTCCTTTTCATTATAAGTAATCTAATTCGTTTTAAAGAGTGAATTTCATTCCTTCTGTCTTTTCCGTATAGGTTAATAATTTCATATTTAAGATTTATGGGCCCATTCATTAGTTGTAATTGATCTTCTAGATCCATTCCATTCAAGTTGATATTTGAATTGTTTTGAACCTATCACTAAGGTTCATCATTAGCATAAGAACATTATAAGAAATTGTATTATGGATTATTTGGTTGGCATGAAGTTTTATTAGTTTTGCATATAGGTTTATTTCAAATTTTTACATATATTTACATATTTCTTCTCTATGAATAAAGTACATTATTTATAAATGGGAAAAAGTGTAAGTTATATTTGCTCCCATTTTTCAATTGTGTTTACATGGAGCTAAATATTTTGGTTAATAATTTATTAAAAAAACACTCTATTTATTCTAGGACTTTAGCCTATATTATTCTACTTGAGTTTATAAATGGTTTTCTTGTCAACATTCTTTCTATGTCAACATTTTTTTCTTGGATTAGTTTATGTGTATTATATGTAATTTCCAGGGCCATCTCCCATACACCCCCCCAACCATAGCCCATGAGAGTGTTAGGGGATCTATTATACATGGACCAGTTAGATCAGGTAACCATATTAGAGTGTCTCTTCCAGTCATAGATCCTCCCTTCGACATCGGTGAGAGTGTAAGAGGTAGTGTTTCTGTCTCTGTTGATGATCTTGCTACAGATAGTGGATCTTATTCACCTATTGCATGTATACATCTTGCACTTGAAATCCTCTTTAAAATTTATGTGTTCATGTATCTAGATTAAATTTTATTTTTAAATCATCTTCAATTGATGTGCTTGAATTTAATGCATAGGTTATTATGTTTCTAGTTTGTTATATATATTAAATTATGTTTATGATTTGCAGACTCTCAATAGGGTGAAGACAAGGATCAAAGTGCAGTGTCCATCCCTCCACGGAATGTTGTTATAACCAATATCACAGTTGAATTATCTATATGATAATACAATATCCATATGAAAATATATACAAATTACATTACACATGAACATGCATAAACTGAAATAATAAGCATCCCTAAACTCAAAAAAGTTTCATGCATCCATAAACTGTCCATGTATGAAAAGATACAAAGTTTAAACATCACATGTGAATGTGCCCTATAAGACAGGTTTTAAAATATACAAACTACCTAGGATTAACTCTAGAAAGTATCACTTCTAAAACGTATCACTTCTAAAACACTTATGTGTGTTCTGCTATACAAAGTGAGAGTCCATAATAGGGTACTACAATATAACACATTCATATTCAAATTAATTAGAAAATTATTTGTAAAAAATAAACAATTTGTAAATAAAATATTTTTGAATTCTGCATTTAAATAGTCCCCTACCTATGACGCAATCGAGTGCAAATGGAAGTCGGGTAGGATAGGTTGGATTTGGTGCTCCCTTGCCTATGGCTCAATGCCTCCACACCCAGCATCCCATTCATGTTTCCACATAACTGCAACATGGACACCTCTCTACATTTGGGCATGTGTACACAATGGAAATAAAAATTATAATTAATTTAGGTTAATGCTGTTATAACCAATATCCATGTTGCAGTTATGTGGAAACATGAGTGGGATGCTGGGTGTGGAGGGCATTGAGCCATAGGCAAGGGAGCACCAAATCCAGATTGATCAGACCTATCCTACCCGACTTCCATTTGCACGATTGCGTCATAGGTAGGGGACTATTTAAATGCAGAATTCAAAAATATTTTATTTACAGATTGTTTATTTTTTACAAATAATTTTCTAATTAATTTGAATATGAATGTGTTATATTGTAGTACCCTATTATGGACTCTCACTTTGTACAGCAGAACACACATAAGTGTTTTAGAAGTGATACGTTTTAGAAGTGATACGTTTTAGAAGTGATACTTTCTAGAGTTAATCGTAGGTAGTTTGTATATTTTAAAACTTGTCTTATAGGGCACATTCACATGTGATGTTTAAACTTTGTACCTTTTCATACATGGACAATTTATGGATGCATGAAACTTTTTTGAGTTTAGGGATGCTTATTATTTCAGTTTATGCATGTTCATGTGTAATGTAATTTGTATATATTTTCATATGGATATTGTATTATCATACATAACTAATAAGATAACAACTTTGACTTCTCAGTAAATAAAATAAGAAAATAAGTACAGTCTTAGAATATGATGCAAGTCACTTTGATACCTAAAAATGAACTAAAATATATGTTCATGGTTCAATTAAAAAACACAAACAGAATTGAAATACATTTTAAATTCAATTTTAAAATATGTCTTCAACTAGTAATGTTCTACTATTAAGTTTTATTAAATTTTATTTTTTCTGAGGTCATCTACATGAGCTTAGTCATAAAACATGATATAAGTCATATGTATTGGAATTTAATATACCAAAAACAATTAATGATATGTTTTTAGATAATTTTATATATTTTTATGAACTTTCCTAAATTTAGTTGGCTATCAAATTTTTCAATCAATTCCTTAACTTAAGACATTCAACTGAGAACTTTGAAGAAGTAAAATTTTACAAAATAACAAATTTGAATTCTAGTTTCATAAACTAAGGAAATAAGTACAACCTTACTATGATGGTAGTCATTTTGATACTTACAATGAAATAAAATATGTCATGTACATCAATTTAATATCAAATTTGTACAAAGTGTCTTTTAGTGCACACAATGTATGTTAATTTAAACAATTAATGATATGTTTCTATAATTTTATGCACTTTCCTAAATTTACTTGCCTACCCAAATATTTTGATTAATTCATTATCGTAATACATTCAATTAAGAACATTCAAGAAGTAAAATTTTACTAATAAACAATTTTAGTTGTCCTATTGGCTTGTAGAAAGTACCTTTGAATGCACAATCAATGTATGTTAAATTACAATAATTTTAATTTATTTGTAGAGATGTAAACTACAAATATATTTTTTTTTCTTTTATTTTATTTCTTTTGAAGTTATTTAAAATAGCTTTATATATATATATATATATATATATATATATATGTTGCACTTTTTACATTCCAAAATGAAGCACAGGTGTAACTCTTTCCATGTTTTATATGAAACTGACACATGCCATATTTATTAATAACATAAAAATATTTCAATGTTGTTCATAACCTAGATAGTTGAATTTCCATTTTAAATAAAATAATATATCAACTTGTTTGTTACATACTGAAATGGATTTTTTAGAAACCAAATGTATGACATGTATATAGATCTATAAAATTTCTTGCATGCTCAAAATGAATACTATACACATGACATTAAAAAAATTTAAGATCAAAATTTTTAATTAAATTTCAATCTAAATCCCTATTGATTCTAAATTGTAATTAAATTTTAGACCCGTGGGGTTCACATAAGGATCATATCCCTAAAATTAAAACCTCCTTGACATTTGACGTAATTTAGAAACTTAAGCGCCTTAAGGAAACTAAAGCTTATATAAAATATATGTACACCATTATGAATCCATCCTAAATAATCCAGGTTTTAACCTTGTACATAAATTACCTACATATGAATTCTAAGAACATAAAATAAACAATAACGAGAATATAACACAAATACACAGAGATTTTCCTAGAAATCCCAAAACTGAGACTACCAAATTGATTTTTAATTTTGTTCCTTTCAATGATAGATACACATATATACATGTTGAAGCATTCATAAACCCCAATCCATTAACCCTAGATTAGAACATAACCATAGTTCCCTTGAACAGATCTACAAAATGCCATGGGAAGAAAACCATCATGCCCAAAACCATGCACAAAACTATAGGTAGGTTTGCCCACCTAATATAGGGTCGATTTTTTTTCCCTAGGGTGATGCCCCACACACCATGTAAGGGGTTACCACCCTCCTAAAACCCCCAAAAAGGGGGCATTGTGCACCCCCTATGGTCCCCCTACTGTGACCGATGCAACGAAGAGGGTCTCCTTTCACCCTCCATGTGACCCACTTAGCACTTGCGACTAGTTGTTGAAAGAATATAACACACACCCAACATTATCACGCTAGTTGTTTTCTTTTCCACATAGGGGGTCACATGAGATCTTAATCATTGGTCCAACCCTACAACACCCTTTTAGAAAATTATATATTAGAGAGAAATGGAACACATAAAATATATTTGAGAAATATAAACACAGAAAACACATAAAACAAGAGAGACACAGATATACGTGGTTCACCCAATTTGTGTTACGTCCATGGAGAAACAACTAGTCCTTCCTTTTATATTATCCAACAAACTAAAGAGATACAACCTATAGCAGATCCGCTGTAATTCCCTCTTCGCTCTCACACAATCTCCTCTCTCTTTCTCACTCAGAATGCTGATCTACATAGACGCAACACAATTCCCTCATATATAGTGAGGGGTTGCCTTCTAGGGGAAAAAACCCTAAATTAAACATAACTTCTACCGTCAGATCTCTCTTCCTAATGAACAACCCAGATTGACTACGAAATTACAACATTTTACAAGGAAATTTTACATCTATTTTTAGCTTTGAAGGAACTACCCCCGATTCCCCGCCAGGGGAGGATCCAAATAATCGTCGTCACCCCCCCTGGCGGCGTACATTTACGGGCGGTGTTGCCACCACATTATGAACTTGGGTCCAATGCGGTAATACCTCTGAATAAAGAAGATAATCAGGCTCCATACCCAACATGCCCATTGTTTCTCTACACCAAGAAAACTTCTCACTACTCACAGAATTCGTCAGTGTATTTCCAAAATTCTTCAAAATGCCCACCTTTACTAGCAACACCTTATTGTCCTCTACCATATCCTTCACAAAGTGATACTAAACATCAATGTGCTTTGTATTTGAATGATAAGGAGGGTTATTTTCCAAGAAAATTTCACGTTGGTTGTCACATTCTATCGTTATGCCTCACTGTACTAACCCCATACTTGAACATAATCTCTACAACAAAACTTCTTCCTTGCTTGCATGACTGGCTGCCATGTATTTTTCCTCCGTAATTGAAAGTTCCACTATAGTATGTCTCTTGCTCATCCAAATGATTGCACCTCCAAATAGGTTAAACACATACACACTTATAGATCTTCTCTGATCCATATCTACAACCTAGTCTACATTAACAAACCCTGTGCAGATTTCCAAAACTCTACCCAATCATGGTCTTCCTTGGTAGTACAAACCATAACCACTAGTGCCACACAAATACCTAAAAAGTCGCTTCACTAATGTCCAATGCTCCTTCCCTGGTTTTGACATAAACATGCTCAATACTCCCACTATATGTGCAATTTCTAGTCTAGTACAAACCATTGCATACATTAGGCTATCGACTTCACTTGGGTATGGAAGATGAGACATGTCCTCTTCCTCTTCTTGTGCCTTAGGACATTGTTTAGTAGATAACTTTACACCTACAAGAATAGGAACCTTCACTAGTTTACTATTTCGCATATTAAACCTCTGCAGTATTGTCTGGATATACTTCCTCTTATTTAACCAAATCTTCTTCTTTGTCCAATCTCATTTAATTTCCATGCCAAAAATATAGTTTGTAGCTCACCAAGATCCTTCATGTCAAATTTGGAGGACAATTGGGTCTTCAAATCCTAGATAATTTCTTTGTCATTTCCAATCAACAACTTATCATCTACATACAAGACAGATAAATAACATTATCACTAATTAATTTAAAATACACACAGTGATATTCTTTGCTTCTAGTAAAGTCAAGTCACCATATATATGTATCAAATTTCTAATACCACATCCTTGGTGATTGTTTTAACCCATACATATACTTTTTTAACCTGCATAACTATTTTTTCTTACCCTTCACCGCAAAATCCTTCAGGTTTCTTCATGTATATCTCTTCTTCCAGATCCCCATGAAGAAATTTTGTCTTCACATTCATTTATTCTACCTCAAATAAAAAGTAACAACAACATATAAAATTAATCTAATAGAAGCTTCCTTGGAAACAGGAGAAAAAATATCACCAAAATCTATTCTCGGCACCTAAGAATAAACTTTTTCTACCAATCGAGCTTTGTATTTCTCCAACTTGCATTCTACATTCATATTCTTCTTAAACAACCATTTTCTTACAATGTGTTTCCTTCCACTCGATAATTGCACCAAATCCCAAGCTACATTTTTGTCCAAAGATGCCATTTCATTAACCATGGCCTCTTTCCAGAGTTTTCCATCCTTTGAATGTACCACCTCCCTCGAAGTTTTGGGATCATCATGAGTAATAGATAAAACAAAATTTGAATGCAAAGAAGATGGACTATACCTTTCTAGATGCCTTCTTTCTCGAATTGATCTTCTCACAGTTGGAGTTTTTGGCTCTTCATCTTTTGATTTTTGTTCTCTTGTAGAGTTTAATTCTTCCTCCTTTAGCTCAAAATTTATCTTTTCAAGATCCTTTGGTAGGACTTCATGTCTAACAACATCTTTCACCACTCTTAACACCACATCTTGGTTGTTCACAACCTTCCTTGTTTCTGGGTTCCAAAGCTTATAACCTTTTAAGCCATTCTTATACCCAAAAAAGATGCACCTTTCAAATTTACTATCCAGCTTGGTTATTTTCTCCTTTGGAACATGTACGTATGTATCACAGCCAAATACCCTCAGATGTGAAAGAGAGGGTTTCTTACCAGTCCATACCTCATGTGGAGTCTTATCCTCCAACATTGATGCAGGTGATCTATTAACTAGGTAACATGAAGTCTCCACCGCCTTTGCCCAAAATTCTTGTCCTAACTGGGCATCACTGAGCATTCTTCTTGCCTTTTCCATTAACACCCTATTAATTCTTTCGGCAACTCTTTTTTGACGAGGTTTGTATGGAGTAGTCTTCTTTGGTGCTATACCACACTTCATACATATCTCTTCATATTACGTCTTTCAAAACTATCCACCATTTTTTTTCCTTAACACCTTTATCTTCTCCTTTGTCTGGTTTTCTGCCAGAGCCTTAAATTCTTTAAACCTGTCAAAGAATTTAGATTTTTTCCTCAAGAAATATATCTATGAATTCCTTGAGAAGTCATCTATAAATGATACATAATACACATAATTACCTAGTGATGGAACCGACACAGGACCAAACACATCACTTTGCACAAGCTCTAATATCCCTTCCGCCCTCTTAGAACTAGAGGGGAAACTCAACAGATCCTGCTTCCCATAAACAAAAATGTTCACAAAAATAGAAATCCACAGATAAATTAGACATACCTTCTACCATAATTTTACCATGAGGTATTTCAATTCCCTTCTCTCCAATATGTCCAAGCCTTTGATGTCATAGCATGGTGTTTTCTCCAGAGACCACTAGATTTTTTGCTCCACTTTTAGGAACCACAGAACAGTTGTAAATACTGAGAGTGGGGTGAATTAATATTTCTTTTCAATTGTTACTTTTACCATTTCGATGATTTATATTTATAACACAAAATGAACAATAAGAATAAATGTTTTTATTACTATCTTCTTTACAATAAATCATGTACAATATATGTAGGGCTCTAACCCTAGATGAAGACAATGATCTTCAATCTTCGAGGCTCTAACATATATTTTCCAAGCACCGACTTGGACTTCCAATGATTTAACCTTGTCAATTTTGAGGCACCAACCTCAAGGGATCTAACCCTATATCTGGCTTAGGCTCTGACCTCATTTCCTAAGGACTCTGATCCTCAAGGCTCCAACCCTATCTCTCGTTCAGGCTCTGACCTAGTTTCTTGAGGACTCCAATCCTCTAGGGCTCCAACCCTATCTTCCATGGCACCAACCTTGTTTATATGAGGTTCCAAACCTCAAGTTCAATTCATCAAGATAAGTTTTATGATTCTTCACAGCTCCCAATATCTTCTTCAATGAGCCCTATTAATTTCTTTAGCATTGGCTTCTCCAAATCACTTCATCAATGACAACCTTGTCTTCTCAGAAGGTGTCACCACTAATATTCATGTCACCTAAACAAAATTCTCCAAGTTTATTCCATGAGGGCTTCAATCATGCATAAAGGTAATCACTAATTCCTCCAAGTTAGCTTCTAAATATGTATTCAACAATGCTTGCCCCAACAAAATGTTTTCAACATAATTGCCGTAGTAATGCTTTAACACTGTTGCTACATAAGTTATTCAATGAGTCTTCATCCAAGTCTTCAATGAGTTGTTCAACTAATTCTTCTCCAACAAGTATTCAATGCTTAAGGTGTCTTCAATAGGCTGCCCCAAGATATTCTCCAAGGTGTTAAAAATCTCTTCAAATGCCACTCTAAGTGTATTCTCAATAGATCTACACACCACTCTTACAATGTTCTTCAACAAGAATTGCAGGGTACTTCAATTGTTCTTCAATGTCTAATTCAAAATCAGCCTTCAATCAAGCCTCAAAGTATGCTTCAAGTGGTATTCAATGTTGGTCCAAGCAATAATCTAGGAATACCAATAAATTCTTCATAGATTGGCCCACAAATTTAGTTAATGAAGATATTCTACAATATGACAAAAGGCTATTTCAAATATTCTATAACATTATTTAAAGTTCTGCCCAATAGTACTTCAGGTTCCACTTAAAGGTTACTTCATAAAGTCTATAAGCAAGCCCTCAATAATAGACCACTCCTAGATTGAATAGGTCTTGTTCAAATTTAGTCTTGAAAAGGAATCAAACTCCTTTCCACAATGGCTGCAACAACTCTAAACCTTCAACGCTAAGCCTAAGATCCACCACCACAGGACTTCAATTCAACTAGTAAACAATCTAAGCTTCTTGTCCAAGCTTGAGTGATAACCCAGCCCAAATAACCACAGATCCAAGACTGTAATTCTTCCATAGGATTGCAATCCAAGATTTCAGGCAGACTGTCATAAATTCAATTCTATTGCAATATAGTCTCTCCACAGATCTGGAATACCACATAGGTATTCCTCCTTGACCTCACTAAAAAAACGCTGCCCAAATAGTATTTTATAATGTGCTCCTCGACCTCCTTTTAATTTTGTGCTCAATCTCAGAAAATCTCACCAAAATATGATGGATAGAATGAGGAGACATAATTTTATTTATAAGAGTTTTGAATTAAGGTGAGGAGACACGCCTCTTGTCAGTAAGGCCGACTTGCATGAGTCACCTCAAGTCAGGTGCATTAACAAATATAAATTTTCAACTTAAGAAATCATTTTCACTTCAACGATAGGGAGTTTGGGTGCATGTAATAGCTTGCTAGAAAGAGGAAAAAATCATCTACACTCCTATGCCAATTCCATCCTTAAATAGGTTTATTTTACCATCAATAAAGTTATTTTTGTGAGCCTGTCATTATTATTTTATTTATGGTAGCCATTAGGATTTTAGTTTTAGGAATCCAATGTTTAGGGCTCATTCTTTATAGAATTAGTCCACCAAGTTGATTAGGATTAGGGCTTCTTTAAAGGTATCATGGGCATCAATAAGACTAGGGTGCCTTTTCAATATGTCTTCATGGGAAACTTCATTTAAGGCTTCATCATTAATGATCTAAGAATTTTCATGGACATTAGGGCAATGGATTCTTCATTAGGATTAGGGCTCCATTCATGTATGTGAAGGTCTTCTTCATAGGCTTAGGGTTCCATACGCATAGGCTTCCATTCATACATCTTAAGGGAATCATAAGTATTAGGACTTGCATAAATGTGTTAGGTCTAAATCATCTTCTAGAGTATTATGGGAATTTACATCATGCATCACCAATCTAAGGCATAAATGTACTTAGGGTTTTGTCATCTAGTTAGGGAAACATCATGAAAGGTTTTAAGGCATGTATCACGAGAATACTTTCCATCTCCAAGAATGCCATATTGACATCAATGACAACCCTGACCAATAATAATTGTTGGACACATAGATAAGAGTACTACCTAGAAGCTTGTATAGATTTCCAATCCGAACTCCTCACATCAATACTAGAGCTCCCTGAACCATCTTGCAGGTATCTTTCTTAAATACTATTTATACACTTGCATCATCCATATTTATTACAGAAATCAAATTTCTGGCCAATGCAAGAATATGTAGAAAAAATGGAAGTGTTCTAATCCTTCCACCTTGCAACTTTAGCTTGACTTTTTCGTGTCCAACGAATCTAGCCTTCCTGTCATCCTATAAGAAGACATCACCACAACCATATTTGTCATACTCGCAGAACCATTCCCTATGGGGAGTCTAGTGAAAGGATGCACCTGAGTCAATCACCATGCCTCATGATCATCATGTGTACTTGAAGAAGAAGCCAAGTACACATCCTCACCTTCATCTAAGGTGGTTTTCACCTCCGCAGAAGGAGAAAAATCAGATCCCTTTCCTTTCTCAGAAGCTTTAGATCTACAGTCATTTTTGAAGCACCCTTCCCATATACACAATGTGCACATAAATCAAAATCCAGAGAGAAATTAGACATTCCTTCTACCATACCATTACCATGAAGTATTCAAATGCCCCTCTCTCCAATATTTCCAAGCCTTTGATGCCATGACATGGTCTTTTCTCCAGGGACCACTAGATTTTCTTCTCCACTTTCAGGAACCATAGAATTGTGTTGGCATTATGATATAAGTGTCGTCCTTGATGCCAACTCACTCAGATGACAATTCATAGTGCAGCAGGTTAACAACAAAGGATTACAGATCACACTCCAGAGATTGAGGAAAGATAGTAGTTTAAGAAGTATATGATGGTTCACTTTGTCCAACTAGCATATACACGACGGTTAACAGAACAAAAGGACCGTATACAGATACATGAACTTTCACAGAAGGAAAAGCACATATGGGATGGAAAATCAAGGTTTTGGTCCAAGGTATTGGTCCTAAGTGGTTTTGGTCCAAGGTATTTAGAAAGGCCTAAAACTATATATGGAGGAGAAGATTATTAGGCCAAGTGTGCAAGTAATGAATATCTCATGAAGAGTGAGATAAAAAGAAAATATGCATGTTATGGGTTTATGGTACTTTGGTTGATCTGAACTAAGGATGAACCTTAGCGGATGATGGGGGATGAGATCTAATGATGGATAAGGATCATGAGACCTAAAATGAATTATTAATATATGGTTTGATCATGGATAAGTCTAGATCTGAATGCTAACGCGTGATTTACACTGTAAATGTTTTGATCTGGGTATGACTGAAGTCTGGAATAGTTGTGATGTTTTAAGTTAGCATTTGCAGATGTGTACGCTGGTTCGCTTTGGTAAAAGGGCATATACATGCTGGTTCGACGCATCAAAGTAGTGTATACATTATTAAATATGATATTTGAAGTTGCAGTTGGTTATGATTATTGATGCATAATTCTGGGTTCTGCTCTGTGTTTTGAATGTTCAGATTGATTGATTGTGACTTGATTGAGTGATGATTAATTTTCAGTGATTAGCTATATAGCACTAGTGATTGATTTTGAGCTTCAATGTTGCTGATGGGTCTAGTATGAAAATTTGATGAAACGAGGCCTTCATGTGTATTGTTGTGTACCAGGAGCATCTAGTCTGAAAATTTATGAAACATGGTCCCTGAAGGAAGAGAGAAAGTCATAGCCTTCTGTAGGCCAGCACCTACGTAGTGGTAAAAATATCGACAAGTACAAGAGCCAAGGAATTGGAGCTCCCTTCTAGTAGCAGCTGGAAAATGAGTGAAGGTTGGAGCCTTTTGTAGGTCGATGCCTACATACTAGTAAACGGATCGGCTAGTACAAGAGATAGGGGGTTGTAGCTCCCTTACAATAGAAGCTGGAGAATGAGAGAAGGTTGTAGCCTTCTGCAGGTGGGTTCCTGCGTACTAGTATGAGTCTGCACTAGTACAAGATTGTAAAAATGTTTTTCTTATATTAAAAGAAGACATCAGTAGGTGGTTTTTGTCCCGCATTGGGTTTCCACCTTAAATCTTGGTGTTCATGTGTGTTTCTTATGTGTGTTGGTTTATTCTGTTATTACTACACATGGTTACTATTTATATGGTCAATGAAGTACTGATGCATTGATAAAAGATCAACATATGATGAATTAACTGAATCATAAGTTTGTTGGATATATATTGGTTGCTTTAAAGACAGTTGTGTGTACACACGTGTTACCTTTATTGAAGTAGCGTATATAAATCTAAGTATGAAATGAAAAATTTATTGATTTGATAATACTGATTCACCCCCCCCTCTCAGTATTATTCACCAAAATTGGTATCAGAGCAGGTCCTTCAGAAGAAGCTTGATCGCTTGAAGGGAGATCTTTCAAAATGAACAATCACACAGGCATGGGATCTATAAGACCACCAATATTTAATGGGAACAACTTGGTATATTGGAAAACAAGAACTAGAGCATATCTTCAGTCACTTGGAGTTGATTTTTTGGCAATTGTGGAGAAAGGATATCAATATCTAGTAGCAATCCCCACAATCCAGCAGAAAGGAAAACTTATGAAATCAATGCCAAAGCTGTCAACGCCTTATTGGGAAGTCTATCAAAATTAGAATTCATCAAAGTCATGAAGCTCAACACAGCCAAGAAAATATGGGATAGAGTCATTCAAAGCTACGAAGGTGACTCCCAGGTAAAACGAGCTAAACCAAAAACTCTTAGAGTCCACTATGAAACTCTCATGATGCATAGTGATGAAAGCATTTCTAGTTATTTCTTACGAGTAGATGGGATTGTAAATCATATGATAAATCTGGGTGAAGAGATAAAGGAAGATACTTTAGTTGAGAAAATTTTGAGATCTTTGTCTTCTAAATTTGAGTCAATAGTGTTTGCCATAGAAGAAAAATAGGATCTTCAAACTATTATTATGACTCAACTCCATGGAATCCTAACTACCTTTGAAATGATAAAAGGAGGTCCATCAGACATGAGAGAAGTCGCTTTTAAAGCATCAACAAAGGGAAGAAAATGAATCAGGACACATTTTAGAAGAAGAAAATGAGGTAAATTTTGTCAAGAAGCTTCAATGAGGTTCTAGAAGATTCAGAGTTAAGCTACCATTCAAATGCTTTGCTTGTGGTAGATTTGGTCATTACAATGCTAAATGCCCTCATGTCAAAGGAAAGATGTATGCAGAAGGTAATAGAAATGATTATACTCATGAGGATAGTGATGGTTTGTCCAATAGTGATGAAGATGATCAAAAAATTAAACTACTCATGGTGTATGAAAATGATGCCTTAGAAAAAGAAGATTTCCTTAAAGAAATCAAACAACTCAAAATTAGTTTGGCAGAAAAGGATACAATCATAAACATAGTGACACATCAACTCACTGAAAAGGACAAACACAATGAAGTGTTAGAATGTGAAGTAGTAAGTCTAAGAAAAGAGCTTGAAAAGACAAAGACTCTAAATCTTAGATTTGCTAAAGGATAAAAAATGTTAGATGAAATCATCAAAGTTCAATGTTTGCCTATTATAAAGACTGGTCTTGGTTTTCATGAAGGTGAATCTAGCTCACAAGATGAGGTAAGGAACTTCAATGAAAAATCTTAAATTCTCAACAAGGAAATAAAAGGTCAACCCCATCAACAACCAAGGAAAGAAAGACTTCAAAGAAAAACATTTCCACCTAACTATGGAAGGGATAATTGTTTCTTCTCTCCAACAAATAATGTTGAATGTTTTAAATGTCATAATTTTGGACATGTTGCAGCTAGATGTAGAAGTAGAATGGGTCAAGACCATCACATAGAAAGATCATCAGTTTCCAGGTACTTTAAGGGATATTGTTTTGCTTGCAATATGTTTGGTCACAAAGCTATTGATTGCGATAGAAGGAATATGAAACATGTAAGATGCCATGCGTGTAACAAGTTTGTACATAAAACAAAGGAATGCAGGAGAAAATTTTGGACACCATACCAAAAGGAGAAAACACCATCACAATCCAAGGTATTGAAGAAGAAGGAATTGTTGTCAGAAAGATGTGGCATAGCTCAGTTTATAGACATAATAGACCTACGAGGAGCTAAAAGTGTAAAATTTCAATATTCCAATTCTCATACGCCATTATTATAAAGAGAAGTCGCGTATATACGCGAGTTAGAAGCTCAACTATATGGTGTTTTGAAGAAAAAGCAACGGGATAGACTCAGGAAAAGGGATCTGGTATGGTTCAGTGAATTATAAATTATCTATTATGTTCTGATTGATGATGGTTACAGTCTGGTGATGATATGTGGAAGTGTTTTTGTCCCTCATAAGTTGTTAATAAGTTGATGAATAACTGGTTGATGAAGAAGCCTTGATGATTCCTACTAACAAATGCAATGATCATATCTGATAATAAATAGTTGGCACAAGTTCAGGGGGAGCATATGTTTTTAATAATGCATTGTTGGAATTACATTAGAAGACCTTGGTACATGAAGATGCCTATATTTCTTGGTCCACATAAGTGTTTTGATTTAGATGACTCTTTTGATGATGTACATATACAAGTTGTTGATCTTGATGCTGCTGACAAATGATGATGGTGTAGATCATATAATATGGTGTATGATAGTTGCTGATGACTATCATGGTCTTGCTTAGATTGTTGGTCCTTGTTATAAATGTCATGTATATCATTTGTTGTAAAGGTCATGAAAAGACCTAATTTGTAACCCCACTATGCATGGGAAGAATAATGTAATAATTTATATTTTAGTCATGTATAAACATTTGGTATATCCCCACTTGGTTGGGTGGATGAGTCAAAATTCGTGTATCCCCACTTGGTTGGGATATTGATGTATGTATGAGTCATTGGTGGTAGGAAGGTCATACTCACATAGTTGAGTGTTAGAGTCATGATTTTCTTTTGGAAAATATTTTTGTAGACTTTGCATGTGCTCAGGGGGAGCATGGATGGTTTAGTGCATCTCAGCATAAACAAAGGTGGAACTTAATCAGAGAATCCAGCATGTACTCAGAGGGAGCATGGACAACATAATGTATATCAAAGGGGGAGAATATCTTAGTCCTCCCTTTGCCCTTGATGTGAAAGGGGGAGAGTGTCTTGGTGTTGTTGTTGCCATCAAATACAAAGGGGGAGATTGTTGGAATTATGATACATGTGTTTTCCTTGATGGCAACTCACTCAGATGACAGTTCACAGTGCAGCAGGTTAACAAAAAAGCATTACAGATCACACTCCATAGATTGAATAAAGAGAGTAGTTTAAGAAGTATACACTGGTTCACTTTGTCCAAGCAGTGTATACACACGGGTTAACAAAAAAAAAGGAGCGTATACGTATACAAGGTATTGGTCTGAGGTATTTGACCCAAGGTATTGGTCTGAGGTATTTGACCCAAGGTATTGGTCTGAGGTATTTGACCCAAGGTATTTGGCTCGAGGTATTGGCTCGAGGTATTTGGTCCAAGGTATTGGTCCTAAGTGGTTTTGGTCCAAGGTATTGAGAAAGGCCTAAAAATATATAAATCGGAGAAGATCATTAGGCCAAGTGTGAAAGTAATGAATATCTCATGAAGAGTGAGATAAAAAGCAAATATGCATGTTATGGGTTTATGGTACTTTGCTTGATCTGAACTAAGGATGAAACTTAGTGGTTGATGGGGGATGAGATCTAATGATGGATCAAGATCATGAGACCTAAAACAAATTATTACTATATGGTTTGATCATGGATAAGTCTAGATTTGAATGCTAACATATGATTTACATTGTAAATGTTCTAATCTAGGTATCACTGAAGTCTGGAATAGTTGTGATGTTTTAAGTTAGCATTTGCATATCTGTACACTGGTTCGCTTTGGTAAAAGCACGTATACACGCTGGTTCGGCACATCAAAGTAGTGTATACATTATGAAATATGATATTTGAAGTTGTAGCTAGTTATGGTTGTTGTTGCAAAATTTTGGGTTTTGCTCTATGTTTTGGTGACTGTGTTTTGGTGATAGTGTTCTAAATGTTCAGATTGATTGATTGTGATTTTCTTGAGTGATGACGTGTTTTCAGTGATTGGTTGTATAGTAGTGGTGATTGATTTTGAGCTTCAATGTTTCTGATGGGTCCAGTATGAAAATTTGATGAAATGATGCGTGCATGTATATTATTCTGTACCAGGAGCATCCAGTCTGAAAATTTATGAAACATGGTCCCTAGAGGAAGACAGAAGGTTGTAGCCTTCAATAGGCTAATGCCTACATACTGGTAAACATATCAGCCAGTACAAGAGCTAGGGAGCTCCCTTCCAGTAGCATTTGGAAAACGATTGAAGGTTGGAGCCTTCTGTAGGTTAGCACCTACGTACTAGTAAACAGATCGGCTAGTACAAGATATAAGGGGTTGTAGCTCCCTTCTAGTAGAAGTTGGAGAACAAGAGAAGGTTGCAGCCTTCTATAGGTGGGTGCCTATGTACTGGTATGAGTCTGCACCAGTACAAGATTGTAAACAGGTTTTTCTTATATTAAAAGAAGATAGCAGCAAGTGGTTTTTCTCCTGCATTGGGTGTCCACCTTAAATATTGGTGTTCATGTGTGTTGCTTATGTGTGATGGTTTATTCTATTATTACTTCACATGGTTATTGTTTATATGGTTAATGAAGTACTGATGCACTGATAAAAGATCAACATATGATGAATTAACTAAAGCATAAGTTTGCTATATATACGGTGGTTGCTTTAAAGACAGTTGTGTGTACACATGTGTTACCTTCATTGAAGTAGCATATATAAATCTGAGTATGAAATGAAAAAGTTATTGATTTGATAATATTGCTTCACCCCCTCCTCTCATTATTATTCCCAACAAACTGTTGCACCCATTGATAAGAGTACTACCTAGAAGCTTGTACATATTTCCAATCCAAACTCCCTGCATCAATACCAGTCTCCCTGAACCATCTTGTAGGTATATTTCTATAACACTCTTTTTAAACATGGATCACCCATCTTACTTACATACATCAAATTTTTGGCCAATGCAGGAATATGTAGAACACCCAGAAGTGTTCTAATCCTTCCACCTTGCAACTTCATCTTGACTTTTCTGTGTCTGACGATTCTACCCTTACTATCATCCAATAAGAAGACATCACCACAATCATATTTTTGATACTCACAGAACAACTCCCTATGGGGAGTGAAGTGAAAGGATGCACCTGAGTCAATGACCATGCCTCATGATCTAAATGTGTACTTGAAGAAGAAACCAAGTACACATCCCCACATTCATATGAGGTGGTTTACACCTCTATAGAAGGAGCATCATCAGATACCTTTCCTTTCTCATGAGCTTTATATCTACAGTCCTTTTTGAAGCACCCTTCCTTCTCCCTCTAGATTTAGGTCTCCCACTCGAGGACTTATATTTGTTTCTATTATGAAATTTCATCAACCATGGCCTCTTTCTAGAGTTTACCATCCTCTGAATCTACCACCTCCTTGGAAGTTCTAGGATCATCATCAGTAATAGATAAAACAAAATTTGAATGCAAAGAAGATGGACTATACCTTTCTGGATTCCTTCTTTCTCGAATTGATCTTCTCACAGATAGAGTTTGTGGCTCTTCATCTTTTGATTTTTGTTCTGTTGTAGAGTTTTATTGTTCCTCCTTTAGCTCAAAATTTACATTCTCAGGTTCCTTTGGTAGGACTTCGTGTTTAATAACATCTTTCACCTCTCTAAACACCACATCTCGGTTGTTCACAACCTTCCTTATTTCTAGGTTCCAAAGCTTATGGCCTTTTAAACCATCCTTATACCCAATAAAGATGCACCTTTCAAAGTTACTATCCAAGTTGGTTATTTTATCCTTTGGAACATGTACATATGCATCATAGCCAAATACCCTCAGATGTGAAAGAGAGTGTATCTTACTAGTCCATACCTCATGTGTAGTATTTTCCTACAACCCTGATGTAGGCAATATATTAACCAGGTAACATGAAGTCTGCACCGCCTTTTACCAGAATTCTTGTCCTAACTCAGCATCACTGAGCATTCTTCTTGCTTTTTCCATCAACATCCTATTCATTCTTTCTACAACTCCATTTTGACGAGGTGCATATGGATTAGTCTTCTTCTGTGATATACCACATTTCTTACATGACTCTTCAAATTCCTTCTTGCAAAACTCTCCACCATTTTTTGTCCTTAACACCTTTATCTTATTCTCTGTCTGGTTTTCCACGAGAGCCTTAAATTCTTTAAACCTATCAAATACTTTAGATTTCTTCCTGGGGAAATATATCCAAGAATTCCTTGAGAAGTCATCTATAAATGATACATAATACACAAACTTACCTAGTGATGGAACCGACAAAAGTCCAAACACACCACTGTGCATAAGCTCTAATATCCCTTTTTCCCTCTTAGCTCTAGAGTGGAAACTCACCCGATCCTACTTCCCATAAATAAAATGTTCACAAAAATATAAATTCAGAGATAAATTATACATACCTTATACCATACCATTACCATGAAGTATTTGAAGGCCCTTCTCTCCAATATGTCAAAGCCTTTGATTTCATAGCATGGTCTTTTCTCTAGAGACCACTAGAATATCTGCTCCACTTTCAGGAACCATAGAACTGTTGGAAATACTTAGAGGTGGGGTGAATCAATATTTATTTTCAATTGTTACTTTTACAAATTAGATCATTTATATTTAGAACACAAAATGAACAATAAGAATACATGTTTTTATTAATGTCTTCTTTACAATAAATCAAGTACAATATATCTAGGGCTTCAACCCTAGATGAAGACACCGATCTTCAATCTCCCAGGCTCCAACTTGTATTTTCCAAGAACCGACTTGGATTTCCAAGGATCCAACCTTGTCAATTTTGAGGTACCAACCTCAAGGGCTCCAATCCTATATCTGGTTCAGGCTCCAATCTGGTTTCTTGAGGACTCTAATCCTCTAGGGCTCCAACCCTATCTCTGGTTCAGGCTCTGCCCTGGTTTCTTGAGGATTCTGATCCTCTAGGGCTCCACCCTATCTTCCATGGAACCAACCTTGTCTCTATAAGGCTCCAACCTCTAGGGCTCCATCCCTCAACTTCAATTCATCAAGATAAATTTGATGATTCTTCATAGCACCCAATATCTTCTTCAACGATCCTTGTTAAGCTCTTCAACATTGCCTTCTCCAAATCACTTCATCAATGAAAACCTTGTCTTCTAAGAAGTTGTCACCACTGACCTTCATGCCACCCAAACAAAATTCTAAAAGTTTATTCCATGAGGCATTCAATCATGCATAAGGTCTTCACTAATACCTCCAAGTTAGGTTATAAAAATGTCTTCAACAATGCTTGCACCAAAAAAATGTTTTCAACATAATTGACTAGGTAATGCTTTAATACTGCTACTACACAAGTTATTCAATGAGGATGCTTCCGATTATTTAATGAGTTATTCAACTAATTTTTCTCCAACAAGTATTCAATGCTTAAGGTGTCTTTAATAGGCTGCCCCAAGATATTATCCAAGGTGTCCAAAAGCTCTTTAAATGCCACTCCAAGTGTATTCTCAATAGATCTACACACCACTCTTACAATGTTCTTCAACAAGACTTGAAGGGTACTTCATTTATGCTTCAATGTCTAATTCAAAATCAACCTTCAATCAAGCCTCAAATTATGCTTCAAGTGGTATTCAATGATGGTCCAAGCAATAATCTAGGAATACCAATAAATGCTTCACAGGTTGGCCCACATGTTTGGTTAATGAAGATATTATACAATAGGCATAAATGGCTACTTCAATTCTTCTATAGTAATATTTAAAGTTCTTCCCAACACTACTTCAGGTTCCACTTAAAGGTTACTTCATAAAGTCTACAAGGAAGCCCTCAATAGTAGAGTTCTCCTGGTTTGAATAGGTCTTGTTCAAATTTAGTCTTGAAAAGGAATCAAACTAATTTCCACAATGGTTGCAATAAATCTAAATCTTCAATGCTAAGCCCAAGATCCACTACCACAGGACTGTAATTCAACAAGTAAACAATTTGAGCTTCCTGTCCAACCTTGAGTGATAACCCAACCTAAATAACCACAAACCCGAAACTGTAATTCTCCCACAAGATTACAATCCAAGATTTCAGGCAGACTATCATAAGTTCAATGTCTGTTGCAATGTAGTCTCTCCATAGATCCGGAATACCACAGAGGTATTCCTCCTCGGCCTCCTTAAAAGAGCATTGCCCAAATAGTGTTTTATAATATGCTCCTCAACCTCCTTTTAATTTTGTGATGAATCTCAGAAAATATCACCAAAATCTGATGGCTAGAAGGAGGAGACAAACTTATATTTGTTAGGGTTTTGCATTAAGGTGAGGAGAAATGACTCTTGTAGGTAAGGCTGACTTGCATGAGTCGGCTCATGTTGGCTGCATTAAAAAATATAATTCTCAACTTAAAAATTCTTTTTCACTTCAACGGTAGGGAGTTTGGGGGCGTGTAATAGCTTGTTAGAAAGAGGAAGAAATATTGTACACTCCTATGCCAATCCCATCCTTAAATAGTTTCATTTTACCACCAATAAAATTAGTTTTATGAAACTTTCATTATTATTTTATTTTTGGGAGCCATTAGGATTGTAGTTTTAGGCATCCAATGTTTAGGGCTCCTTCTTTATAGAATTAGGCCATCAAGTTGATTAGGATTAGGGACTCTTTAAAGGTATCATGGGAATCAACAATACTAGGGTGACATTTCAATATGTATTCTTGGGCATCTTCATTTAAGGCTTCATCATTAATGATCTAAGGATTTTCATGGACATTAGGGCATTATATTCTTCATTAGGATTAGGGCTTCATTCATGTATGTGAAGGTCTTCTTCATATGCTTAGTATTCCATACACATAGGCTACCATTCATGTATCTTAAGGGCATCATAAGTATTATGACTTGCATCAATGTACTAGGGCTAAGGCATCTTCTAGAGTATTATGGGAATTTAGATCATGCAACACCAATCTAGGGCATAAATGTACTTAGGGTTTTTTCATCTAGTTAGGGAAACATCATGAAAGGGTTGAAGGCATGCATCACAATAATATTTTCCATCTCCAACAGTTCCATATTGACATCAATCACAACCTTGACCAACAAGAACTGTTGGACCCATAGATAAGAGTACTACCTAGAAGCTTGTATAGATTTCCAATTCAAACTCCCAATATCAATACCAGTGCTTCCCGAACCATATTGTAGGTATCTTTCTCGAATACTATTTATACACCTTCATCATCTATCTTTCTTACAGAAATAAAATTTCTGGCCAATCTAGGAATATGTAGAACACCTAGAAGTGTTTTAATCCTTCCACCTTGCAACTTCAGCTTGAATTTGTCACATCCAACAATTCTAGCGTTCTTGTGATCGCATAAGAAGACATCAACACCATCATATTTCTCGTACTCGCCGAACCACTCCCTATGGGGAGTAAAGTGAAAGGATGTGCCTGATTCAATCACCATGCCTCATTATCGACATGCATACTTGAAGAAGAAGCCAAGTACACATCCCCACCTTCATATGAGGTGGTTTTCACCTCTGCAGAAGGAGAAAAATCGGATCCCTTTCCTTTCTTGGGAGCTTTAGGTCTATAGTGATTTTTTAAGCACCCTCCCCATATACACAATGTTCACAGAAATCGAAATCGAGAGAGAAATTAGACATTCCTTCTACCATACCATTACCATGAAGTATTCAAAGGCCGTTCTCTCCAATATGTCCAAGCATTTGATATCATAGCATGGTCTTTTCTCCAAAGACCACTAGATTTTCAGCTTCACTTTCAGGAACCACAAAACTATTGCACCCATCAATAAGAGTACTACTTAGAAGCTTGTACATATTTCCAATCCACCTCACTGCATCAATACTAGTGCTCCCAAACCATCTTGTAGGTGTATTTCTCTAACACTATTTTTACACCTACATCATCCATCTTGCTTACATAAATCAATTTTTTGGCCAATGAAAGACTATGTAGAACACCTAGAAGTGTTCCAATCCTGCCACCTTGCAACTTCAGCTTGAATTTTCCGTGTCTGATGATTCTAGCCTTATTTTCATCCCATAAGAAGAAATCACCACCATCATATTTCTGATACTCATAGAACCACACCCTATGGGAAGTGAAGTGAAAGGATGCACCTGAGTCAATCACCATGCCTCATAATATAAATGTGTGCTTGAAGGAGAAGCCAAGTACACATCCCCACCTACATATGATGTGGTTTTTTCCTCTATAGAAGGAGCATCATCATATCCCTTTCCTTTATCATGAGCTTTATATCTACAGTCCTTTTTGAAGCACCCTTCCTTCTTGCTCTAGATTTAGATCTCCCACTCAAGGACTTGTATTTGTTTCTATTATGCCATTTCATCAACCATGGCCTCTTTCCAGAGTTTTCCATCCTCTAAATCTACCACCTCCCTGGAAATTCTGGGATCATCATCAGTAATAGATAAAACAAAATTTGAACACAAAGAAGATGGTCTATACCTTTTTGGATGCCTTCTTTCTTGAATGGACCTTCTCACAACTAGAGTTTGTGGCTCTTCATCTTTGTATTTTTTTTCTTCCGTTGTAGAGTTTGATTCTTCCTCCTTTAGCTCAAAATTTATCTTCTAAGGTTCCTTTGGTAGGACTTCATGTTTAATAACATCTTTCACCTCTCTAAATACCACATCTTGGGTTTTCACAACCTTCCTTGTTTCTAGGTTCCAAAGCTTATAACCTTTTAAACCATACTTATACCCAATAAAGATGCACCTTTTAGATTTACTATCCAAGTTGGTTATTTTCTCCTTTGGAACATGTACATATGCATCAGAGCCAAATACCCTCATATGTCAAAGAGAGGGTTTATTACTAATCCATACCTCATGTGGAGTCTTATCCTCCAATGCTGATGAAGGTGATCTATTAACCAGGTAACATGAAGTCTCCATTGCCTTTGCCCAAAATTCTTGTCCTAACTCAGCATCACTGAGCATGCTTCTTGCCTTTTCCATCAATGCACTATTGATTCTTTCTACAACTCCATTTTAATGAGGTTTGTATGGATTATTCTTCTTTCGTGCTATACCACACTTCTTACATAACTCTTCAAATTCCTTCTTGAAAAACTCTCCACCATTTTTTGTCCTTAACACCTTTATCTTCTTCTCTATTTGGTTTTCCACGAGAGCTTTAAATTATGTAAACCCATCAAACTTTAGATTTCTTCCTGAGGAAACATATCCATGAATTCCTTGAGAAGCCATTTATAAATGATACATAATACACAGACTTATCCAGTGATGGAACCGACATAGGTCCAAACACATCACTTTTCGCAATCTCTAATATCCCTTTCACCCTCCTAGCACTAGAGGGGAAACTCACCCGATCCTGCTTCCCATAAACAAAATGTTCACATAAATAGAAATCTAGAGACAAATTAGACATACCTTCTACCATAACATTACCATGAAGTATTTGAAGGCCCTTCTCTCCAATATTTCCAAGCCTTTGATGTCATAGCATGGTCTTTTCTCCAGAGACCACTATATTTTCTGCTCCACTTTCAGGATCCATAGAACTATTGGAAATACTCCAGGGGGGGTGGTGAATAAATATTTCTTTCCAATTGTTACTTTTACTAGTTAGATAATTTATATTTAGACCACAAAATGAAAAATAAGAATAAATGTTTTTATTAGTGTCCAACCCTAGATGAAGACACCGATCTTCAATCTCCTAGGCTCCAGCCTGTATTTTTCGAGAACCCATTTGGACTTCCAAGGATTGAACCTTGTGAATTTTGTGGTACCAACATCAAGGGCTCCAACCCTACATCTAGTTCAGGCTCCGACCTAGTTTCTTGAGGACTCTGATCCTCTAGGGCTCCAACCCTATCTCTAGTTCAGGATCTGTCCTAGTTTCTTGAGGACTCCGATCCTCTAGGGATCCAACCCTATCTTCCATGGCACCATCCTTGTCTCTAGGAGGCTCCATCCTCTAGGGCTCCAACCCTCAGCTTCAATTCATCAAGATAAGTTTGATGATTCTTCATAGCTCCCAATATCTTCTTCAAGGAGCCCTTTTAATCTCTTCAGTGTTGCCTTCTCCAAATCACTTCATCAATGAAAACCTTGTCTTCTCAAAAGGTGTCACCAATGATATTCATGTCACCTAAACAAAATTCTCCAAGTTTATTCCATGAGGGCTTCGATCATGCATCAAGGTATTCACTAATGCCTCCAAGTTAGCTTCTAAAAATGTCTTCAACAATGCTTGCCCCAACAAAATGTTTTCAACATAATTACCTTAGTAATGATTTAACACTTCTGCTACATAAGTTATGGAATAAGGTTGCTTCCAAGTCTTCAATGAGTTGTTCAAGTAAGTCTTCTCCAACAAGTCTTCAATGTTTAAGGTGTCTTTAATAGGCTGCCCCAAGATATTCTCCAAGGTGTTCAAAATCTCTTCAAATGCCACTCCAAGTGTATTATCAATAGATCTACACACCACTCTTACAATACTTTTCAACAAGACTTGAAGGGTACTTACATTCTGCTTCAATTTCTAATTCAAAATCAACCTTCAATCAAGTCTCAAATTATGCTTCAAGTGGTATTCAATGATGGTCCAAGCAACAATCTAGGAATAACAATAAATGATTCACAGGTTGGCCCACAAATTTGGTTAATGAAGATATTCTAGAATAGGTACAAACTTCAAATATTCTATAACAGTATTTAAAGTTCTGCCCAAAACTACTTCAGGTTCCACTTAAAGGATACTTCAGAAAGTCTACAAGGAAGCCCTCAATAGTAGAATGCTCCTGGATTGAATAGGCCTTATTCAAATTTAGTATTTGAAAAGAATCAAACTCCTTTCCACAATGGCTGCAATAACTCTAAACCTTCAATGTTAAGCCCAAGATCCATAATCACATGAATATAATTCAACTAGAAAACTATCTAAGCTTCTTGTCCAACCTTGAGTGATAACCCAGCCCAAATAACCACATATCTAAGACTGTAATTCATCCATAAAATTGGAATTTGAGATTTCAGGTAGACTATCATAAATTCAAATTCTATTGCAATGTAGTCTCTCCATAGATTCAGAATACCACAGAAGTAATGCTCCTTGACATCCTTTAAAAACATTGCCAAATAGTGTTTTATAATGTGCTCCTCGAAATTATTTTAATTTTTTGCTCAATCTCAGAAAATATCACCAAAATCTGATGGCTAGAATTTGGAGACAAACCTATATTTATATGGGTTTTGCATTAAGGTGAGGAGACACGACTCTTGTAGGTAAGGCCGAGTTGCATGAGTTAGCTCATGTTGACTACATTAAAAAATATAATTTTCAACTTAAAAATTCATTTTGACTTCAATGGTAGGGAGTTTGGGGGTGTGTAATAGCTTGTTTGAAAGCAGAAAAAATCCTCTACACTCCTATGCCAATCCCACCCTTAAATAGGTTCATTTTAACACCAATAAAATTAGTTTTGTGAGAATGTCATTATTATTTTATTTATGACAACCATTAGGATTTTAGTTTTAGGCATCCAATGTTTAGGGCTCCTTCTTTATAGAATCAGGCCATCAAGTTGATTATGATTAGGGCTTCTTTGAAGGTATCATGGGCATCAAGAAGACTAGGGTGCCTTTTCAACATCTCTTCATGGGCATCTTCATTTAAGGCTTCATCATTAATGATCTAATTCTTTTCATGGACATTAGGGCAATGTCTTCTTCATTATTATTAGGGCTT
Source organism: Pinus tabuliformis (assembly GCA_031772625.1). Taxonomy (NCBI): domain Eukaryota; kingdom Viridiplantae; phylum Streptophyta; class Pinopsida; order Pinales; family Pinaceae; genus Pinus; species Pinus tabuliformis. Next base: position 211,139,615 of record CM062807.1, on the reverse strand, counting down.
CATTCATGTATGTGAAGGTCTTCTTCATAGGATTAGGGTTCCATACACATAGGATTCCATTCATGTATCTTAAGGACATAATAAGTTTTATTACTTGCATCAATGTTTTAGGGCTAAGGCATATTCTATAGTATTATGGGAATTTAGATCACGCATCACCAATCTAGGGCATAAATGTACTTAGGGTTTTGTCATCTAGTTAGGGAAACATCATGAAAGGGTTTAAGGCATGTATCAAAAGAATATTTGCAATCTCCAACAATGCCATATTGACATCAATGACAACCTTGACCAACAAGAACTGTTGGATCCATAGATAAGGGTACTACCTAGAAGCTTGTATAGATTTTGAATTCGAACTCCCTACATATATACCAGTTCTCCCCGAACCATCTTGCAGGTATATTTCTCGAACACTACTTATACATGTGTAGTATCCATCTTGCTTATAGAAATAAAATTTCTCACCAATGTAGGAACATGCAAAACACCTGGAAGTGTTCTAATCCTTCCACCTTGCAAATTCATCTTGACTTTTACATGTCTGACGATTCTAGCCTTCCTGTCATCCCATAAGAAGAATCACCACCATCATATTTCTCATACTCGAAAAGCCACTCCCTATGGGGAGTGAAGTTAAAGGATGCACTTGAGTCAATCACCATGCCTCATAATCGACATGTGTACTTTGTTGGCTTGAGGGGCCCTGACCTAGGTTCAACGTTAATTAGCCAAAGAAATCCCTATACTATTGGACATTTTGGCATCAGCTCGTGGAGTGCGGACCGATGTCTCACCTGAAGCAGTATTGGGGGGATGTTGGAACCAAGTTTCCACACCTTGATATGGTTGTGATGTCGTTTGATTCCCTCTATCCCTACCTTCACGCAGGTGGCTTTGCTCTAGGTCTTGCAAGATGAGCCCTTTACTTTGTCATTTAATACCTCCGTGAAAGGGTATGATCGACCTTCGCGCAACCATATCCAGCTGCTCAGGTACTTTTGCACTGCTATGGCAGCGTGCCATGCAGATTCCTTAATTAGTCTAAGTGATTTGCTTATCTTATCAAATAATTAAAGTTAACACCACGCAAACAGATATCCTTGATCAAGCTCAATTATCCATTGTATTTCTATTCATTCGTGCATCATATAAACATAATAAAGGAGATTCATATATAACATATCGAGATGCATCAACAAAACAAGGACACAAAAATTGTAGAATATCTTTCTTTATTAATATCTTCCAAGTGTTTATAAAATTTGTTCACCCTGCGCACACAGCTGCAGGGGTCCACAAACTCAGTTGTGGACTTCTACCCTATGCATCTGTGCACTTAGTTGTAGAGCCTCTACCTACGCTATGACCCAAGACTTAGACTTCTTACTTCAGAGCTATGACTATCTTACATTATTCATCATTCTATCTCTCTTTAACAACTTAGAGCTTAGCGCTTTTTATATAATCCCATGGTCCGCAGACCATGGGTAGAACTCTTACAGCGGACTTTACTTTACAAAACTAAGGGCGAACTACCATTTATGACACAGAACACCTTCATGTTCTGCGACCACCAAATGCGGAGAATTTACCCTTTTATTACAAAATTCAACTCAAACATGGGATTTTAGTCCCAAAAATACCCTTGGGGGATCCTGATCCCAACAGGCCCCCAACACAAACATCGTGACTCACCCTTGAGTCACTTAGTAGGTGCAGAGATCTTTGCATGAAGCATGTCTAGCTTGACCTGTATGACTGCAACCTCGGTCGTGCATTGAGCTGTCACCTGCTTTGCATCTTCCACTGTCTTCTCGGTCGCTGCTCCTGCGCTGTCAGCCTGAAGCTTTTGTTGCATTATTTATAGAGTCGCAAGCTTGCCTTCAATATTTCCTATGACTGTGTAAGATTCCTCCAGCTAGGGCTTTAGTCGTGCCTTCAAAACTGCTTCCTTGTGTAGCACTACGTCCACCTGCTCCTTCAGCTGCTTGGCCTCCTACAGCTTGGCTAGCCTCTATGTCAGCACGACAATTCGTGCTGTGCCCTTGAACTTATCGTAGTGTTGTTGTAGCTCGCACACTTGCATATCTAGCCTTTGTATATTTGGGTCCTCATGCAAACTTGTCAGGACCTGAAATGATTGTTCGAACAATTGCATGTAGTCTGCTACTCCACTTTCCACTGCCGCGACTACCTCTCTGATAGCGGTCGCCCACTGTTCCTTTACTTTTGGTGGTGTGGAGGGTTGGGACCTCAACTATACTTTGGTAATCTGAAGGTTCAACTCCAACTGAACCTGTGCCATCTCAGTCCGAGTGTCGCATGCCCTTGCGGCCAACTTGCGGATGCGGACCTCGACTGGCTCTTCCTCCGGAATGGAAAACTTTGGGACCATTCTGCATGCCTCCTCAATGACCTACATAATCTTCTTGCTCTGATGGGTCGCCTCAGTCTTAGTTTGGATGGCAACATTTCTCAGTAGGGCCATTTGTTCACTGTTGATTCACTGTTCGCTGATCACTTGGAGGGCGCAGTGCTCTTGAGCCCTCATTTCTGCTTACTTCATCCTACAAGAGGTGGAGTGCTTCATGTAGAAGTGTTGCTAGGTTCATCCCAACTCCTTTCAAGGTACTGACAGTGGGCCTGTCAGCCTCATTTTCCATGGTCAGTGCTCCATCCGGCAACACTATCGCATTGAAAGCCTTTGTGCGTAGCATATCAGCAACCTCTGAAGTGTCGATGGCCAAGCTGGTAGACACTGTACCAGCATGCAACTCACGGATCTGCAACTCTTGCAACCTGGTCCGGATAGCCCCTAGTATGATCTACTGCTACTGTTCAAATTGTTGCAGGGCCTCTGCGGTGGAGTCTTTGACTGTGTCACTAATATCATGTAAGTTGCCCTTCGTCAATGTGATAGGGTCCAACAAGGTCTTGGTCTCCATGGATATCTTTCTGAACCCTCCCTTCTCTAGCTCTCTTGGGCACTTAATATGGGTGGATGTCTCCTGAGGGTCAATGTTGTCTTATTCTGTGTCTTCCTCTTCTTTCACAGGCAAAGGCGACTATGCACCTTTGCCAGAGCCACGCTTTATTCCACCTATTTGCTTACCTGCCTATTGTTTTGCCTGTCCGCCTGGCCTTTCTCGGTGGCCTCCTTTTTCTTATTTTCGACCAGCTGCACCATATTCAGCTTGGCCTCCTCCTTCTTTTTCTGCGTGGCAGACTTGCTTCCACCCACCTCCAAGTCCACAATGACCATTGATCAAGCACCACATCAATGGTGTCATCCGTGGCTAGATATGGCAAGTCATACCACTTCTGCACAGGGTCCTTCCACGCCCTGATTGATACTCGATGGAAATCAACTTTGAACTCAACATAGCCCTACAAATTGGCGTACATCATGGGTTACAATAACAACTTATGATTGATGGCCATATTGATGTTCATTTCCATCAATATCGAGAAAATCTTGTTGTCCCGAACTCGCTGCGCGTCCTTCGTCGCCCACATCGAAGTGTACTTTGTTGCTTCAGGGAGGTCTGGTGCGATTGAAGGGAACTTTATGTCCTATGGTAGCTCCCACGCTACCAGCACAATCGACAATAAGAGCCACGTGTAGTGGAATGTCTTGCTGAGCTCTTGAGCTTCGTGATAGTTCGCTAAGAACTCTCCCCGAAGGTAGTCTGACTAGTTGAACTAGACTCCTTCCGTGCATGGCTGTGTAAGCGCGATGATAGGTGCCAGCACCTCATCGGCGCGACACTTCTGCATTACCTTCCCTACAGGATCTGCATTTCTACCTTCACATCGGGGTCGTAGATGCTGGAGATAGCGTACCTGTGCGACTTCTTCACTAGCATGAATTTTTCCTTCATTCACACTGTGAGAGCCTTCTCGCCACCCTTTTAGCCAAAGATCATGGATGGATTCTCACCTATATATGACATGCGCATTATGTAGTGAATCAACATATCTGTGATGGGTATCGGCTCCTCCAGCCACAAACACCCATCATGCACCAAGCATACTAGCTGCTTGATGACCAAAACTGTCAGCATGGTGCAGTTATAGTGCAGCACCAAGTTCAAGTTGAGAAATCCTCCCTTCTCTACTCCCTTGAGCCACCTTCGTGGCTTCAACGTAGTCATTCCCGTATTTATGTCTATGATGCGGCACATCAGCTGCTCAGTCGCCAAGTGCAGGAACTTCTCGTGGTCCATTAAGTCCCAGTCTTCAAGCTTCAGTATCAGAACTCAGGCCAAGCACGGACCGTCAAAAGAAATTTCACCCAGTAGTAGAGGGATTTACAGGGGAGTCTTACTCTCATCAATGTCCTTTGGGACCTTGGACTTAGGCTTGCGCGGAGGGACATACTCTGTAAACTGCGTAATAGGGTCCGCACCTTGGGCTTCAACCTCCTCCACTTCAGCTCCCACATCCTCATCATCCATCGGGATGTCTTTAATGTCCTCCTCCTTTGCCTCTAAGTTTATGGCCTTGCCCTTATCCCGTGCAGTGGGTTTTGCCTTGGTGAGGCGCGCACCGGTATGGTAGGCTACTTTCCCTTCTTATCCTTCCCGACTTCCTTGGTTGGGGTTGGCTTTGGTCTCAACGTTCTTGGTGACTTAGGGACCTCTACCAATACTTCAGCCACTTCCAGAGCAGCTACTTCCACTTCTATGTCCATTTCCTGTGCCAGCTCCTCTACTACTTGCTCAGTATTTATAACCTCTGGGCACACGGACATGATATTATGTAAGAATTCTCGTGTTTCCATCGGAAAAGTCTCAAATACCTTAGTGGCTATCAGAAGCTCATATTGCTCACGATTCATATGCACCTGAGAACTCAATAGCTCAATTCTCAAAATTCCAAGTGTTTCTTGCTGGATAGCCACTTGTAATTTATAGGGCATTTTGAATTCAAATCCGATCGTTCCCCCCAAAATAGATTCATTAATGCTAGATTGGCAGCAGATTATCAGGGATCTGAACCATAAATTTTGTCTTAAATTCCAACCGCCCACTCCATTTGGCCTCACTTCTATTGTCTTTTCATGAACAGTGACCGTAACGGTCACTTTTCAGCTGACCTTCGTGATTTCTCCCTAGGTGGCGTAGCTCCCTCTGTGTTGTCGTGGACCCAGTGACACTTCCTTTCTTCACACCATTCTCCAATCGCACAGCTCCCCAACCTGGGTAGTGTACTTTATAGTCTCGCGCCTCCTTTTAGCAACCTGGAGCACTAAGACTGTGCTACCTTAATTTAGTCACATGGCTAGACCACCGGTGTATGGCTTCAAGCGATTTCCATTCACCTTTTCGGGGGAGGGTTCTCCCTTCAATTTGACTAGATGTATCTCTCCTCCATTGATAATCTCCTTAATAACATAAGGCCCTAACCAATGCATCCTGAACTTCCTTGGAAATTTATCAAACTTATTATCATATAACAAAACTAGGTCATTTACCTTAAATGTGCGCAGCTTGATGTGTCGATCATGCCATGCCTTTTCACGCTGCTTTTGGACTGGTTGGTGGAATCCAACTAAATATCTTTCCTCCTTGAGCACATCTAGCTGTGTGAGCCTTTCCTCTAGGGCTCCACGATCCGTCATACCTGTGAGCACTGCTATGCACAGACTAGCCACAATATATTCCATAGGAATTACCGCTTCAACCCCATAGATAAGCCTAAATGGGGTTTGTCCAGTTAATTTTTTACATGTCGTTTGATAAGCCCATAATACTTAAGGTATGCGTGGGTCCCAGTAACTTTGCTGAGCAATGAAAACCTTGGTCAGTGTGTTTTCAAGTACTTTATTGAATGCCTCCACTATCCCGTTAGCCCACAGGTGATAAAGTGTCACTGCTCTTCTTGTGGCATACCTGAAATTCCTTTGTAAGCACGCAGATTGTCTCGTTTAGGAAGTGCATGTTGCGATCACTCATCAAGATCTTCAGACACCCAAATCGTGTCAATACATGTGGTGAGCTCCAGTATTGTAGCAATAATGCTACAACTCCTGGGGCTTCCTGTCTCTCATTTTATCAACCCAGTAGTTCGTACAAACTTGGAAGCGACGGTGCTATATGCACAAGTACTAGCTCTTGTCGCAGCTGTCACTTGGTCACCTGGCACAAGTCCGCTAGGGCTCAAGCCAACTTCTATAGGCTCTCAGAAGAAGCTTTCTAATTGATGGACGAAAGCTAATCTCAAAGGAAAGCTACTTTACTTGACAAAAATGAACTGAAAGCAAATCAAAGCATGTAAACCTAGGAAACCCTAATTTAACTAGTCTAACCTCTACAATGCAAGAAATGTGAATGAAACTTCTACCAATGCTGCTGTTACCTCTAATAAGTGCAAATGCATGGATCTAAACTACTTGCATCATGAAAGACATGTTTTTGTATTTTTCCTTTAAGTGTGTGGAATGATTGTGATCTTGTGCTAACTAGGGTTTGGTTGTGCAGATGGGATGGAGAAGGAAGGAAAGCGTGGGATAGGTTGGGGAGGCTAGGAGAGGTCCCTAAGGATCCTTAGCATCCATCCACAGAGGTTCCTCGCATTCAGATGCTCAGCAACCGAGAGAGTGGTCTCCTACAGGATGGCTGTGGAGGATCCTACAGGATACTCTGTTTTCTACAGGATGTCTACAAATGGCTACAGGATGACCTACCGTGAGTGTTTGGAGTGATGGAGGAGTAATGGAATGGTAGGGGGAGATGTGTAAGGTAGGAATGAGGCTGGTGATGGCTGTAGAAGTGGAGGAATAGGATAGGGAGTGAATGTAAGGAGTAGGTTGGAAGATAGAGGGCTAGGTCAATGAAAGGGCTGGAGAATGGAAGTACATGAGGAGTGAAAGACTTTGGGAGATAACAGAGCGGAGCAGGGGTCGAAGATGTGTGTGCATGCGTGATCAAGATGGAGAATGAAGTAATGGAATGAGAGAAAGTAGTGTAAATGGAACAAATGCTTATGACTGTCACCAAACCGAAATTGCATTAACCTAAACTACCTGTGCCGTGAATTCACTGAACAACAATCCAAAACGTGAAGAGAAAGGTGTATGAAGTTGTGATGAAGGTGTGTGGTGCAGGTGTGAATGACAAGGAAGCATCTAACATAACGTGACTGTGTTTGCAGTAATCATGGAATAAAGAAATGCGTATTTTTGGTGGCTAGTCATGGACTGCACTCCAATCCCAGATGAGACGGCAGTGAGCCTTAACAACCTTTTTGTTGGAGCTCCAATCGATTATATCTATCCTCTGCTACACTACGCAAGTGGAAACAAATTCACCATAAGCAACTCCTATCTAACTCATGAAAAAGACCAACTTAACAACCTGCAATTCGAATTGCATGTGCAAATGAAAAGCTCAAAGTGCTGAAATGAAATGGAAACAACACTACAGCAGAGGGGACCTATGGCTCTCAGGTTGGGCCCTAACCTGAGAGCTATAGTCTCCTTAAGAAACTCAGAACTAAATCACAAACTGCCTTCTTTATTCATAATCTGATGTCATGCCAAATTGGCTTACAAAAAGGAACGAAAACTGAACTGTGCTCCAAAATTACAATAGCAATACGAGAGTTTCAACAACCTATCTAAGGCTAAGGCCTCCATACTTATACAAAAACGATGATCCAACAAGTGTCCTTGATTTTAGGAGCTCGGCTGTCCAACTAGAGTTTAACTGCTGATCCTGTAGGATGGTCATAATTGTTGTTCCTGTAGAGCAGTTTATAACTGCTGTTCCTGTAGAACAGCTGGCTGCTTTTAAGCTCGGAGGGGAGATGGATTAGAGCTCGGAGTTCTTGGTGGGAATCACGAGGGATGTCCCTAGAACCGTGAACATCCTCTCCTAAAAACCAGCAGTGCCACCTCATTGTCTCCTTATCTCCTTTTTCGTTGTCTCTTGCTCCCTTTTAATGCCAAAACCTGGAATCACAATGCATTAGTCACGTAGATAGAGTGCCTACCCTTCTTCCTACAAACAACATGAATAAACTAGGAAATGCATGCATAAGCAATAAAAATGAATGGTTTGAGCAAGTAGAATAGGCCAAAATGAGCCCAAATTGTACCAAAATTGGGGCTCATCATCACCCCCCAGCTGAACCATTTGCTCATCCTTGAGCAACTTAGTCAAGATCCTCATCCTTCATGGCTTCCACTGCTCCCCTTACATCCCAAGCTTCTGTGGTGATGTCTTCTTGGTCGATATGAAACCCTGCTGTGTTTTCTACTTTTTCCCATTGTGCCTGGTCATCCTTTTCTGTACTTCCTTCGACCAATCCTAGCAGCAATGGAGGGCTGAGTTTAAGGCCAATCCAGCTGGCCTGAAGTCTTTGCACGGATCTCTTGTAAAGGTCCACTCTTGCCAATGCTTCCCTCATTCTGGTCGGGGTATGGTACTCCCGGATCTTCAAACTATGTGCCAAGGCATGCCACCTACGTGCACAAGCCTTGGCAGCAGTTTCCCCCAATAATCTGTCCATGTCCTCAAAGTGGGCTATTGCTTGGGCTTGCTGGTCCATGAATTTCAAGGAAGCTGTGGGATCATTGGATAACTGCTGGCGGGCTGAGATGAGGACAACCGGATCCTCTCGTTCTGCCCGAATGTACAGTGGCTCCCTCACTTCTCGGCTCATGACCGATTTTTCTTCAGTGGCTCTCTGATCCTCATGATTCAGCCACGAAGCAAACGCCATCAACTGTAGATCGCCCGAGGCGATATTGGGATCCCAAGAGACTTCATTGGGCAAAACCAGATTGTGGATGTAGAATTCTGCTAGCTTGGCTTTGTCCTCTGCTGAGCTAGTACTGCATATTTCAGAAAATTGCTGTGGGTTATGGATTTGCTCAATACCTCTTTGTGCTAGTGTGTTTATCTGGAACTGTAGCCACTGATCCTTTAAGTACAACCCATAAGACTTTGCAGGATGTCTGCACTGCAGGGCCTCCATGGCCCAACTGGCCATGCAAGCCAATTGTGTTTCCTTTTGTTGTAGCTGTTCCTTTAAGGCTTGCACTTCAATTCTTATCTGCTGTTCTTCTTCCTGTAGAAGTGTCTTTGGCTCTTCAAGATTGGTGTTCAGCTCCTTCTTGCCTTCTTGTTCATTTGTGATGCCCTTGGAGGATGTTTCTGCCCCTGCCTTGAGTTCTTGTAGCTGCAACCTTAACTTCTGGTGTTCTTCCTGTAGAAGTGCCTGCTGGCAACTAGCCACATGTTTGGCCATGGTGAACTCACCCCTGACTTCCCTGAGCTGATCTTGTAGAGGGCCTATGTCCCCCACTGTTATAGACATTTTTGTGCCTCGCATCATGAAGCATGAAATGTCAATAATCACAGGGATCCTCAGTCCCTAAACATGTTGTTCTTACCCCTAAAAGAACAAGGTCATCAAACAACAGCACTTCCAATCAGTTCTCCACCTGAAAACACTTCAAAACAGGCTTATTTTGGATCATGTCAGCTGCTCCACTGAGCTTCTGCGCTGGAATGCAACTGTCCCTCCTTGTACCTGCGCTGGAAGTCAAAGTTAATGAAGGCTACCTGCGCTGGGCGAGATTGGCCAAGTGGCACAGTCATCCTGCAAGGTGTCAACTGCCCAGGAAGCTTCCAAACTGACACTTGGTTCATCAGATTCGCCTTGTGATGAGTAAGAGGTACTTGATCACCATGTGTAACCAAGGATCTCCAAGTGGACTCAAGAACTGAAGATTAACTGAAGAGGGAGAGGACACAAGGCAGCTTCATGTCAGTCTCAAGCTGACTCATCCTCTCTTCTTCTATCCTATATATAGAGCTCTTCTATGAGGTCTAAGGAGGCTGGAATTTTGTGTAAAGCAAGGAGGTGCTGTTGGATTACAGTTAGAGCTATTGGGTGATTGTTTTACTAGAGGTGAAGAGGAGAGTTCTTGCTGCTGGGGAGGTGTTGCTGGATTGGAGCCATCATTGGTTGTAACCTTCTCAGAACCCTGTTACTTCTATCAATAAAGTTTTGCATGTTCTCCTATATACTTGTATTGCATTGATGTATTGTATTTACATGTATATTTGATTCATCCTAATCCATGCTTCAGTTATGAGTACATGTATCTTGTAGTTTGCTCTCTTGTTTTGTGCAGGATCTGTGTGTAGCTGGACCGGCAAAGAGAGCAAAGAGCTGGGAACAAGAGACAAAGAGAGGGGACAAGGATCGACTAAGCGAAAGACACCAGGTTGGTTAATCTTTTCATCCTTCTCTCTGTACTTTCATAAAGGAAAACATCAAAGCTTTACTTTCAGTTGTTGCTAAAGACTGTCACCTTTAGAGTAGGGATAGGGTCATCCACATCGGATACTTTTCCCCACAACACCCACCCCCTTTGATTTGGAAATTTGCATCCATGTATGGGAGCGAACTCTTTCTTTCTCTAATTCAAAGAATAAGGGTACAGTAAATTTTTGTGGGATGATCTTGCCCGCCTCCAAGAAGGTATAATATGAATTCAGATTGGGCGAAGGGCTAGGTTCGGGTATATGTTCCCTTGCTGTTTCTTCAGGTAGTTCTGCCTCATCCGCCCCTGGTGATGAGGGTCCTCCTTCTTCTCTTTGTTCGGTTTCCTGTAGTCGAGCCAAGGTATCCTGTAGGACGTTTTCAGCTTCCTGTAGCCTTGTTTTCTCGTCCAACAGGTCCACTCGGTCTTGCCATGTGCTCTTCTTCGGGCTTCCCTTTTCATAGGTAACTGTGACCTTTGAGGGGGATTTTTCTTTGGGCGAAGCAGGGGTGTCCTCAATGACAATTGGGCTGCTGGACTGCTGCTGTGGTTTCCCTGTTTTTATCCGAACACTTCTCCGTGCTTTGAAGTAGAGAGGAGGGTCCCTCTTCCTCTTTCCTTTTGGCTTAGGTGGCGTACTGAGGCCAGCTAATACAGCCGCTGCCTCTCTGGCTAAAACATCCACCTTCTGCTTCTCAGATTTTGGTTTTGCATGGCTTCCTGTAGAAGCCTGTTTTTGCACTTTTGTGCTTCCTGTAGAAGCTGTTATCGGGCTTCCTGTAGAAGCCTTGGTTTTTGCTTTTGGGCTTCCTGTAGAAGCCTGCTTCTCACTGATCTTCGTGCCTCCTGTAGAAGCTCGCTTCTCCTTTCCTGTAGTGGTAGGTGTCTTTACGTTTACTTGCTTTGCTGCAGGGGTTTGATCCTTTTGTTTGCTTGTGAGTGCTGAAGAGGTAATTGGGCTGACATGGCCTGCCCCAACTTTGTCTCTTCTGCTTTTTGACCTTATTTCTCTTGCTGACAGGATGGGGGAGTCAGCTTTTTCTTCAGCCTTCTTTTCCTCAGCCACCGCTTCCTCGTCTTCAGTGCTGGAGGAGCCACTATCTTCGATCAACATTTTAATGTTCCCATCTCGTGTTAGATTCCTAAACGACTCCCAGGAGAGGGGAACTTTATATGAGTGCAGTGCATCCTCCACAAGCAATTTTATTAACCCATGATGGGCTATCTGATCAGGGATGCCCTGTCTTAGCTTTGTAGCACACTCCATTAGGGACTACAGGAGATAATAAGGGATGCTTAGTTTTTGCTCTACAGGAAGGTCAATTCCGTGTCTTAACTCAGTGAGGAGCCGGAAGTGATATGCATACACGATACTGAACCGACCTTCACAAGTAATATATTTCATAATGTGCAAACTGACTTCGTTCCATGGTGGTGACAGGCTGGTCCTCCTCACCCCGTTTTTATCCTCAGAGAACTCTTCCTCGGGTGGGAAGAACTCCTTCTTTGCTTGCTGGCTCTGCTTCCGCTCTTCTTTATCCCACGGCAGACCCATGGGCAGTTCTGTGATTCGACTTATAAGCTTTGGGGTGAGTTTGAGGCTTAGACCTCTGAAGGTTACTGTGGCCAGTGTCTGGGACTTAAGCTGCAGAGCCTGCAAGAATTCCTCGGCTACTTCATCATCGTAGCCCTGTAGCTTATCACAAAAAGGCATCCATTGTGCCCTGGTAAAGAGATCTACCACTGCTGGATTTCTCCTTAATGCATTCGAATCAGTGGGCTCTCGCCTGATAAACCCACCAGGCATGATGAACACAGTGGTTTTGACCAAAGGCGGTAGATACAAAGGAAATTCGGTCTTATAGACAGAGCATGCAATGAATTCACAGACCACAGTCTAATTATACTGCTATCCTGTAGAAGCGATAGTATAGGCACGGCAATCCAATATTTTTTTATGACCAGACTGTGAATAATGACCTTGCCACCTTTGAAAACCAATTGCGGAAGGAGTTTCAGGGTTACCTCTTTTCCGCCACCTTTTTTACGTGAAGACTTCACCTTCCTGTAGAGACTGCTTTCCTGTAGATACTACTTCCTGTAGGACTGCGTTCCTGTAGAAACTGTTCCTGTAGGAGCAGTGCACAGACTTCGGGGGGAGCTATAGTTGGATAGCGGTCGAGAGGTGCCTTACCGGCGTTCAGGTACCCGAGAGCTTGGCGTATCAACATGCAGAGGTAATCAGAGGAGCTACTCGAGTTTTGAAGTGAGGTTGATGGATATACACGCTTAATCGAGCCGATTAGATTTTGAATCGGCGCAGCTCGTGGCGCGGGGGGTGAGCTGTCCCCGCCGGACCATTGGGTGACGTCACCCATCATCTGCCTGCACATTCACTTGCTGCCGCATTCATTCCCACAGATCTGCCGCCTCCCTTTTCGGTTAAACTCGTTTCACGGTTGACGGGACTAATCTTCACATGCGTGCTACGTGTGTCTTTTGTCGTGGCTGCCACCTCATCATCTGACTATCCCTTCACTAGCCGATGTGGCCAGTCAACTGGCCTTACGGCCGCTCAACCATTCACCTTTATGCCATGCAAAACAAATCAAAGTAATATCCATGCGATTTGATGGAGAGAAGGATTAGAACACTTACCTGCGCGCGGCTGCACATGATTTCCAGTTCGTGGACGATGGATTTACCTGCTGCACGTGGCTTACACAGACCCGGAGGCACATGGCTACCGGTTGCTGACGCTGGAGTGGATGGTTTCGCGTTCATGCGCCCGTGTTTTATCTCGGATGACGGTGCTGTGGACGGTATTCACTCGAGCAGGTTGAACTGTTACAGGATCCCCGCGAGGGGTCTTGTCACAGTCCTTTCTCCTTGGGTGCATGCTGCATGCTGGCGGTTCTGGCTTCTCGATCACGATCCCAGCGCTTCTGATGCATAACGTGCATGTGGTATGGCTCTCGGTGCTTGGTTTTTCTTTAACAAATGTTTTTTCATGAGAACTCATTGCTTTGCTGTGCTGCTGCAGGGATCTTGGTTGCATGGCGACGAGGATGGTGGAGCAAGATAATAGCAATGTTCAGGGGTGCCATCAGTGGCATGCATGCATTCAATCCACTCCTTAGTCGCTAGATCTTCATTTGAAACACAATTCGGCCGTCGCAACCTTCTACAGGAAGTTTCCTGTAGAGAACAGAGCTTCCTGTAGAAGTTTTGCACTTTCCTGTAGAAGATCCGCGTCTTCCTGTAGGAAGACTGTCTGTTCCTGTAGAAAACTGTATCTTCCTGTAGAAGATCCAAATCATGATAAAAATTGCACATACCTTGAAAAACATTGTTATTCTTGGAGGAGGTGTTGATGACATCCTTTGATAGCATGATGAAGGCCCCTGGCTCGGAGTGGAGAGGCTTCTTCTCCTCCATAGAACATCTGCATGCAAAACTTTTATTGTGCTTATTGTTTTTTTCTTTTTTCTCTCTTCTTTTTTTTTTTTTGAAAAGATAGCAGGGGCGCCCCAAAGAGGTTTTCACCCTTGGTACCTGCCCTGAGCGCCTCAAAGAGGTTTTCACTCAAGGATCTTTTTTAAACTTTCTTCTTTTTTTTTTTTTTTGAAAGACAATAGGAGCGCCTCAATGAGGTTTTCACCCCTACTGCCTGCCTTGGGCGCCTCAGAGAGGTTTTCACCCAAGGATCTTTATTTTTTCTCTCTTTTTTTCTCTTTTTTTTTTTTTTTTTTTTTTTTTTTTTCTTTTTTTCTCTTCAGGGTATGCCCAAAGTGGGGGCAAAACCCTTCTCTATGACCAAAACAGATTTCTCCATAGTGCTGATAAACTCTTGTCTTGAGAGAGGTCTTCTGTAGATCTTCAATCGGTGCCCATTGACAAGCATGGGAATGGCTTCCTCATCAATGGTTCGAATGAGGACAGATCCATTGTCATGGCACTGCTCCACTACATATGGTCCTAGCCATCTGGTTCTCAACTTCCCCTTGAAATCTTTGAATCTGGAGTCATACAACAAAGCCCAATCTCCCAGCTGGAATTGCTTGTCATGGAGATGTTGGTCATGCCACACCTTTCTCTGAAGTTGAACCACTTCTGAGTGAAGGAGGGCCTGCATGCGGTGCTCATCCAGTCCATTCAGCTACAATAACCTTTCTTGCTGTGCATGGCTGAGATCTAGGTCTAGCTGAGCTGCCATCCTCAAAGTGTTATACTCAAACTCAATGGACAACAAAGCTTTCTTCCGATAGACCAGCTCATAAGGTGTGAAGCCGGTGGTGGTCTTCCAAGTGGTGTTGTAAGCCCATGTGGCCTCAACCAGGCGATCTGCCCAGTCCTTTCTGCTGCTGCTCACCACTTTGGTCAAGATCCCTTCTAATGCTCTATTGGTGACTTCCACCTGCCCATTTGCTTGAGGGTGATAGGGGGTGGAAGTCCTGTGCTTGATCTTGTGATGAGCTAGAAGATCTTCAATCAAGTTGGATGTGAACTGGCTCCCCTGATCGGTCACCAGCTCTCTTGGGTAGCCAAACTTGTAGAAGATGTTCTCTCTTAAGAACTCGACCACCTTCTCTTCTGTTGCTGCTTTGATTGCTTTAGTCTCTGCCCACTTTGTCAAGTAGTCAGTACACACAATGATGTAGGACCTCTGCCTCGAAGAGGGATTGATTGGGCCCACAAAGTCCATGCCCCACTTCTCAAATGGCTCAAGAGTCACTTGAGGTTGGAGAGGCATCTCATCCCTTTGGGTCGGTTTCCCCATTCTTTGGCATTGGTCACACTGGATGACATATCTTCTGACATCTTGATGAAGTGTGGGCCAATAGTAGCCTGCCTGCAGGATCTTGAAGGCAGTTCTCTTTGCTGCAAAATGTCCTCCACAAGGCCCATCATGACAGGTGAGGAGGATGTCAAAGACTTCCTCCTCCCTTACACAACGCCTTAAGATCTGATCAGGGCCAAGATTGAACAGGTTGCCCCCGATCCAAGTGAATGAGGCACTTTTTCTGATGATTTTGCTCTTCTCTTTTGAAGAGAGGTGCGGAGGGAACTGAGCTGAAACAAGGTAGTTTGCTATATCAGCAAACCATGGAGAGAGTACTGAGATAGCAAACAGATGCTCATCAGGCATCTGGTCATCCACCGTCCCATCTTCACCTACAGACAAATCCAATCTAGATAAAAAGTCAGCAACAACATTCTCTCTACCTGGTTTATCAACAATGGTTAGATCAAACTGCTGCAATAAAAGTAACCATCTAATAATACGAGCATTCACATCTGGTTTATTCATCAAATATCTAATAGCAGCATGGTCAGTATGTACAAATGTTTGATACCCGGTAATGTAATGACGGAACTTGTTTAGTGCATGGACTACAGCTAAGAACTCTTTCTCGGTTACAGTGTAATTCAGCTCTGCTTTGGACAAGTTTTTGCTAACGAAGTAAATGGCATATGGAAGTTTTTGCTCAACTTGTCCTAAGGCTGCACCTATGGCTTTGTTCGAGGCATCAGTGTGGATGTGGAAAGGTAGGGCCCAGTTTGGACCTCTCAAGATTGGTGCTGACACCAACTTGTCCTTTAACTCATTCAAACTCTTCTGACAATCGTCAGTCCACTTAAACTCCACATCCTTTGCCAACAGGCCAAACAATGGCGAGGCGAGCTTGCTGAAGTCCTTAATGAATCTCCTGTAGTATCCTGCTAATCCCAAGAAACTCCTAACATCCCTTACCTTTTGTGGAGGTGGAACCTTCTTGATTAGAGCAATTTTGTTAGGATTCACCTGTAATCCTTGGCTAGAGATGGTATGGCCTAGCACGGTCCCTTCAGTCATCAGGAATTCACATTTTTCGGGACTGAGGGATAGGTTCATCTCAATGCATTTGGTTAGGACTTTCCCCAGGTTGGACAATGCTTCCTGGAAGTTGGCCCCATAAGGAGTAAAGTCATCCATGTATATTTCCACTGCATCATGGACCAACTCCGAGAAGATGCTCAAGACAGCTCTCTGAAAAGTAGCAGGAGCATTGCATAGCCCAAAGGGAAGGACTTGGTAGGCAAAGGTACCCCAAGGACAAGTGAAGGTGGTCTTATCTTGGTCTTCCGGGCTGATTTGGATTTGATTGTACCCACTAAACCCATCCAGGAAAGAGAAGAACTTCTTTCCTGCCAGTCCATCCAACACTTGATCTATGAAAGGTAGAGGGAAGTGGTCTTTTTTGGTAGCTTTGTTCAGCTCACGGTAATCTACACAGATCCTCCACTTCCCATTCTTCTTGGGAACCAACACTAGAGGGGACACCCATTCACTATCTGAGATGGGGTAGATGAATCCGGCATCCAACAGTTTTTGCAATTCTTCCTTGACAATGTCTTTAAGGGCTGGATTCATTCTCCTCTGAGGTTTCCTAACCGGTTTACAGTCCTCTTTGATGTATATATGATGAGTACAGACCGAGGGATGGACTCCTTTCATCTCCTTATAGCTCCAAGCAAAAGCATCTAGGTGGCTGGCCAACAGGTTGCACAGCTCCTTTTCCTGAGAAGGAGATAGGGAGGAGCTGATTTTCAATGCTCTCTCAGGGCCGAACTCCACATTCTTAACTCTGGGAGTGACAGGGTTGGTTGTACAAAGATCCACTAAGGTGCTAGCTTGGGCATCCTCCACCAATTTTTCTAAAGGTAGGGCACTGGTAGGTAGGTTTTGGATCAAGTTCTCGATCAAATCATCCTCGGTTGGGGGATTTCTTCTATTGGTTTCTATGGTACACAGAGGTACTGAATACACCTCGTCTTCTTCTCCTTCTTCCAACCAGAGTGGTAAGTCATGCTCCAAAGAGGGTTGGGCAGGAGGGTATAGGACAAGTTGTTTGGACATAGGACCATTTTTGATGGTCATATTTCCGGCACGACAACTGATATAGGCATCTGCAGTGGCTAACCAAGGCCTTCCCAAAATGAGGGGATATCCAGTAAGCTTTGCCTTTGGTTGCAGAACCAGGAAGTCTGCAGGATACTCCCAAGAGTCAATAGAGACCAAGACATCCTCCACAATCCCTTTGGGAGTCACAGTGGAGCGATCTGCTAATTGCAGTACTGTCGAGGTCTTCCTCAAGGAACCTTGAAGATTGAGCTTGAGCATGGTATCCCTGGTCATTACATTAATGGCAGCCCCCAGATCAATCAGGGTGTGGGGTATGATGGTGCCATTGGTGTGGAAATCTACTACAGGACTTCCAGGATCTAAGTACTTTGGGCAGATGACTTGTCCTAGCATAAGGTCAGACAGTTGTCCTATGACATTGATAGTTGAAGCATCTTTCTTCCGTCTGCCTGGATGTTTGAAACACTTCTCCTTAACCAGCTTGTTATAGATTGGCACGTCCTTGATGGCCTGGAGAAGGGGTATCTTCACACACAACTGCTTGAGCTCACCCAAAAGCTCATCTTCTTCTGGGTTAGGTTGTGTGGTGGCTGTTAGTCTCTCAGGAAAGGGTGGAATAGGCTTTGGTTCACTTTCCTGATGGTCTTCCTCTTCCTCTGGGGGAGGAGGTTGGCGATCTGGAAGAGTCTTTCCAGATCTAAGATTGATCTCCTGGATCTCCACAGCATAGGTAGGGCATGAGGTCTCCCCAGTATATACCTGCTGAGCCTATCTATTGTTGGGGTTTGGGTTCGGTTGAGCAGGCATTTGAGGTTGCCTTGGAGGAGCAGGAGGTAATGGTTGTGGCTGAACTGGAGGTGGAGGCAGAATGGCGGGAGGAGTGTTGTACTGGGGCCTCCACCCCGACTGAGGAGCACTCCACTGAGGCTGTGACTGGGCATGTGAGTGATATGAGTGAGTAGTGGGTTGAGTAGGATACTGAGGTGGATAAGACCATGGAGGAGGCATGGACCATGAAGGATGAGCAGGGGGACCCCAGGAAGGCATAGGAGTTGACTGGTTGGGGTTGTAATAAGCTTGAGATGCCCCTTGCATCCCCTGCTGATAAGGTCTAGATCCTTGAGGCCTCCTTTGGTTGATGAAGTAGAGAGGTTCAGTGGGGGCTTCGGTTCCTTGGTACATGGCTTTAAACCCAGGTAAGGTTGGACACTGATTTGTTGGGTGGTCCTCCTCACAAACGAAACACACTTCAACCGAATGCAATGGACATTCGTTCTTAGGGTGTCTTATGGTGCACCTAGGACAGAAGACAGCTAAGGCTCTCTCAGCTTCTTCTTTCTTCTGCTGGATCCTGAATGTGTCCAGCTGCATGGTAGTGGTCTGTCTCACCTCACTCTTAAGATCTTCTAATTGGTTTGTAAACTCATGTTTGGAGAAAGGGACACCAGTGGAGAGGAGATTTCCTCTACCTCGTTTTCTAGCTGCCCTGGAATGATTTCGAAACACAGTCTTGATGTCCTCATAAGGTAGTTGGTAAATGTCCCCCCTAGCTAACATGTGAAGGGTATCTAAGAGATCTTCAGGGACTCCTCGGAGTAGAACCAACTTGAGGGATTCAGGGTCAAGTGTGCACCTGGCCCGTTTATAGCTAAGTTGGGACCTCTCCTCATAATCCTCTAAAGACTCATCATTCCCCATGGTCATTCGAAAGATCTCTCCCTTGGTTTCCTTGGACCTACAATAATCCCTATACTTGGTATTGAAGGCTTGCTGCATCTGAGCCCAAGTAGCGATGCTATTCCTAGGTAATCCCATGAACCAGCGTAGTGCTGCATCCTTAAGAGTGGAAGGGAAAAGCTTCAGCTTTTGCTCATCTTCAGTATAGTCATAGGTTCTACAGAGGACAACAAACTCAAATAGGAAGGTATCAGGATCCTCAGTGGTCAGTCCATCGAAGTGAGGCAAAGCAGAGGGGCTAATGTTTTTCATTTTCATCTCTCCATTGGTCTCTCGGATGGGGAAAGCTCCTTCTATTCTCTCATCTTCTCTATTGTCAGCCATAGCTTCGGATGGAGTGGTCTCTAACTCTTCTTCTTCTATAGGGTCTTGGTATATCTCAGGATGTTCTCCTATAGGTTCCTCTGGGTCACTGTCACCAAAGAAGAGAGAAGGGTGACTCAGTGATGTAGTGGGGGTGTTTGGTAGGAATTTGCCTGATCTATCTTGGTTCTTACGAGGCATGAAATGGAAAGGACTTTTTTTTTTTTTTTTGATTGCTTTTGCCTTTTCTTTGGTACCTGCAAAACTGAAACAAAGTGATCTACAACTAACTATATTGCTCAAATGAAATTGCAGAATTGAAAAGCTAATCTAGGAAAGCAAGAAAAATTAGTCTAGGAAAGCAAGAAATATTAATCTAGGAAAGCAGGAAATATTAGTCTATGAAAGCAGGAAATTCTAATCTATGAAAGCAAGAAATACTAAGCTATGAAAGCAGGAAATGCTAATCTATGAAAGCAGGAAATGCTAAGCTACTTTTGCAGAATGGAAATGAAATAAACTACTGAGCAGAAGTAAGAGTACGAAAGTAGAAGAAAAGCAACAATTACTAATACTCTGACGCTTCCCCGGCAACGGCGCCAAAAAGATGGTGAGCTCCAGTATTGTAGCAATAATGCTACAACTCCCGGGGCTTCCTGTCTCTCATTTTATCAACCCGGTAGTTCGTACAAACTTGGAAGCGACGGTGCTATATGCACAAGTACTAGCTCTTGTCGCAGCTGTCACTTGGTCAGCTGGCACAAGTCTGCTAGGGCTCAAGCCAACTTCTATAGGCTCTCAGAAGAAGCTTGCTAATTGATGGACGAAAGCTAATATCAAAGGAAAGCTACTTTACTTGACAAAAATGAACTGAAAGCAAATCAAAGCATGTAAACCTAAGAAACCCTAATTTAACTAGTCTAACCTCTACAATGCAAGAAATGTGAATGAAACTTCTACCAATGCTGTTGTTACCTCTAATAAGTGCAAATGCATGGATCTAAACTACTTGCATCATGAAAGACATGTTTTTGTATTTTTCCTTTAAGTGTGTGGAATGATTGTGATCTTGTGCTAACTAGGGTTTGGTTGTGCAGATGGGATGGAGAAGGAAGGAAAGCGCGGGATAGGTTGGGGAGGCTAGGAGAGGTCCCTAAGGATCCTTAGCATCCATCCACAGAGGTTCCTCGCATTCAGATGCTCAGCAACTGAGAGAGTGGCCTCCTACAGGATGGCTGTGGAGGATCCTACAGGATACTCTGTTTTCTACAGGATGTCTACAAATGGCTACAGGATGACCTACCGTGAGTGTTTGGAGTGATGGAGGAGTAATGGAATGGTAGGGGGAGATGTGTAAGGTAGGAATGAGGCTGGTGATGGCTGTAGAAGTGGAGGAATAGGATAGGGAGTGAATGTAAGGAGTAGGTTGGAAGATAGAGGGCTAGGTCAATGAAAGGGCTGGAGAATGGAAGTACGTGAGGAGTGAAAGACTTTGGGAGATAACATAGCGGAGCAGGGGTCGAAGATGTGTGTGCATGGGTGATCAAGATGGAGAATGAAGTAATGGAATGAGAGAAAGCAGTGTAAATGGAACAAATGCTTATGACTGTCACCAAACCGAAATTGCATTAACCTAAACTACCTGTGCCGTGAATTCACTGAACAGCAATCCAAAACGTGAAGAGAAAGGTGTATGAAGTTGTGATGAAGGTGTGTGGTGCAGGTGTGAATGACAAGGAAGCATCTAACATAACGTGACTGTGTTTGCAGCAATCATGGAATAAAGAAATGCGTATTTTTGGTGGCTAGTCATGGACTGCACTCCAATCCCAGATGAGATGGCAGTGAGCCTTAACAACCTTTTTGTTGGAGCTCCAATCGATTATATCTATCCTCTGCTACACTACGCAAGTGGAAACAAATTCACCATAAGCAACTCCTATCTAACTCATGAAAAAGACCAACTTAACAACCTGTAATTCGAATTGCATGTGCAAATGAAAAGCTCAAAGTGCTGAAATGAAATGGAAACAACACTACAGCAGAGGGGACCTATGGCTCTCAGGTTGGGCCCTAACCTGAGAGCTATAGTCTCCTTAAGAAACTCAGAACTAGATCACAAACTGCCTTCTTTATTCATAATCTGATGTCATGCCAAATTGGCTTACAAAAAGGAACGAAAACTGGACTGTGCTCCAAAATTACAATAGCAATACGAGAGTTTCAACAACCTATCTAAGGCTAAGGCCTCCATACTTATACAAAAACGATGATCCAACAAGTGTCCTTGATTTTAGGAGCTCGGCTGTCCAACTAGAGTTTAACTGCTGATCCTGTAGGATGGTCATAATTGCTGTTCCTGTAGAGCAGTTTATAACTGCTGTTCCTGTAGAACAGCTGGCTGCTTTTAAGCTCGGAGGGGAGATGGATTAGAGCTTGGAGTTCTTGGTGGGAATCACGAGGGATGTCCCTAGAACCGTGAACATCCTCTCCTAAAAACCAGCAGTGCCACCTCATTGTCTCCTTATCTCCTTTTTCATTGTCTCTTGCTCCCTTTTAATGCCAAAACCTGGAATCACAATGCATTAGTCACGTAGATAGAGTGCCTACCCTTCTTCCTACAAACAACATGAATAAACTAGGAAATGCATGCATAAGCAATAAAAATGAATGGTTTGAGCAAGTAGAATAGGCCAAAATGAGCCCAAATTGTACCAAAATTGGGGCTCATCAACATGATCAAAGAGGAACTTTGCAGCGGTCACACCTGTGCAATCCTTCACAATTTGTACCTCTGCCCAATGAGTCAAATACTCTGTGTTAGTGATAATGTACCTCGCTCCTATCTTTCCTTGGGGCTGAATGGGGCCCACAAAGTCTATCGCCCATTTCTCAAAGGGTTGCAATGTCATATGTGGATTCAAAAGCATCTCATCCCTTTGCGATGGCCTGCCTATCCTTTGACACACATCACATGCCCTGCAATATGCTTTTGAGTCTTGATGGAGGGTTGGCCACAACGACCCAACGCATAGAATCTTCTGTGTATTTTCTCTCCCTCCATAATGTCCTCCTGTGATGCCCCCATGACCATCTACAAGGATGTTGCTTCTTTCGAACTCAGGTACATACCGTCGCAATATCTCATTAGTCCCCATTTTGTGCAGATGTCCAACAATGTCAGAGAAATCTGCCTCGTGAACCACTAATTCCTTCTTCTGCTGGATAGTGTATCCTTTCGGTGCAGTACCTATCATTAGAAACTGTATTATATCCTCAAAATGACCATCTGCAATGCGTACTACAAATAGCTACGCGTCAGGCAACCCTCCTCCAAATTAGTGGGCTCTTCCCCTGTTTCGATGTGCGACAGATGGTCTGGTCCAATGTTTAGTCATCCAGGCGTCACAATAACTTCAAAATCATACTCTTGGAACAATAAGAGCCACCTACACGTAGAATTTTGTAGAATTTTTCTACACATTAGCTAGCTCTAATACCATGTAGAATTTTTCTCCACCTGTAGATCAAACTGATATATGCAATATACTAAAGCGTAATACTAGATCTACTTCTACAACAATTTAGCAGAAGCTTAATCGAACATGAGCAACATCAATAAGAACACATATAATTGATATGGAGAAATTAAACACACATAACACAGAAGACATAACTAGGGGAAAGCACCAGGCTAAAACCCCATCTCTGTATTATTATACAAGTGGAAATATTTCCGGATTACACAAAGCTTTAGCTCGGAAGTTATCCATCTCTTAGTGCAATCCCTCTGCTGTTCATAGGAAGTCAAAGGCTTCTCACAAACCTTCTCCTCTTCCCTCCAAGCCTCCTATTTCTATGCACAGTTTTTCCTGGGTCCTCTAGTTGCAACCTGTGTGATTCTCACCTCTCACACAACATTGACCTCTGAAATAACTGCACAAACCTGAAGGAGATAAATCCTCATCATGGATGAGCTTCCTTTATAGAAAAAATATTCATCCAACTGATAGTACACTGTACCTTATCTGATCTCAACTGGGTCTTTGTCTGAACTGCCATGCATCAGTTATCCATGAGAGAATACTTAGTTATATGAAAATAACAGTTGTCACATGCATGCAAGCATTAACAAACTGTATCCCATTAATTTAACAACTTGTTAAATTAATCTAGCTGAACTTGACTAAGTTAAACTAAGTCAACTGGTCCTCTCAATATAGAGCTCATCCTTAATTCCTCAATTAGTGGAGCAAATCAAGGACAGATTCCCCAATCAGTGGAGAAATTATTGCATGTTCTCACAAAGAATTCAAGTTTGATTTTCTTTAACTAATTAACTCATGGAGAATTAATTAATTAATATTCAAACTGCTGGTAAGACCAAATTCAAATTTCATTTTAGACTAGGGACTGTCTAAAAATAGGAATCCAACTTGAACTGCTAAAAATAAAACTTCTATTTTTATCACTTCCATTTTTCATTCACTGTTTCCCAATCTAGCACTGATGCCCAAAATACTATTTTTAGCAGTGCTACTTTTAGCACTTCTATTTTTAGCAATTTCTTATTGCCAATTTTCAACACTCCCTCTCAATAATAAAGGCTTCCTCTTGAACCTGATCCTGTACCTCTGGAATGTTCTGCATGCAACACATCTACCAAGTGTGGTTGCTCCAACAATTCTCGGAACAAAAAACCTCCCAACTAACCACTCTATTGGGCTAGAAACATACTATGATGTTGAAGCTCTACCTGCTGCTGACAAGTGCTCCCTCTCTGATATCTACGCTATTGCAACATCTCCATGCATCTCGCATCGTTGCACCATTCTCTATGCTACCCTGCAAAGTGCAACACACTTGTGCCTCTCGCATTGTTGCAGCCTGCATGCACTGCGCTGTCCTAGGATTCCCTGCATTATAGCTCTCTCTGCCACTCCATCTGCATCTGTCTCTACCCAATCAGTCAGCTCCTGCTACTCCACATTGGGGCTCCCGTAGCAAGGTCTCATCCAACCTCAAGGATACTACCCCTCCTCCATGGGACGATCACTCCACATCGCCCCACCTCCTACCTGGAGGTATGGCTGCATGTGACCCCTTTGCCCACTTGGCTCGAAGTTTCCCCCTACTGGAGGTCTCTGCATGAGTAGATTTATCTACTCTCTCTTCCCTCAGCTTCCACTGTTGTGGCTGCTCCACAACCTCCTAGATTTGCTCCACCAATCGTGGCTCCTCCACAATTGTCTAAGACTTCTTCTAGCGCTGCATGTTGAGAGGTAATTTACTCTCCTTCTCAACCACCAAGTATACAACCTTTGCTTTTCTCCTCAAGGCTTTCCATGCATCTTGTACCTCAAGTACATACAGGTTCTTGGCTAGCACACCAATCTATTTCCACTTTCCCGCCGTCATGAAATTTTCTAGAAAAAGAGTTGATTTTAAATCAGTGATATCTCCCTAATCCGAACTCCGATTTAGTCGTTTTTTTTTTAAATTATTTTTGGTATTTTTCCATAAGGAATCCAAATATGCTATTTATTTCTGAAAATTTTGTACAAAAATTTTCAGATCTTCTCTGTAAACTCTCGGCCCAAAACTCAAAACTTTGAAATCTCCTCTCAATATATTATTCTCTCCTTGATCACCTGTGCTCCGATACCTTGTAGAATTTTGTAGATTTTTTCTACATATCAGCTAGCTCTGATACCATGTATACTTTTTCTCCACCTGTAGATCAAACTGATATATGCAATGTACTAAAGCATAATACTAGATCTACTTCTACAACCAATTTAGCGGAAGCTTAATCGAACATGGGCAACATCAATAAAAACACATATATCTGATATCAGGAGAAATCAAACACACATAACACAGAAGATATAAGTAGGGGGAAGCACCAGCCTAAAACCCTATCTCTGTATTGTCATACAAGTGGAAATATGTCCAGATTACACAAAGCCTTAGCTCGGAAGCTATCCAACTCTCAGTACAATCCCGCTGCTACTCATAGACAGTCAAAGGCTTCTCACAAACCTTCTCCTCTACCCTCCAAGCCTCTTATTTCTATGCACAGTTTTTCCTCGGTCCTCTAGTTGCAACCTGTGTGATTCTCACCTCTCACACAACACTGACCTCTGAAATAACTGCACAAACCTGAAGGAGATAAATCCTCATCATGGATGAGCTTCCTTTATAGGAAAAATATTCATCCAACTGATAGTACACTGTCCCTTCTCTGATCTCAACTGGGTCTCTGTCTGAACTGCCATGCATCAGTTATCCATGAGAGAATACTCAGTTATCTGAAAATAACAGTTGTCACATGGATACAAGCATTAACAAACTGTATCTCATTAATTTAACAACTTGTTAAATTAATCTAACTGAACTTGACTAAGTTAAACTAAGTTAACTGATACTATTAATATAGAACTCATCCTTAATTCCTTAATCAGTGGAGCAAATCAAGGACACATTCCCCAACCAGTGGAGAAATTATTGCATGTTCTCACAAAGACTTCAAGTTTGATTTTCCTTAACTAATTAAATCATGGAGAGTTAATTAATTAATATTCAAACTATCGGTAAGACCAAATTCAAATTTTACTTCATATTTTAGACCAGGGACTATCTAAAAATAGGAATCCAACTTCCAATTTTCATTACCTGTTGCCCAATCCAACACTCATGCCCAAACTGCTATTTTTAGGAGTGTTACTATTAGCACTTCTATTTTTAGCAATTTCTTGTTGCCAATTTTCAACACTACAAATTCTCCCCCCAAACATAAGCTTATTGACCAGGTACTTCAGCATGGAGTGATCTATATACATCTTAAAATGGCCTCCGAGAAAGTAGTGCCTATACTTCTAGAGCGCATACACCATGCCTAGCCCTTCACGCTCGGTGGTGGAATAGTTATTCTCCACTTTGGATAATCTTTTGCTTGCGAACGCGATAGGATGATCCAAGCCTTCTCTGCCAACCTGTTTCAATACTGCTCCTAGCGCTATGCATGACGCGTCGACATGTACATGAAACTCTTTCTTCCAATCTGGGAAGACTAGAATTGGCACGGTGACCATCTTTTCTTTCAATATATCCAAGCTCTTCAACAATTTCTCCATAGGCGCAGTGATCTAGGCATAGCCTTTGATAAACTTTCTGTAATATCCCATATGTCTCAAGGTAGCACGCAGTTGTTTCACACTCCTAAGCGTTTCCAAGTTCAGTATCACTGCGATCTTTGCAAGGTCTACCATCAGTGCCTATCTTCAAACGACATGCCCCAGCAAGTTCCCAAAAGGAACACAAAACATATAGTTCTTTAGATTAAGTGCGATCTGGTATCTTCAACAGGTGTCTAGCATTAGGCACAAGCTTGCTACAAGGTGTTTAACTAGCCCAAACACAGTCCAGTCATCAAAAGATACCTCCTAGAACTTATGAATAAATTCTTTGAACGTAGCAACAACTACATGTGAGAAGATCGCAGGCGCATTTTTCAATCCAAATGACATTACAATGTACTGAAAACAACCCCACTCAATCGCGAAGCTTTTCTTGCTCCTCTCATCAGTGAAGGAATACCTAGAGAGCCCATCAGTGAATGAATATGCTTCCTAGCCACCTACGTTGTCCAACACATCATCAGTGAATGAAGTCAAGAAAGGATCATGCACACAAGTGTCATTCAGCATTCTGAGATCCATGCATATCCTTATTTCATCCTTTTGCTTCTTTTCCTGTACCACCATTGGACTTACATAGTCAGATTCTTCCGCAAGCTCAATGATGCCTGCTGTGAGCATGTTGTCCAGCTCGAAGTAGACCTTTTCCTTATATTTCAGATTGAGACAGTAAGGCCTTTGGTTAACCAGCTTCATGTCGGGTTTCAATGTAATCTTCGTTATACCTAAGTCCTTGACTATCCTTTTCAGATCCATAAAATTGGTAGGGAATAAATCCTGGTATTCATAAAGCAATTCAATGGCCTTATCTACCGTTGCATCATCCTAGTAGTCTTCAATCTTCACGAATTTTGGTTCTGCCTCTGTACCAATGTTTACTTGTTTTATTTTCAATGGCACGGTAATATCAGGGTTCTGAATCTGTAGTCCTTCAACCTCGTGGTGACCTTCTGTTTCTGGAATGTTAATCTTCAGCAGATCCTCGTCCTCTTCTTCAGTAGTTACATTATAACATTCTACCGCGTGACTCAGCTGAGTAGCCCATTCAAGTTGAATCAAGTCTAAAGGATCCTGCGGTATCCTAAAGATTGTTGCTTTCACCTCTTATAGCACTTCATCAATACCATCAAAACCATCCTCAAAACTGAATGTGATCATGAATCCCTTGGGCAGGATATCCCATTCACCTGCCCCATGGTGAAGCTCTGTTTCTATATACTAGTTCATTAGGGCAATATCCAGGGTATGAAAGAACAAGTGTACCCATTCACGCTGGGGCTTTTCTCCATAATTCTGGGTCCATTTGGCCAAATGTGCACGCAGATCATCTTGCCCATCGTACTTGTCTGCATTTGCATCTTAGACTTACCGAATGGTGTCCTCATCATCCTCCTGCATTCGTGCCAATCATCAAAGCTTCCCTTATGTGTACCCCACCATCTTGCGGGCATAACGTGCAGTGCCGAGTCCAATGCTTAGAAGCGCTGCTTTTCTGGTAACTCCCTTTCAAATGCATCCAAAAATATATCTACCTCATTCAGGCCATCATAAGTAGGAATATTTCTTACCTCTGAGGACACACAACGTAGTGATCTGGTCATCATGTTGCAATTGAGTGTTGTCACTTCATGTAACTAATTCTGCCAGCGCTCTAAATCTTCATCAGAGTCTGAAGTGCAAGAACTCTCGCGATCCCATGTGATTCATCCATCCGTGGTGGGATTCACCCAATCTTGGTCTCGCGTTTTTATCTTATAGATACAGTCCAAATCGTCATCACTCTCATAATCATAGACTAGTTCAATATAGCGCGATCCCTCAGTAGGATCTAGAGGTACTATTACGCGTAGTGTTTCTTCTCAAAGATAACCTTTCGCTTCTTTATATTGATTACCTTGTTCATATCAGTGGCCCAGTCAATTCCTAGGAGCGCAGGATAGGGATTGTTGTCAGCCGCTATCTCTATTACTTCAAAATCATCCAGTACGCTTGCTCCCTAAATATCCATGGTCGCCCCCTGCAGCCACCCCATGGGGATGATCTTCTACTGATTGGCCATCCTTAGCTGAATCGGAGACCATTACAGTGCAGGTCTCCCCATTTGTTCCCACGTCTGCTTCTATAAGGCATTCGCGTCTAACCCCAGGTCCAAAATAAACTGATCCATCTCATACTCTCCTATCTGTGCAGTCAGTCTCATCTCCCATCCCGTCCTTGTTTTATGCTTGCCAATCTTTCGTACTACGGGCAGCTCACCCGACTCGGTTCCAACACATCTATTAATGAACTCTTGTAACCGTTTCACAACCTTACTATTGCGTAGTAACTTCATATAGGTCTCTAGGAAAGTTGTGAGCATAGAGGGGTCCATCTCCTGCTCAGGCTTATCCTTGCTTCCTGAGGTGGAGGCCTCAGCGAAGCTCTTCTTAGCTTCCATGAAGGTTTCATGTGCGCGCTCCAAATTGAACTCAGCCTCCTTCATCGAAGCTTTAAAAACCCATGTACTATCTTCTGGCTGTTTCCCCTTATCATCTCCTGTCGCGATTCCACTTCCGAGCACTATATTTACATTTGGATCCTCTTCGTGCTGCTCAGACCTCAACATCTACAGGTTCTGAGTCGGGGAAGGTGGTAGCTCCTTTATCACGTATCCTAGCTATCAATGTAGGAAAATCTTCAATTTCATGATCAGACAATGTGCAATACTTGCACAACGGACGTGTTGGGTTAGTGCAATCATGAGCATAGTGTCCTGGTCCTTCACAATTGTAGAAAATAAACAATCCCCGACCTCTTCCAGGTCGTCCTTCGCCTCGGCCTTGTCCATGCCCCTGAAATCCTATCCATGCTAGCCATGCACTCTGGTTAGGGGGGCGCATTTCGGCCTAAACCCTATAGGCAGGAGTTCTATTGATCATCAATTCATAGCTCCTGAAAGTATGCTCATCATGCCCTACAGACCTAAAAAATTTGCATAACAGTTGTTGCAGTGTTTGTAAAAACTTTTGTAGCAAGTGACAGTTACCTGTGGCATGTTTTCCTGCTACCTAATACATAGCGCACCATAATGCAGGCCTCGTGTTAGGTCCTGCTTGAGCTTCTAGCCTTAAAGGAATCGGTCCCCCTCTTGCAATATAGTTCGCAAAGTCCGAGCAATGGTCCTTGTCATGCCTAGACTCTTGCATTTCAAGCACCATACCTCCTCATGCACCTCTGGTTGAACCGTCTTGTCCTGCCTCAAACTTTGCATCTCAAGGCATAGATTCTTCAACTACGCATGGACATGCTAAACTCCTAGATTTGGATCTTGCATCGTAGTTTCATGTAGTTGTATGGCAATCTCCAAGGCCTCCACCTCAGTGGTTATCTTCTGCTACGACAGCACAACCCTTAAGTGTGGCTGGAGCGAAGCAACAAACCACTCGTGATGTTGTCGGTCTGTTAGGTTCATGTTAGCTTCGCAGATTGTACATTTCAACGTCTAATCTAGTTCACAAGGTGTCTCACCTGGTTGCATCACGATTTCTTTGAATCCCACAATTGACTGCACCTCAGATTTAGGCCTACTGAATTCTCTATTCAATGTTGTCTAGATGTCTTCCACTCCAGCATTCAAGTTATCATTAGAGTACTTAATATACCAGGTTATCATGCGATCTTGTAGAGCACTAACCAATGTCACCTTCTTTATATGATCGTCTATAACACCTTGAACCATAATTGGTCCGGGTCCTCATTTCCCAAACCTTTGAACAAAGTTAGCTTCACTGTATTTGCCATACTAAACTGTGGTGGAGGTCGAGGTGGTATGGGTGAAGTTGGAGGCAATGGTGGTGAGTGTTATCACTCAGAAGTCTTCCCTAGAAGTTATCAAAAGAACGAATAATCTGAGGTAACTACAAACCTAATCTTTTAGACTCAGATTCTAGCCAACCTAAGTCCAGAGAGGGCTCTCTCTTTGTAATTTAACTTTGTTTTTGGTGGGATTTTAGGCTAGTTCTTAGTGTTCATAAGGTTTTGAATTTGGTTGGGTGGTGGAATTATAGGAACAGATGGATAGAGCTAGCTTCTTCAAACCATTGGGCTATGGAGTCAAGAAAAGGATAGCTTACCTAGACCAGATCACTAAAGGGAGTGTTCACAGGGTAGGCTAGCAAATAAAAAGGCAAATCTTCAGGTTCAAAAGATGAGATAGTCCTAACCAGGGTGAAAGGGAAATGAAGAATCCTTAGACTAGGATCAAGATGAAGAGAAGGAAGTGATCATGAGAAAAGGGCAACTAAGAATCCTTTACTATAGACTGAGGGGGAAACTGTGGAAGTAAGGGAGCATTTAAGAATTCTGTAACTAAGATAGTTTAGGAGAAAACATTAAGAATGTAAACAATCAAGACAGAGTGCATTAAAGCAAGTTCTAAAATATCATTCCTAGTTTACCATTCAGATTTCATAGAAACAAATATGATTATTAATAAACATAAAGAAAAACAATAATACACGTGGGAGAAAATACTTATTTGATTTCCGCTTTACACAAGAATCCTGTGAAATGTCTTTACTTTATTCCTTGATCCAGCAAGCCAACCCAGTCTTGATACAATAGCACTTTAACTTGATAGGAAAATGTCTAGAGAAATGTCTTTGAATCCACCACCAATACTTCGAAAGGTGAAGTATTTATACAAAAAGTGTTTACAAAATATCTTAAAACAATATGAGAATTAATCTAGGAAATCAAAATATCTTTAAGCATGAAGATAGAGACATATGGAAAACTGCATCATGTTGTCCCTTTTATTGTGCTTGTGCTGGTTGTCGCAGTTGGACATGAGCCCTTTTAAGCTGGCTAATATGTGTACGCTGGAATCATTTGTGTCTTTAACCTTTGACTGATACTCTTTACCTGTTACTCTTTGACCCTGTTTACCTATTTTCATTTGGCTGCCATTTAGATTTACTGTGGTAACTTATAGTAAATTTGTCACATTTTTCCACAATTCATCTTCAGGTAACTTTATCTTAAGCATCCTTCTATATATCTCGTCTGCCTCAGTGTATTGGGAAAAATTTCGCTTGGTGACAAATAGATGCTTCACTTCATGCTCTAGGAAGAATAATTTTTCTAAAGTATCATATAATACTTTCCCTATTGGAAATGCTTTGACTCCTGAAGTGTTTGCCTTGTTCTTTGAACAATTTCTCTAGTATGTCAACATAGTCCGATTGGATCATAAGTTTGTCATCAATTACCATGGGATTGGGAAGGCCTTTATCCCTCAAAATTTGAAGCTTTGCCATGAATCTGTCATTACCAACCTGCATGTTATGGCATTTTTACTCTAGATTGAGCATGAGGTTTCTTTTAGTCAGAACCTTTTTGACTTGGATGATGGTTTTAGTTCTGTCCTCCACACCAAGTTCACTTAGTTCCTCCCCATTCTTGCAGTTCAAGAATTGGATGAGTTGGTTAGCCTCTTCATGTTGGTCTCCCATGTCTTCCTTGAACTTTTGTATTGCTTTGGTGGCCACTTTCACTAGTTATGTTTGCTCGAATATTACTTGAATTGATGGCCAAACATCATTGATTAAGTCAATGATATTGTCCTAGAGCATTTACTTAGTTTTTCCTAGTGGCTTTTGAATGTTAGATCCTTCTATAGGATCGTAACCTTCTCACCCATCCTTAGGGCTTTCTGTGCTTCTTCTTTCTGCTATATTTGATCAAGTTTACAGTCAGTTTCTAGGCTTGCTATTTTCTCCTTAATTTGTTTTAGCTCTGTAGCCTGGATGGACATTTCCTCCATGGCTTTCATTAACTTTACTGTCTTTTCTATTGATGTACCTCCAGTTGTAGACTCACTTATGATTGGCAGTGATGTAGCAGGTGGAGCTATTGGTGCTAAAGAGGCTGCCAATGTTGAGGGAACTGCAGTAGACGCTGTGGGAATAACAACCTGTGGAGTGGTGGCAAACTCACTCTGTTTAGACTGAATCAATGTGTCCAACTCTTTCTCAGTTTCCTTTAGCTGATTATTTAGCTTAAGGACCAAGTCCATATATCTTCATGTTCCTTCTAAGTTTCTAAGACTTCTGTTGTTTATGGATGATGAAGATGTGGAATTTTGAGTTGCTTTTTCAAAGAAGTTATGTCATCATTCTTCTTTTTAATTAACCTTTTTATAGCTTTCACATCTTTGGGATCATGTCCCAACTCTATGATTAAGTCCTCCAAGGACTTGATTCTAGTATCCTTGGTTTGTGGGGAGGCCTTTTCTAGTTGAAACTATGTTGATATATTATTCAGTGAATTCTGTAACTGGTGGGCTACAATGGCTTTGCTTTTTAGAGTGGAATATACCATCTCTCCTACCTATTTATGCAATTCAGTCTGGTCAATAGGATGTATGTCCTTAGCTAGCACTTCAAAATCTATCTTTTGGTAGTCAGCTACTGATCTTGGCTATTAAGTGGTAGGCTTCAGAAAAGTCATCTACATTTTTCCTTCTTTTATATCAAAGGCTAACATAAGCCTTGTTTGGTTGGTGGTAGCCATTTTGAGGTACTGTGCATAGCTTTGGGTTTTTAACCTAACATTCCTGGCTTTTATTTCCTTGTACTTTTCTCTGATATCCTAGTCTTGGTTAGCTGGAATCCTTCATGAGGACTCTTCCACACTTTGTTGTTTTTCCAACATCTGAGCATGTGATGTGGAAGGTTATTGTGTTCCTCCAGAGGGAGTAGCATGCATGCTCCCTTGTTTTTCTATGCTTGTGGCTCCAACTGTTTCTTTTGTGAATTCTTGCTCAGAGAAAGGATTTAACCTTTGCCTTTTGACATATGTTTGTGAAATAGCTCTGCCTGAAGGAGTGGCCTCCTCCCTGTCTCTTTTGAGGTTCCTCTCCTCATTTAGAGGATTCTGTACAGTAGGGGGAGTACTCATAATGTGCTCTGGCAGTCTTGTTTGAGTCAATTCTTCTGATAGATCTGGTTGTTCTGACTCTTCTTGAACCTGGGGTCCTTCTTCTACTTGTTGTTCATTGTGTGCCTGTGATTCCCTTTGGGCTTGGGATTCTCTTGTTACCTGTATGAAATAATATTCATCAAGTATCCTCCCTAGATCAATTAATGCATTTTCAACAGCAAATTCAGTGCTATATCTGTCTACTAGAGTATTCTCCAGCCATTCCAACTAATTTGCATATTTTTCTATCTCAGGGATTTTGTGGTGGATATAGGGAGACAACTTGTTTTTATATCTTCTATTGCAGATGAAATCAAAGGAGTCATATCTCCATATGAAGACTTGTTTCATTTTGAGCCTTTGAAGGATTTCTTCTGCTTCTCTTCCAAATTCTCAACTATTTCACACAAAGGGTCCTAGTTGATCTTTGATTCTAAGTTGAGCCTTTTTTTTGGCTTTCACAAAATGTTCCTCATTTGAATGTATTATCTGCCTTTCGTACTCTAGAGAAAATAACCTCATTGGGAGGTATTTGGGTAGCTTGTATGGTGCTAACGCATAGCCATAGATCCTAATTTCAGTGTGCTTTTGGTACCAATCTCCCACTTTGTGTTGTTTTGAAAGCTGTAGGATCCTCTTGATATCTGAACTGATCCTTGGAGGAGGAATTCCTAATAGCATGGTCACTACAAGATGAAAAAAAATATCTACGAAGTCTGTGTATGGATATCGTGATTCATATTTGTGGATCGGAGGAGTATGGAAGACTACTGACCTAGGGTTTCCTCTGGTATCAAGTTTTTGAAGAGTAAATGGGAATTTATCAGCTTGATAATATAAGAAAAGGTGGTATAGAACTGAGGAATACTTGAATACTCTTTCGTTGTTCATTATCCAGAATTGATCATGCATTTTATCTGTTGTGAATTTGGCATAATCATATATGCTGGTAGGGGGTTGTCTTGTGGTAAGAATGGACATGAAGGCTAGAATGATTTCATGAACATACTCACTTGTAGTATAGCCTAAGACACTAGATATCATTGACACAATGTCTTGGCCAAGTTTATCAAATATGGTAGATACATATGGAGGGTGTTCTGTTGGGACATGCTTTCCCTCCGTGATGAAGGTCTGAAGCATTTTAGCAAGTTTGGCAGGGTTAATCTTGGGGAATTTGTCTAGAAGGTCTCCAATGGAAATGGGGGTCAAATTTTGTCCCGGTTGCAACTGTAGCATTTCATTGATGGATTCAGAAGTGATGGTGAAAAGTACAGTATGGTCAAGGGAAATCACTACTCTTTAGCTGGGACTGTAGTTTGTATAACAATAATGCAGAATTTTGGGAAAGATATGTATTGAAGGGAACTAGTACTTGGGTAAATTAGACTCCCAAAGACCTATTTTTTCTGTATGGTTTAGGTATTGGTCTGTACTGGTAGCCTAATTTCAATGGGGATTCATGGACAGAGGTGTCCTTGATTTGGAAGTCTTTGCCGACCAAAGGGAGATGGTCTATGTTGGGTGTGGATCTTGATTATCTATTGTATTCAAAGGTATTGCCACATTGGACCCCAGTTCGAAATGGGGCGGCAATGCCACCCGTAAAATATTCGCTACAGGGGGGGTCCATGGGGAAGGGGCTGCGACCTTTGGGGAGCCCCCCGCCCCTGATGGGGGGTTTCGGGGGTAGCACCCCCTAAGCTAAGAATAGATGTAAAATTGCCTTGTAAAAGTATAGTAATTTCTAGTCAATCTGGGCCATTCATTAGGCGGAGAACTGACGGTAAGTTATGTTTAATTTAGGGTTTTTTGCCCTAGAAGGAAACCCCTCACTATATATGAGGGAATTGTATTGTGTCTATGTAGATCTGTATTCTGAGTGAGAAAGAGAGAGGAGATTGAGAGCGAAGAGGGTGTTACAGTGGATCTGTTGTAGATTGTATCTATTCAGTTTGCTGGATAATATAAAAGGAAGGATTGGTTGTTTCTCTGTGGACGTAGCCCAAACTGGGTGAACCACGTATATCTGTGTCTCTCTTGTTTTATGCTTTTTCTGTGTTTATATTTTTGCAATATTTTATGTGTTCCACTACTCCATAATATATAATTTCTAACAACTGGTGTAAGAGCCGAAGGTCTTTTTTGGCTGACAAACTCGTAGGAGAGAAGGATTCCTGGTTCGAGTGGGAGCAATGGTGGAAGATGGTAAGTTTAGGGTTGAGAAATTTAACAGCCAAAACTTCTCGTTGTGGAAGATGCAGATGGAAGATTATCTGTATTAGAAAGATCTATACCTACCATTGGGTGGAAAAACAAAGATGCAAATGGGTATGACAGATGAAGAATGGAACCTTCTCGATAGAAAGGCACTCAGAACAGTACGGTTGTGCCTCGCAGTGTCGATCACCTTCAAAATTTCAAAGGAAACAACAACGGAGGTTTTGATTAAGGCATTGGCGAAACTATATGAAAAACCCTCAGGCTCAAATAAGGTATTTCTTATGAAGCTTTTATTTAATATGAAGATGTCAGAAGGTGGATCTGTTGCAAGCCATTTAAATGATTTTAATACTGTTACAAGTTATTTAAGTTCTGTAGGGGTAAAATTTGATGATGAAGTTAGAGCTTTGTTATTCTTGTGCTCATTGCGAGAAAGTTGGAATGGTTTATTAATGGCCATTAGTAACTCTGTTTCTGGATCTAGTACTTTGAAGTTTGATGATGTTGTCGGTGCTATCCTTAGCGAGGAAATGCGATGGGAAAGCTCCGGTGAGACATCGGGTAATGATTTGAGTGCAAAGTCTAGGGGAACAAAAAAGGAAAGAGGAAAGAGCTCAGGATATCGTAGTAAATCAAGGAAAGGCAGATCCAAGTCCAGATCAGGAATAGTCTACTGGAAATGCGGAAAGAAAGGACACCTAAAGAAAGACTATAGATCTCGGAAGGGAAAAGAAGGAGATGCACAACAAGGAAACAATCATGAAGCAAATGTGACAGATGAGGTGTTACAAGATGCTTTGATTCTTTCTTTCGAAAATATTACTGATTCTTGGGTGGTAGATTCAGGGGACTCATTCCATGCAACACCTGATAAGAAATACTTTCATGACTAGTTCAAGGAGATTTTGGACAAGTTCGTTTGGGTGATGATAAACCCTATAAAATTGTTGGAATGGGTAAGGTTCTTGTAAAATAGCAGAATGGAAACCTATGGCTACTAAAGGAGGTAAGGCATGTTCCATATCTGAAGAAAAATATGATTTCAATAGGGTAGTTAGGCAGTGAAGGTTGTGTGACAACTTCACAGGTAAAGCTTGGAAGGTCACCAAAGGAGCCCTAGTAATAGCAAAAGGCGAAAAGGTTGGTACATTGTATTTATGCAATGGTATTTCTAACTTTGTTAATGCTTTAACTTCCAAAGGAGCAGATGCAGCATTATGGCATCATAGGCTCAGACACATGAGTGAGAAGGGGATGAATATCCTTCACTCAAGGAATTTGTTGCCGGGTTTGAAGAATTTTGATTTAGACTTCTGTGAGAATTGCATTTATGGAAAACAAAAGAGAGTCAGATTTCTCAGAGTTGGGAAAGAAAAGAAGAGAGAAAAATTAGAGCTTATGCATACAGATATATGGGGACTTTCTCAGAGCATGGAATTTGTAGAGAGAAGACAGTTCCAAGAACACCACAAGAAAATTGTGTGTCAGAAAGGATGAACAAAACAATCATGGAGCGTGCAACGTGCATGAGATTGCATGCAAGATTGTCTTTACAATTTTGGGCAGATGCTATAGATATTGTTGTTTATCTAATAAACAGAGGGCCTTCAAGTTACTTGGATGGTGGTGTTCCAGAGGAAGCATGGACAGGTCAAAAGGTAAACTACTCTTTTTTAAAGCCTTTTGGTTGCGAGGCCTTTGTCCATATTAATAAAGAAAATAGAACAAAGCTTGAGGCAAAATCAAAGAAATGTACCTTTATTGGATATGGTGTTAATGATTTTGGTTATCGCTTATATGATTATGAAAATCACAAAATCATTAGGAATAGAGATGTAATATTCAATGAAAAGGTCTTGTATAAGAATCTGTTGCAGGAAAAGAAACAGGAAAAAGAAAATAAGGAATACACAGTTCTTGATGAGATCACTGAAAAAGTAAAGGTGCCTGAAAATAATAATAATCAACAACCATAACAACAACAACCAACACAATAGTAACAGGCACCCCAAACACCTGAAAGTGGTGTTAGAAGATCTACCAGGATAAGTAGATCCCCTGAATGATACTCTCCTTCATTATGTTATTTATTGTTGAATGATTTTGATTAACCCAAATGTTATGAAGAAGCAATGAAGGTTGAAAGAAGGAAGAAGTGGGAGCTAGCCATGGAAGAAGAGATGGACACCTTAATGCATAACTTGACTTGGGACTTAGTTAGGTTTCCTGCAGGTAAAACTACATTGCAGAATAAATGGGTTTACAGGCTAAAGGAAGAAGATGGAGGAAAATAGAGGTACAAACCTATACTTGTGGTGAAGGGGTTTGCATAGAAGAAAGGTATTGATTTTGATGAAATATTTTCTCCTGTTGTTAATTAACTCCAATCAGAACTATTCTAAGTCTAGTAGTAGCTGAAGATTTGCATCTTGAGCAGTTAGATGTAAAGACAACCTTTCTCCATGGGGATTTGAAGGAAGAGATATATATATGCAGCAGCCACAAGGATGTGAGGTAAAAGGGAAGGAGAAACTAGTGTGCAGGTT
This sequence comes from Pinus tabuliformis, assembly GCA_031772625.1. Lineage (NCBI taxonomy): Eukaryota > Viridiplantae > Streptophyta > Pinopsida > Pinales > Pinaceae > Pinus > Pinus tabuliformis. The sequence goes on along the minus strand of CM062807.1, from coordinate 211,101,458 downwards.
GAAGAAGAGATTGTATGGCTTAAAACAGGCTCCAAGGCAGTGGTATATAAAATTTGACAAGTTTATGTTTGAACAAGGTTATACTAAAAAGAAAAATGATGGTAGATATATTATATTGTTATTGTATGTAAATGACATGCTTGTTTTTTTTTTTCTAGTTTAAGACTAACCTAAGTACCCACGGGGGATTTGAACCGGTGACCTATCGCAAGGAGTGCTTTAACAGCGCACCCATTCATCGTCAATCCAAAGCCCCGTGGGCAAATGACATGCTTGTTGCAGGGTCTAACATGTAGGAAATAAATGTGCTCAAAAGAAAATTGGAAAATTCATTTGCAATGAAGGATTTGGGAGCTGCAAAACAAATCCTTGGTATGAGAATAACGAGAGACAAGAAAAATTGCAAACTAACATTGTCTCAGAATGAGCACATACAAAAGGTGTTGAAAAGATTTAATATGCACAATGAAAAACCAGTTAGTACACCTTTTGCGAGCCATTTTAAACTTAGTAAGGAAATGTACCCAAAGACCCAAGAAGACATGGATTATATGTCTAAAGTTCCATATGCATCAGAAGTTGGAAGCTTAATGTATGCAATGGTCTGCACAAGACCTGATATTGCACATGCAGTGGGAGTTGTAAGCAGGTACATGAAAAATATAGGAAAGGAACATTGGATGGCAATGAAATGGATTCTCAGATATTTGAAAAGTACCACAAATCAAGCATTATGCTTTGGTGGTTCAAACATTTCTCTACAGGGATATGTTGATGCAGATATGGCAGGTGACAAAGATAACAGGAGGAGCACTACAGGATATGTATTTACTATAGGTGGAACAACTGTCAGTTGGGTTTCAAAAATCCAAAGTGTTGTTTCACTTTCAACAACAGAAGCAGAGTATGTTGCTGCTATATAGGCTAGTAAAGAAATGATTTGGTTACAAAGGTTTATGGGTGAATTGGGTAAGGAGCATGATATGGGCACATTATATAGTGATAGCCAAAGTGTCGTTCATCTTGCAAATAACTCAACATTTCATTCTAGAACTAAACACATACAACTCAAGTACCATCTCATACGATCAGTGTTGGAAGATGGAGAGTTGAAGCTGGAAAAGATACACACTAGCCAGAATCCTGCAGATATGCTAACAAAAGTTGTAACTAGGGAGAAACTGAGAATATACTCAGTTTCAACTAGTCTTCAAGTATAATGAAGAAGATGAGAAACAACCAGGTCCAAAGAGGAGTCGTTGTCCAACAAATGAAGTAGCGGTGGAGTTGTTATAATCAGTCTCCAAGTGGGAGATTGTTGGGTGTGGAGCCTGATTATCTTCTGTATTCAAAGGTATCGCCACATTGGACCCTAGTTCGAACTGGGGCGACAACGTTGCCCGTAAAATATTCACTGTAGGGGGGGTCCGGGGGGGCGGCTCTGACCTTTAGGGAGCCCCCCCCCAGCGGGGGGTTTTGGGGGCAGCACCCCTGAAGCTAAGAATAGATGTAAAATTGCCTTGTAAAAGTATAGTAATTTCTAGTCAATCTAGGCCATTCATTAGGCAGAGATCTGACGATAGAAGTTATGTTTAATTTAGGGTTTTTTGCCCTAGAAGGCAACCCGTCACTATATATGAGGGAATTATATTGTGTCTATGTAGATCTGTATTCTGAGTGAGAGAGTTAGAGGAGATTGAGAGTGAAGAGGGTGTTACAGTGGATCTGCTGTAGATAGTATCTCTTCAGTTTGCTGGATAATATAAAAGGAAGGACTAGTTGTTTCTTCGTGGATGTAGCCCAAACTGGGTGAACCACGTATATCTGTGCCTTTTTTGTTTTATGCGTTTTCTGTGTTTATATTTCTGCAATATTTTATGTTTTCCATTACTTCGTAATATATAATTTTCTAACACTCTAAATCTAGATGGGGAGTGGTAATTGGTCGGACATCCATTGCAATTGGAGCAACCATTATTAGTTCTTGTGTATTTAAGAATGGGGAAAAGGGTTTTCAATCAAATTGTGGCAATTTGGTTCAATTACAGAGCAGTTGTGGGTTTGCAGGGAAATTCTTTCACTTAATTACTTAATAATTCTAAGCAATTGGGTAATTGGTTCAGAAATGAGACAGGGTTTACAGTGAATTTGGATAAATAACTATAATTTTTGGCTCTGACGGGTCGATGGGCGACTATGCTTGGTTGCAGGAGGTCTATTTGAGCTGGATGGTTGATTGGAAGTTTAGTGGCATCTATAGGTTGGTGGTTGGACGTGGGTTAGTAGTTGCATGTAATCTATCGCTTGCATGGAGGATTGAGCATATTTTTCATGATAAAACAAAAAAATAATGAGTTTTCTAGTTATATTTGCAAAGTCAACTATTTGGCGGGCACATGGGGAGAAAGGTACATTTGGCTTTTAGCGGGAGATGGGATGTTTTATCGTTTAGTGGGAGGCGTTAAGTGGGTTTGATCGCACCGCTTTTGGGGCTAGAGTGGTTTCAGGAGGAGGCCGCCCGATGCCATTCATCGAGCACCACGTAGCATCAGGGCCCAAAAGAAAACTAACCATATCGGGCGGGTAAAGGTCGGGCTTCGAAGGCCACCTGATATGATCATCCATCGTTGGATTAATGGGGGACTGATCGTACGGTGATCAAGGTGGGATTATAGCATGAATTTATTGGAGGGTCCCGGCAAAGGTTTAAGAGCGGCGGGTTACATTAAACAATGGATTAAAGCGAGGTTTAGGGTGTTGGGGGTGTTTTCATTGGCGGAGGGTTTTGGTTATTAATTAATCATTGATCGATTAATTAACCCATCAGTTGTGTTATTGTATTAATAAAGTTTATTTTTCAAACTTTTTGGGGGCAGGGTATTAATATAAGGGATTTGTTATATAACTATATGGGAAGGGTTGTTTCTTTTAGGGAATTAATACTTATAAAGTTAAAAGTTAATATAAAAATAAAAAAGAGCTAAAGTGTAATGTATTCATTCATTTGCTATTTGTCATAAACACATTATACTTAGGCTAAGGTATTTTTTGGGTTTTTTGAGAAAAGGGATCTTTTCATGGGGGATGATCACTTTTCCTAGGATAGCAAGGTTTTATCCTTTGAAAAAGGGGTTTGTTAGGGGAAAATGATTTTTCCTTAGGAAAATGGTGTTTTTTCTTAGGAAAAGGGGTTTGTTTGGGGAAATGATTTTTCCTTAGGAAAATGGTGTTTTTTCTTATGAAAAGGGGCTTGTTTGGGACTATGAGTGAATTGAAGGGGGTGAATGTTCATGAGGGGAATTTTAGTACTTAAGACATATAAGTCATTGGATCAAGGGTCTAGCCCCTCCAGAAGTCAGAGAAATGCTCTAAGCTCCTTTGGCTTAAGATTTTGGGTACTTAAGACCTTTTATTGGAAATTAGTTAAGTGAGAGATGTAATGAGTGAGGGAAGTTAATCAATTTGACTCTGTGAACTTGATACATGCCCAATTTTCATCCATACTTAGAACATTGATGATGAAGGTGATTAATATGCTTTTATCTAACAATCATCACAATTCTTCAACCTTTCTTCTACTTACCCACCTACTTATTCTACCATTTTTACTTCTCTTTATTAGGGTGCACATAGGTTGGCAAACCCTTATCAAAACATTTTATTTTCTTTTACAATAGTAATCTATCTAAATCTAACCTTATTACATCCAAGGGCTTAGATTAAACAGTTGAGCTCCTTTTATTCACTCTACCTAATCTAATTATCTACTAAGATTACACTGTTTCATCATATTTTATTCTCTATCTATATGCATAAAATTGAAAGAATGAAATAGTCAAGTTTAAACATTTTGACTATAATGGATTGTGGCAAAGGTAACAAATTGCACACAATCATTTATTCTGCATCAAAAATGACTAGGAGTGGCATTTTGACTTGCACACTTTCATGGTCTTTTCTTTTATTGGGGTTCATTTTTTCATCATTTTTGACCTTTTCTATTCTTTTTGTCCTTTGATTTTTCTTTTAGGACATACCCTCTTTACACTTTTTAATTTGTTGAATATGGAAAACATTTTCCAAAAAGCAAAGATATGTATATATTACAGGTTTAATCTCAGCCATTCAAAAATTATGACTCCTATTGGTATAGGAGCCTAACAGTGGCTCCACTTGGGGATGGCATTTCCTGGTGAAATGTCAAGAACTTGTAGATCAATGGCCTTCTGAATTTCTGTGATGTTCTTCTACAATTTTTTCCTTTTAACTTTTCTACATTATTGTTATTTATGACAGTGAAAATTTTCAAGCTTAGGGCCTTCTCTTTGAGCTTCAACTCCAAAAATTACCATCCAATCAACACTAAATATTTTGAAAAATAGAATATGTACAAGTGATTAGTGAAATCAGTAACTAGTATCTATATAGTGCTTGAGCATTTGACCATTAACTGGTCCTCCTTCTACTTTTGTGCCATCCAATTCTTTGAGGGAAAAAGCATTATTTCCCCTAAAATCATAAATGATATAAGGGTCTTTCCATAGGAAGTCAAACTTCCCATGTTTACCTTTACCTCCCTTCTTGAGTCCCATTTCAAAACTTTATCTCCTAGGTAAAAATATTCTGCCTTGGTCCTTTTGTCAAAAGCTTTCTTGATCCTTTCTTGCACAACTTGGGATATGATATACACTTCTTCCCTGGTATGCTATAAGTGAATTGTCTGGTTGATTCTCTTTTTAATATCATTTGGCTCAACTTGCACCTCTTGGAGTAATTTCATCACTGGAATTCCCAAGGAAGATGGGAAAACAACCTCCATTCCATAAACTAATTGATAAGGACTGGTGTCAATGGATTTATTTGTGGTCAGCCTATCTGCCCATAAGGCATTTACTAGCTTCTTGTTCCAAGTTTTCTTATTATCCTCCAACAATTTTTTGATGATGTTCACTAAGCTCTTGTTGGAAGATTATGCTAGTCCATTTCCTTGGGGATAGTAGGCTGTGGAGTGACCTAGGGTTATATGATATTTTTTTATAGAAATCAATCATTCTCTTGGATTTGAAATTTTTTGCATTGCCAGTGATGATTTTGGTGGGGCATCTGAATCTGGATAGAATGTTGGCCTCAAGGAAGCTTATTATGACAGTATCAGTGGCATGTCTTGAGGGTATGGCTTCTATCCACTTTGTGAAATAATCTGTAGCAGTCGAGATCCATTTATGTTGGGCAGAGGAAGGTGGATGGATTTCACCAATGAAGTCAAGACTCCACTGTTGAAATGGTGCTTCAGAAAATATTGGCTTCAAAGGTAAGGGTAAATTTTTTTTCTTTCCTTCAAAAATCTGACATTTATGACATGAGGTTACAAATTTCTTTACATCAGAAAACAAAGTAGGCCAATAAAAACCGGCTCTTAGAATCTTTTCAGTTGTGGTTTTCCAGTAAAGATTTCCCCCACAATCACCTACATGAAACTCTTGTAATATTTTTTTAGATTCTTCTTTTAATAAACAGTTAAGAAGGATGCCTTCATGATTTTTCCAAAATAAAGCATTGTCAATTATGCAAAACTTCAAAGATTTCATTTTTAAGAAACTACTTTTAGTCCTGGATAGTTCTGGAGGAGCTTGTAAATTTTGTAGAATGTATATAATGTCAGCATACCATGGTGAGTCAGTAAAGGCCTGGCTGATCGATGGGTTCACCATCTCCTCTTCATTATCCAATTCTACAATAAAATTTATGTCTAGGGCTCGATAGTTAGATTCGGCCATGAGCTTGGCTAAACCTTGGCCTTTGATCATTTTTTTAGGTTTAATTTCTAAGTCATATTCTAATATAGTAGCTATACACTTCCCTCTCTTCCCATCTGGACCATCCTGTGTTAGGATGTCTTTGACTACAGCATTGGGAACATAATCTATTACATGAGAATATAGGATGTAAACTCTGAAATATTTGATGGCTTTGACTAGAGAAAAATCTTGCTTTTCCAATATATTTTACTTTAAAGGTGCATCCCTTAGGGCTTTGCAAAAGAAGGTAATGGGTTGTTCAAAACCCTGATCATTCTTCTATAGTAGGACTACAACAATTGTGTGTTCTGAAGTAAAAGAAAACATAATGAAATCCCTATCAAACATTGGACTGATTAGAACTGGTTTTTGCATCAAGGCTAGCTTAATGTCTTCAAAAGACCTCTTAACCTCAAGTGTCCATTTAATAGTTGAATCCTTCTTCAAAATGTTATTTAATTATCTAATTAGTTATGCTAAGTTAGAAATAAATCTTCTCAGAAAGTTTATTTTACCTAAAAAGGCTTGTAGTTCTCTGATGCTCCTAGGATGTGGTATCTGTAAAATGGCTTCAATTCCTGCAGGATCTATTCGGATACCATCTTTAGAGATTATGTGGCTTAACAATTTTCCCTCTTCCAACCCAAATAAATATTTTTTAGGATTCAAAGAAATTCCATATTTCCTACACTTGGTGAAGACCTGCCTTAGATGATCTAGGTGGTGTTCATCAGATTTAGAGAATACTGTGATATCATCTAAGTATATTACAAGGAAGTCATGGATTTCCTTAGCAAAAGCTATATCCATAGCTCTTTGAATGGTGGCCCCTTCATTCTTTAACCCAAAAAGAATCTTCACATACATGAAAGTGCCCCAAGGAGTGGTGAATGCAGTTTTTCCCTGATCATCTGGGTGGACTAAAATTTGGTTATAACCAGAGAACCCATCTAACAGTGAGATTCTGGTAGAACCCACTACCCTTTTTGATAAGAGATCCATGTTTAGAAGAGGGTAGTTATCTTTGAGTGAAACTTTAGTGAGATTCCTAAGGTCAACACAATCTAATTTCACCAGTTTTCTTTCTTGTGGGTACCAAATTGGAAACCCAATCAGAAAATCTGATTGGTGTTATGATCTTGGATTCATACATTCTCTTGATTTCCTTTTCAATAGAAGGCAATAGAATAGGATTAATCCTTCTAAGCTTCTGTCTAAAAGGTTTCTAGTTTTCTTTTTGGGGGATAGTGTGTTGTATTATGATGGTGTCATAGGACTTGAGGTCCTCATAACTCCAAGAAAAAACATCTTGGAATTCTATTAGTAGTTCTATGTAATTCACTTTTTCATTAGGAGGTAAAGACTTTGAAAGTTTTATCAATTTGCGATCTTTCTCAGAACCTATGCTACACTCCTCTATGTCAGACTCTAAGGGTTCCATTTTCGGCTTTCTAGGGACATCATTTGAATCAAACAAGTCCTCCAAAGGAGTTAATCCTTTGGGCAAAAAATTGTCTTTGAGATTGATGATTTCAGAGTCTTCGTCAATTATCTCATCAATTTCAATTTTCTTTAGGTTTTGAATATCTGATTTTGTAAACTTTGTGGGATGGAATCTATCTATCTCTTCATCTTCTAATTTGTTAATTTCTATTTTATTTGTAAAATCAAGATCTAATGTTATGTCAGTGTCTATGTTTCTATTTACAAATTCTTCATCTAAAGTTAGAAAATTGTTTATTTGTTGGTCATTAGTGAATACCTGCCAATTTTTTAAGTTGTCAAGGATAGCAAGTCTGTGCCTAACCTTAGCAGTGTACTGATGGTTAGGTTGAAATGGTAACTTACAAGTGCTGGAAAACATAGCTAAACTATGAGCTTGCATATTGTGTTTTCATGGGATGACTGCAAGCTTAGTTTATAACAAAGTATTTAATATTTCTACAACTGTTCCTCTATAAAAACCTAACCTAGGATCTCTATTCATATAAACAACATTGATTTGTTTGATAACCAACTCAGAATCTCCCATAGTAGAAACTCTTATGGCTCCTAACCTTTTAGCCAATTTGAGACCTAAAAGAAGTGCTTCGTACTTGGCCATGTTATCAGTGCATTTGAAGGTTAACCTATAGGCATGGCCCTTTGAATGATCATTCTCTAAATTGTAAATCCACACTCCTACTCCTACACCTAGTTTGTTTACTGACACATTGAATTCAAGATGCCATAATATTTCATGTTCATAATTCTTACTATCCGGGGGAACAAAATCTTCTTTAACTAAGGTATCTTGATCATCTTTTTTATCTGAAAGCTCTTGAAGTTGGAGTATTTGATTTTCTGCTGCAACTGTTATTTCATTTGGTTCTGAACTAATGTTGTTTGAAGTAATTTCTTGGTTTGGTTCAGCATTGTACAAAATAAAAGAATCAATTTCAGAATGCATAGAGTATATAGGAACGTTTTGAGGCCTAGCCTGGCTACTCACTACATACTTCATCAGAGTCTCTCTGTACAGTTTTTAAGGATGTCCAAACACTGAAATTGTGGCATATGACATGTCTAGTTGTAAAGATCCTTGGATTTTGGCCCCCCATGATCTAGATAACAACATGCCATATTTAGGTGTTATATCAGCAACAACTATGTCCATAAGAATGGTGTTAGTAGGGTATTGTAGTAGGGAAACACACAAGTCTTTTATTAGTCCTAGGCACTTAACTTGACTTGAATCAAATGAAAACAAGTCCTTATAAGGCCTAGTTATATCCAAGTTCAATTTCTCCGTAACCGATTTAGGCATTAGATTGTGTGAAGCCCTAGAGTCTAGCATAGAATTATGTAGGATTTTATCGTGTATGTTAAGGCTAATGTAAAAGGGTGGTATCCCTCCTTCCATTGGTTTTCCATTAACCTTAGGACCGAAAATTAACTCAGTATGATCATCAAATAAGTTAACAGAGTCTTCATTCTCAACGAAGTTTAAATATTTGCTTATTTGAGATTTGTAAGTTTCATGTTTAATCAGTTCTGTTAAGGGAACTAAGATTTTCAATTTGGCTACCTCTACCCACAAATTGAAAGGCAAAGGGGATTTCTCTGTTTGAAGGTTTGGAATTTTAACAACAGGTTTTGGAGTAGTTTGCTCTTCTTTTTCAGTGTTTAGAGTCTTTTTTAGTGGATTTTCTAACGTAACTTCTGGAGACTGTCCATTGTTTCCTTGGAGGGAACTGAAGTGGAAGGTTGCTCATTAGAAGGTTGGTCATTGGTTACATCTACAATGGTGGGACTGGGAGGGTTCTGATTTGGTCTAGAGAGGATTTGGAGAGTTTTTGTAACTGGAACTATTTTAATTTTCTTAGGCTAATTTGGTACTGCTTTCTTATTTTTGTCTAGAGCATGAATGTTCTTTTTGATCCTCAAATTGTACCATTTATGCACTTCGAAGATAGCAGAATCATACCCTTGCTTATAGTCGAATGATTCTCCAATTTGGGTCTGGAACTGCTGAAGCATGTGTAATTCCTGATCATCTTGAGTCAAAAAGACAGTTTCCTCATCATATAATCCCATTAAGTTAATTTGTGTGTCCTATTCAGGGTCTTCTGAATGGGAAGTTTCAGCATATTTTTCTTGAAAACGAGGCCTAATATTCTGATCAGGTCCATTTTTTCCAGTGTTCTAATTTTGATTCTTTCTAAAGTTTGGATTTCTCACTGGAGGTGCCTGCTGGTCGTCCTAGTGAGGCTTTCTTTTGATGTTCTCAATCCTATCCATCAGTTTTTCCATTCCTTTGGCTAGGGCATCCATTTTAAGTTCAAAGGGTGAGGTTTCATCTTTCAAGGGTGCCCTTCATTCGTTCCTAACCCTAGCTCTTTTTGCTAGCAGATTAGCTTCTACACTAACTACTACACTCTCCATATCTTCTAGAGTTGGTGGATTTCTTTCTCTAAGTTGAAATGCCATATTAGTGTCAAACCTGTCTGGAAACTTTGTCAGAGCTGATCCAGGTGGGGGTCTAAGGTCGACTGTTATTGCATTGTATACATTGTTAAATCTAGTACAGTAGCTCTGAATTGTTTCATTTGGTCCTCTCCTAATGTTTTCATACTCTAAAAGAATTCGAAGAGGGTTCTTTTTATTTTCCCATCTATGTAAAAATTGTTGGTAAAACTCTTCTAAACTATCTATACTATTGTTAGGTGGAGATTTAAACCATATTTTCACATCGCTAGCTAGAGTTTGGGTAAAAATTCTCATTTGGAAATCTCCAATATCAATTTCATGCAATTCGAAATGATATGTCATCTTTCTTGTATGCTACTGTGCTGTGTAGGATCATGTTCCATCAAATATGAAAATTTTACTCTGGTAGTCTTGTGGCATGGCACCTCATGGATCAGGCATCAAAAGAGGGGCATATCTATTTGCCATGGCTTTAAGTTGGGTAGGACTGAGAACTGGAGTTTGGGTTCACGGGGGTGGTACAAAGGTTGATGGGGAAGTGGGGGTGATAGGTGTTTGATGGGTAGTGATAGGTTGATGGGGAAGTGAAGTATGAATGGAGGTGTGAATGATCTTTAGAGATGTGAGGAAATAATGGTGAACTGAAAGAAGTTGAAACTGTGTCAGAAAGTTCATGGATCTTAATAGTAGTGAGGGATGACTGAGGGGAATTTAGAAGATACTGATCAATTAACAAGTTTTCCCTTTGGACTTCAAGTTCAGTGGTAAATTCTGGATCTGGAACTATGTCATCAAGTGCACTCTCAGACATGGTTCTAAATAGGGAAAGGTCAAAATACTTGTCAAAGGGTAGGTCTTCTAAAAACAACCACCCATCCGGGCAGGAATCTGCTTTAATTGAAGGTGTAGGACTGATTGAACTTTCTTGTCTTCTAGATATTCTTGAAATTGGATTTAGGATTTTCAAATACTTGGGGAGGTTTTGGATCAGGATTGGCCCTAGTATAATGACTTCTCCTTGAAACTAGATTTCAAGCTTTTCTAATTACTTTATTTTTTGTGAAATTTTATAGATAACTTCTAATAAACCCTTCAAGAGGCTTGAAATCAAAATTTGAAATTTCTCAAAGGTTCATTAAGACTGAGGGTTTGATTCCCCAACAAAGTCGCCACTATGTTATCACTCAAAAGTCTCCTCTAGAAGTTATCAAAAGAAGGAATAATCTGAGGTAACCACAAACCTAATATTTTAGACTCGGGTTCTAGCCAACATAAGTCTAGAGAGGGCTTTCTCTTTGTAAATTAACGTTGTTTTGGGTGGGATTTTAGGCTAGTTCTTAGTGTTCATAAGGTTTTGAATTTGGTTGTGTGGTGGAATTCTAGGAATAGATGGATAGAGCTAGCTTCTTCAAACCACTGGGCTATGGAGTCAAGAAAAGGATAGCTTAACTGGATTAGATCACTAAAGGGAGTGTTCACAGGGCTGGATAGCAAAGTGAAAGGAAAATTTTCAGGTTCAATGGATGAGATAGTCGTAACGAGGGTAAAAGGGCAATGGAGAATCCTTAGACTGGGATCAAGATGAAGAGAAAGAAGTGATCATGAACAAAGGGAAACTAAGAATCCTTTACTATAGACTGAGGGGGAAACTACAGAAGTAAGGGAGCATTTAAGAATTCCATAACTAAGATAGTTTAGCAGAAAACATTAAGAATGTAAATAGTCAAGACAGAGTGCACTAAAGCAAGTTTTGAAATATCATTCCTAGTTTACCATTCAGATTTCATAGAAACAAATATGATTATTAATAAACATAAAGAAAAACAATAATACACGTGGGAGAAAATACTTATTTTATTACCGCTTTACACAAGAATCCTGTGAAATGCATTTACTTTATTGCTTGATCCAACAAGCCAATCCAGTCTTGATACAATAGCACTTTAACTTGATAGGAAAATTTCTACAGAAATGTCTTTGAATCCACCACCAATACTTCGAAAGGTGAAGTATTTATACAAAAAGTGTTTAAATTATCTTAAAACAATATGAGAATTAATCTAGGAAATCAAAATATCTTCAAGCATGAAGATAGAGACAGATGGAAAATTACATCATGCTATACCTTTTATTGTGGTTGTTTTGGCTATTACAGTTGGACATGAGCCCTTTTAAGCTGGCTGATATGTGTACGCTGGAATCATTTGTGTCTTTAACCTTTGACTGATAATCTTTACCTATTACTCTTTGAACCTGTTTTCTTGTTTTCATTTGGATGCCATTTAGATTTACTATGGTAACTTATAGTAAATCTATCACATTTTTCCAACATTCATCTTCAGTTAACTTTATCTTGAGCATCCTTCTATATATCTTGTCTGCCTCAGTGTATTGGGAAAAATTTGGCTTAGTGAGAAATAGATGCTTCACTTCATGCTCTAGGAAGAATAAATTTTCTAAAGTATCATATAATACTTTCCCTGTTGGCAATGCTTTGACTCCTGAAGTGTTTGCCTGTTCTCTGGACAATTTCTCTAGTATGTCAACGTAGTTTGATTGGATCATAAGTTTGTCATCGATTACCATGGGATTGGGAAGGCCTTTATCCCTAAAAATTTAAAGCTTTGCCATGAATCTGTCAATACCAACATACATGTTATGGGATTTTTTCTCTAGATTGAGCATGAGGTTTCTTTTAGTCAGAACCTTTTTGACTTGGATGATGGTTTCAGTTCTGTCCTCCACACCAAGTTCACTTATTTCCTCCCTGTTCTTGCAGTTCAAGAATTGGATGAGTTAGTTAGCCTCTTCAGGCTAGTCTCCTAGGTCTTCCTTGATCTTTTGTATTGCTTCGGTGGCCACTTTCACCAGTTCTGTTTGCTTGAATGTTACTTGAATTGATGGCCAAACATCATTGACTGAGTCAATGATATTGGCCTAGAGCATTTCCTTAGTTTGTCCTAGTGGTTTTTGCAATGTTAGTTCCTTCTCTAGGATCTTAACCTTCTCACCCATCCTTATGGATTTTTGTGCTTCTTCTTTCTATTGTATTTGGGCAAGTTTATAGTCACTTTCTAGGCTTTCTATTTCTCCTTAAGTTGTTTTTGCTTTGTACCCTGGATGGACATTTCCTCCATGGCTTTCACTAACTTTGTTGTCTTTTCTGTTGATGTACCTACAGTTGTAGACTCAGTTATGATTGGCAGTGATGTAGAAGGTGGAGCTGTTGGTGCTAAAGAGGCTGCCAATGTTGAGAGTACTGTAGTAGAGATTGTGGGAATATCAGTCTATGGAGTGGTGGCCAACTCACTATTTTAGACTGAATCAATGTGTCCAACTGTTTCTTAGTTTCCTTCAGTTGATTATTTAGCTTAAGGACCAAGTCCATAAGCTCTTCTTGTTCCTTATGAGTTTCTAAGACTTCTTCTATTTGTAGATGATGATGATGTGGAATTTTGAGGTGCTTTTTCAAAGCAACTATGTCATCATTCTTATTTTTAATTAATCTTTCTGTAGCTTTCACATCTTTGGGATCATGTCCCAACTCTATGATTAAGTCCTCCAAGGACTTGATTCTGGTATCCTTGGCCTATGAGGAGGCATTTTCTAGTTGAAACTGTGTTGATATATTATTCAACGAATTCTGTAATTGGTGGACTGCAATGGATTTGCTTGTTAGAGTGGAATATACCATCTCTCCTATTTGTTTATGCAGTTAAATCTGGTCAATAGGATGTATGTCCTTTGCCAGCATTTCAAAATTTGTCTTCTCTAGTCAGTTGCTGATTTGGGCTGCTGAGTGGTAGGCTTCAGAAAAGTCATCTGCATTTTTCCTTCTTTTATATCAAAGGTTGACATAAGCCTTGTTTGGTTGGTGGGAGCCATTTTGAGGTACTGTGCATAGATTTGGGCTTTTGACCTATCATTCATGGCCTTTATTTCCTTTTACTTTTCTCTGATATCCTGGTCTTGGTCAGCTGGAATCCTTAATGAGGACTCTTCCACGCTTTGTTGTTTTTCCAACATCTGAGCATGTGATGTAGAATGTTCTTGTGTTCCTCCAGAGGGAGTAGCATACATTCTCCCTTCTCTTTTTGTGCTTGTGGCTTCAACTATTTCTTCTGTGAATACTTGCTTGGAGAAAGGATTTAACCTTTGCCTTTTGACATATGTTTGTGAAATGGCTCTGCCTAAAGGAGTGGCCTCCTCCATATCTCTTTTGAGGTTCTTCTCCTCATTTAGAGGAGTCTACACGGTAGGGGGAGTACTCATATCGTGCTCTGGTAGTCTTGTTTGAGTCAGTTCTTCTGATAGATCTAGTTGTTTTGACTATTCTTGAACCTGGGGTCCTTCCTCTGCTTGTTGTTCACTGCGTGCTTGTGATTCCCTTTGGGCTTGGGATTCTCATGGTACCTGTATGAAGGAATATTCATCATGTCTCCTCTCTAGATCAATTAATGCAATTTCAACAACAACTTCAGTGCTATCTCTGTCTACTAGAGTCTTCTCCACCCATTCCAATTGATTTGCATATTTTTCTATTTCAGGGATTCTGTGGTGGATATAGGGAGACAACTTGTTTTTCTGTCTTCTATTGTAGATGAAATCAAAGGGTACATATCTTCATATGAAGCTTTGTTTTATTTTGAGCCTTTGAAGGATTTCTTCTGCTTCTCTTCCAGCTTCTCGACTATTGCACACAAAGGGGCCTAGTTGATCTTTGATTCTGAGTTGAGCCTTCTTTTTGGCTTTCACAAAATGTACCTCATCTGAATTGATTATATGCCTGTAGTACTCCAGAGAAAATAACCTCATTGGGAGGTATCTGGGTAACTTGTATGATGCTAACTCATAGCCATAGATCCTAATTTCAGAGTGATTTTGGTACAAGTACCAATCTTCCACTTTGTGTTGCTTTGAAAGCTGTAGGATCCTCCTGATATCTAAACTAATCCTTGGAGGAGGACTTCCTAACAGCATGGTCACTACAAGATGAACAAAAAAATCTATGAATTCTGTGTATGGATATGGTGATTCATATTTGTGGATTAGAGGAGTCCACAAGACTACTGACCTAGGGTTGCCTCTGGTATCAAGTTTTTGAATAGTAAATGGGAATTTATTAGCTTGATAATATAGGAAAAGATGGTATAGAACTGAGGAATACTTGAATTCTCTTTCATTGTTCATTCTCAAGAATTGATCATGCATTTTATCTGCTATGAATTTGGCATAATCATATATGATGGCAGGGGGCTATCCTGTGGTAAAAATGGACATGAAGTCTAGAATGATTTCATCAACATACTCACTTGTAATATAGCCTAAGACACTAGATATCATTAACACAATTTCCTGGCCAAGTTCAGAAAATATGGTAGCTACATATGGAGATGGGACATGCTTTCACTCCCTGATGAAGTTCTGAAGCATTTTATCAAGTCTAGCAGGGGTAATCTTGGGGAATTATTCTAGCAGGTCTCCAATGGAAATGGGGGTCAAATTTTGTCCTAGTTGCAACTGTAGCATTTCATTGATGGATTCAGAAGTGATGGTGAAAAGTACAGTATGGGCAAGGGACATCACTGCTCTTTGGTTGGGACTATAATTCGTACAACAATATTGGAGAATTTCAGGAAAGATATGTACTGAAGGGAATTGGTACTTTGGTAAATTAGACTCCCAAAGACCTATTTTGTCTATATGGTTTAGGTATTGGTCTCCATACTGGAAGCCTAATTTCAATGGGGATTCATGGACAGAGGTGTCCTTGGTTTGGAAGTCTTTTTCCTCCAAAGGGAGATGGTCTAAATCTAGGTGGGGAGTTGTAATTGGTCGGACATCCATTGAAACTAGAGTAGCCATTCTTAGTTCTTGTGTATTTAAGAATGGGGAAAGGATTTTCAGTCAAATTGTGGCAATTTGGTTCAATTATAGAGAAGTTGTGGGTTTGTAGGGCAATTCTTTCACTTAATGACTTAATAATTATAAGCAATTGGGTAATTTTGTTATCAGGAAATCTAGTGTCTATTCAGAGCTACTAGTCCCACTAAGATGGGTAGCTATCTTAGAAACAAACAGATTAAAGTCACTTGTTTTTCCTTTACGAGAGAGAGATGAGAAAGAAGAAAAGAGTACCAACCCCAGTCTTTCTCTTGGCTCCTTTCCCCTTTGACAAAATCTCGCCACTGCTTCCTTACTTGTCTCATTTCAAAGAGCACCTGTAGATTCACAGCAGCATAATACCATCAAAGCATAGAGATCTTTCACTGTAAACAATATAGGATCAGATATATATTGACCATACAAATTCATATATCATCACAATATTCAAAGATACACAAGAATATGGAGGAAAACTCAAATAGCTTTATTAGTAAAAGTAGTAGAAGAGAGGATTACAACCACTTGGTCTGACCCAACACCATCCTCCCAGCTTGAAATCCCTCTTCACCTCACACAAAGCAAGATCATCCAACAATGTCTTCAAAGAGAAACCGATAGCACCTCTTTGCAAATTACCAAATTTCAACCTCTGGATCTTTGGGATGAGGGATCCATTTATAGATATTTGCAGGGGGGTGAGTCAGCTTCTGGGATTTTGATTAGTGTCGTCTCTCTGATAGTTCTTGGTTCCATTTGGAGATTTCATGATCTTTTACTCATCCTTGGGCGAATTCAAGGAGGCAAGTGTCAAATGAGCAGCTTCTAGAAGATTCTCAGGGTCTCCACCTAGCAAACTGCTTGTTCCATTTGTCTACTCTTGCTCATCGCACCCTACAGAAGGGATTTCCAGTATGCATTGCACTTTTTGCATGTGGCAGGTGAGATGCATCATACCCTTTGTACTGGGTAGTCTGTATGGTCCTGCTTTGACCAGTTCTGAGTGGTTTTTCATCGAAAAATTCTGGGAGATGATGTAATCAACTAACCTTGCTCCTTTAGGGTATGAAACAACATTTTTAGGGACTTAGAAGCCCTTGGTTTATGGACATATATGATTGGGGTTGCAGTGCCTAAATATGTCTATAACAGTTGCCCCCTAAAGCATGAGGTTGTAAATCTTTTGATGTCGGGTGAAATGCTTTATAATGAGGATCCGAGGTTTTTCGCACTTGAAGGTGACCTGTAATAAGATACAATACAATACATTATTTCCATAATATTTTCATGATCTAGCTGAGGCAGCCATTCCCATGCTGAGCTTGATAAATTCATTTTCATGTACATAGGACAGACAACCATCTGTGTGCAGACTGATGATTCTAGTAGAGCCATCATCCCTTAGTTTGGATGATTATCTATGCAACAATAATGCACATTTGATATATTTATTTCCCTAAATATATCGCGGCCTAGATCGATGAAACTAGATCCGGGGTCTTCAAAACTCGTTCAATCTTCACCCAAAAGTACAAGTCGATCCATGTGAAAAGATGTTCTGATGTCGAACATGGAAGGACATCGCCTGATTACCAGCCAATGATGTAAGTTGTTAATAGATGTGAGAGGAATCATCAATGATGATGATGACCCTCAAGGTATGGTAGTACAATTCTCGTGGTGTGAATATATGAGTTGATGTTGAACACCATGCAAAATCTTTCGGTCGAAGGCCATTAGTGTAAACATGTCACCAGAAGTGAGAAACTTGCCATTGAGGCATGCAAGCTTCAAAGTACTGGAAGGGTTGTCCCTAGGCCAGCTTCTTGGATAATGAGCTGATGTCGACAAGAAGTGACCCATCGTAGGAGGGCATTAATAGATCCCACATCTATGACACAGAACGGAGCAAATGATTTTGTAGAGGTGAAAATGATCTGATGATACAAGGTTCAGGGTGGCAGCCATGAAAGAATGAAGTGTGAAGGTATCGTAGCGAATGAGACACAAGCTGGGTAGGTGAATTCTCTGAGCGACTTCTCTTGAACATATCGGCAACACTGAAATGGATTGGTAGTGTTAAGCCCAAAAGTGGATGGTACGGTGGACCAATGGTGGTATGACCGGTGAACGGAATAACCCAACCTAACTCAATCATGGTGATGGAGTGAAAGTGTTATGTTTAAGAGCGACTTGCTACCAATAAAGTTTCTTCAATTTTTCTTCCCAATTTTCCCCTATCATTTCTGACCAGTACCTCTTTATTTTTGTCAATCTTGAGGAGGATAACATATGCTTGTTCTATAATTTGCCCTTTGGGAAAACCCATCACTATGTTTTAACGAGCCTAGCGATAGCGAAACTCCCTATTGTCTGAATGGACAAGTTTGTCGCTATTGTTTTAATGAGTTTAACGACAAGGATAACTCGGTCCTTTTTTATTTTAGAGAGTCTGAAAAGAGATGGAAAGAAAAATCCAATATTCATTTTTCATAATATAATCCCTTAAGTCCGAAAAAGCATAAAACAATGCGAATGGGATGACTTTTCGATAGTTTTAATGAGCGATCTTTTTGTGTAATAATCCCTCAGGTCCAAAAAGATTAAAATCTAGAGGAGGGATAGAACTTCCAATCACTTTAATGAGCTGGAGAGGCCAATTGCTCGGCAATGTTTTCAGATTTTACGAGTCAGATGAAAAGAGCTTAAAGGAGACTCATTTTTTGAGGAATGAGTGATGTTTTCAGATAGCAGCTAGTTCCAGGTAAGGTTTGGAACTTTCCAATCACGACAGTGTAAAGAAGGTGGCTAATAGGATCACTCGTCGTAGTTGTTCCTTAAAAGGGGTAAACAATCAAATGGAGGCAAATGATCGGCCAAAACAGAGTGGAGGTGATGGTAAGAACACAACCAAGGCTCAAAAGCTGGTGATAATCATTCACAATGGTTATTTACGAGAGGTGGGTTCATTTTTTAATGAGCTTAAACTCTAGTGGAACATATGTTAGGATATTCCGACACATAGGATATAGTTAAGTTCAACTTGGTCTAGTATAGAGTTAGGTTAGAGTTAGGTAAAGTGTGTTTCTTTACCGTTGTACATTTTGTAACTTACAATCCGACGGTCACGATATGTAGTGATCCGACGGTTCACTCTCACCTCGGTATTACCGACACTTGATCCGTGGCTTGACACCCGATTGGTCCATGAGTTCTATTTAAAGCGCATGGAGGGTCATTGTTCGGGTAATCCGTGCATGAGAGAAGCTTATGTAAATTTTTATTCTTTGATTAATAAATTGTCTGTACCCACGTTGGGACAGGCCGTGGACTGTTTCCCTCCTTGCACTCTGAGGGTTTTAACCACGTCAAAAATACTGGTGTATTGATTTGAGATCTGGTTGTGAGCGGTGTCCTTTTGGTATTCTTTCTGAGGAACTTACCCTGTAAATTCCTACATGGTATCGGAGCTATTTGAGGGCAGCGTCCGTTGGTGATCCAAATCTGAAGCCGGTAGAACTGCATGCGGCTGTCGTTTCCTAGATCTGCTGTTTCTGACTGCTTTCGGGCCGAGAGGACTGCTCTGTTGCGTTCGGAGCATCTGTTTCAGTGAGGAACCCCTTTCGTTTCACGCGAAAAGGTTTCCGGTAGCCCTAGCTGCGTCATTTTTCAGATCGGGAGGTATACAGTGTTTTTTTTTGCAGTTTACTGTCATTTTCTCTCTGCTTATTTCGGTTTCGGTTTATTTAGCCTTTTTTTTTCTGGATCTATACCTTTCATTTCTGCGTATGCTCTTTGCCCTGCGACTCTGTGCGATCTGGGCAAATCAGAAACAGAAAGAAAGGATTTTTCTCATGCGTATGCTCTTTTCCCTGCACCTTAGTGTGATCTCGGAAAATCAGAAACATTGAGAAAAATATTCAGTTTTTCGGCTAAAAGCTAACTTTGAGATTTTTTTTAAAATTTCTAGTTTTTTGGCTAAAGCTAACTTCGAGCCGTAAGGTTCGTTTTTCTTTGGATATTCGTGTTGGGTTTTGTGTTTTGTGTTTTGTAGGGGAAAAGAGTCTTCCCAAGGCAAGCACGCAAATCGAGGCCCCCCCCCCCCTCTCTCTCTCTCTCTCTCTCTCTCTCTCTCTCTCTCTCTCTCAAATATTTTGTATAGATCAATTGGTTCAAAGACCTTTTAAGAGAGTAGAGGTCTTGGGTTCAAGTCTCCATTTTGTGGGGGCGGATTTTTTCATTCCCGCACATTCGCGCACTTTGCCGGCAACGTCAACAATTTTTTTTTCAAAAAGCCATAACTTCTTCATCCGGAAGCCTTTTTCAGAGCCGTTTTTTTTAAAACCGCCTATTTTTTCGAGATCTATCCATTGGACCACTTACTTTCAGCATCTTCAGCTTCAGTTGTTTTTCAAAAAATGGAAAGTCCATGCCAAGTCATTCTTGACAGCACTAACTACTTCCAATGGGTAGCCTACATGGGAGATTTACTTAGAAGTAAAGGTCTCTTCAGAATAGCCACAGACCAAGAGAAGAAACCCAAAGATGAAGACAAGGCCGAAAAATGGGAAAATCGACAAGATCAAGCACGTGGTTTGATAGGAATGTCTGTTTCTCCTGATCTTAGATTCCACATTGCAGAAATTGAAACTCCTCATGAAGCATTAGAAAAACTTGCTAAAGTTTTTGGGATTAAAAATGAAATTAGAGCCCATCAACTTGAGAATGAGTTGCTTACTTTGGATCCTAATAATTTTTCTTGCATTGAAGATTTCTTGTCCAAATTCAAGACCCTTAGATATCTCTTGGAAGGTGTTAAAGTTAAGAAAGAAGATGGTAACCTTATTTATTCCATCCTTACTAAGTTGGGACCAGCCTACTCTGTATTTGTTTCCACTTTCCATTCTACCAGGGAAGCTTTCATTTGTCAAGGCAAAGACTACAAGCCCCCTTCCTTTGACTCCTTTTGTGATTCCTTAATAAGAGAACAAGAAAAACTCTTACACCTTGGTCTTCTTAATCTTGGAAACTCTTCCTCGAAAGCGTTAGCCGCCCAGCAGCAACCAAATTCAAAGAATCCTAAGAAGTCTTATCCTCAAAGGAATGGTCCTAAACCAACTCAGCCTCAAGATGAAAGATCATTTCAGCAATATGACAAGACCAATAAAAACAAATGGAAGAAGACTGACAGACATTGTAACTTTTGTAATCGAGATGGCCACTTAGAATCTAAATGCTTTAAGAAGATGGAAGCCTTGGAAGCCGCAATGAAGAAACATAACATCCATCTGGAGCCTACTTCAACTTCAACTTCCGGAACGGCATTTTCTGCATGTCATCGTCAATCATCTCAGTCTGGTTATGCATTAAATGTATCTTCTTCTTCTTCTCATTCTCATGAGTGGCTCATTGATTCTGGAGCCTCTTGTCACATGGCCAAAAACCAAGCCATGTTTTCTTCTTTAAATGATTGTAACACCAAAAATATATATGTTGGTGATGATAGATCTCTTAATGTTGTAGGGACTGGAACTGTTCATCTAGACAATGGTCAGTTCAATGATGTATTATGTGTTCCAAACTTATCCTGCAACCTTCTATCTGTCTATCAGATAACTCATTCAGGTGAAGGTAAAATTGTTGAATTTTCACCTCATGATGTTGTAATCAAGGATCTAAAAGATCCTAAACAGATTCTAGCTACTGGTCTTGCTGATGATTCCAAAAGGTTGTATAAGTTTCACAACTTTGGGTCATCCCATCTTCCCTCAGTATTTGTTGCTCATAATGATGAAGTGAGCAAACTTTGGCATGAGCGGTATGGTCACTTAAACTATCGCTCCCTTCAGCATCTATGTAAAGAAAACATGGTGACAGGTCTTCCTATGGTATCTTGCAAAGATGGTGTTTGTTCCGGATGTGTACTCGGAAAACATCATCGGGACAGTTTTGACAAACGTGCCTCTTGGCACGCCTCAGCCCCTTTACAGCTTGTGCACAGTGATTTATGTGGTCCTCTTCCTGTTGCTTCATTCTCTGGCTGCAAGTACTTCTTAACTTTCATTGATGATTTCTCCAGACGCACTTGGGTATACTTCTTAAAACTCAAGAGCGAAGTATTTACCACCTTTTTGGCCTTCAAAGCATTCGTTGAAAAACAATCTGGACATCAAATTCTTAAGCTAAGAACTGATAATGGTGGAGAATATGTTAAAAATGCATTCATCAACTTTTGCACCGAAAATGGAATTCAAATGCAACATACTGTTCCATACACTCCACAACAAAATGGTGTAGCTGAAAGGAAAAATCGCACCTTAAAGGAAATGGCTAATTGTATGCTGCAATCTAAAGGACTCAGTCTTAGTTTTTGGGCCGAAGCAATTAATTGTGCAAATTATATAATCAATCGCACTCCTACTAAGGTTCTAGAGAATATCACTCCAGAAGAAGCTTGGAGTTCCATTAAACCAGATGTAAGTCACTTTCGTGTGTTTGGAAGTGAAGCATGGGCCCATATTCCAGATGAAAAGCATAAAGCCTTAGAACCTAAGAGTGAGAAATGTACTTTTGTTGGATATTCTGAAGATGTAAAAGGCTATAGACTTATTCCATTTAAGTCCAAAAATGTTATCATTAGAAGAGATGTAAAATTTGATGAAAATAAATCGGCCTGCGAGCCTAGTCCGGCGGATGTGCCACCTCTTCCTATCTCTTCTATCTTTGAAAACATTTCTTCTTCTGATGATGAAAGCGAGGATGATAATCCTTCCCCACCTTCTCAGGATCCTCAACTTCCAAGATGGGTCCGTGCTACTCGGGATGCAGCAGGTGATCTTGCCGGTGATCCTACAGATCAGCGACGTACACGTTCTCAGTTTGAAAGAGCCTCTTCTTTACTGGCTCAAGCTCCAGTAAATCATGATCCTGACACTTTTGCAGAAGCTTCAGGCCATCCACATTGGGAAACAGCTATGAATGAAGAATATCATTCATTGATGACAAATGATACATGGGATCTTGTTCCTCTACCAAAGGGACGCAAACTTGTTAGATGCAAATGGGTTTACAGAACCAAGTATGGACCAGATGGGAAAGTTGATAAACATAAAGCTCGTCTAGTTGCTAAGGGCTTTTCACAGGTTGAAGGCATTGACTACACTGAAACCTTCTCTCCAGTTGCCAAAATGAACTCTATCCGCCTTGTTCTTTCCCTTGCTGCCTCTTTAAAATGGGAAGTCCATCAAATGGATGTTAAATCTGCCTTCTTGCATGGTGACTTGCAGGAAGAAATCTATATGGAACAACCCATTGGCTTCATACAAACAGACTCCAGCCTCGTTTGTCGACTTAAGAAATCCCTTTATGGCCTCAAGCAAGCTCCTCGAGCTTGGTATGCCAAAATGGATAGCTTTCTTTTAGAATCTGGCTTTTCTAGGTGTCATTCTGACAATACTGTCTACACCAAGAAAGTGGGCAACTCTCTCATCATCCTTGTTCTTTATGTTGATGATCTTATTCTTACTGGTAGTGATCCCAACCTTATAAACCATGTGAAGTCCAGCCTTAAAAAGAAATTTGAAATGACAGACTTAGGACACTTACACTATTTTCTCGGTCTTCAAGTCTTGCAATCCCAAGAGGGTATTTTCCTTTCCCAGTCCAAGTATGCTTGTGATATTCTTCGTCATTTTCACATGGAAGACTGTAAGCCAGCCACTTCTCCCTTTCAGTCTGGAGTCAAACTTTCAGTCTCTTGTACTTCTCCTGAAGTTGATGCTACCTTATACCGTCAACTTGTCGGAAAACTCTTGTATTTAACCCATACTCGTCCTGATCTTTCCTTTGCTGTTGGCCTTGTTGCTCGTTTTATGCAAAACCCCCGTGAAAGTCATTGGAAAGCAGCTAAAAGAATACTTCGTTATGTTCGAGGTACAGTACAGTTTGGGATTCATTACAGTGCCAAAGCAGCTCCTCTGTTAGTTGGTTTCACTGATTCTGATTGGGCTGGTGACCTTGATGATCGGAAGTCTACTGCCGGTTATGTCTTCACTCTTGGTTCAGGACCTATTACATGGGCTTGTAAGAAACAAGCTGCCATTTCTCTTTCGTCAGCAGAAGCAGAGTATCGTGGTGTCGTGGAAGCTAGTAAGGAAGCCTTGTGGCTTCGTCAGATCCTATCAGAGTTTGGCTTTGAGCAGCAGCATCCAACCACACTTTGGTGTGATAATCAAAGTGCCATTCAGCTATGCAAAGATCCAGTCCAGCATCAGCGCAGCAAACACATTGAACTACACATGCACTTCATCAGAAAGCTCATTCATGACCATGTTCTTGAAGTGCAATATTGTCCAACAGATGATCAAGTTGCAGACATCTTCACAAAGGCTCTCACAGAGGCGAAGTTCACTAAACTTCGATATATGCTTGGAGTTCAGGAAGTTGTCACTAAGGGGGGATAGGCTCTAGTGCCTCCTTCCTTCTCCTATTGTGTCATATTTGTAAATCCTTCAATCCTATCCCAAGTTGTTCTTAAGGGGGGATGTTAGGATATTCCGACACATAGGATATAGTTAAGTTCAACTTGGTCTAGTATAGAGTTAGGTTAGAGTTAGGTAAAGTGTGTTTCTTTACCGTTGTACATTTTGTAACTTACAATCCGACGGTCACGATATGTAGTGATCCGACGGTTCACTCTCACCTCGGTATTACCGACACTTGATCCGTGGCTTGACACCCGATTGGTCCATGAGTTCTATTTAAAGCGCATGGAGGGTCATTGTTCGGGTAATCCGTGCATGAGAGAAGCTTATGTAAATTTTTATTCTTTGATTAATAAATTGTCTGTACCCACGTTGGGACAGGCCGTGGACTGTTTCCCTCCTTGCACTCTGAGGCTTTTAACCACGTCAAAAATACTGGTGTATTGATTTGAGATCTGGTTGTGAGCGGTGTCCTTTTGGTATTCTTTCTGAGGAACTTACCCTGTAAATTCCTACAACATATGCTCATTGCTAGGTTTAATTTTTAACGAGCTTGAACTTCGCGTAAAACTGCTCGTGATAATGGTCATTGATATTCAATTCACCGTTAACACTATGTTCTTTTGATGGTCATACTACCTGTTCAATTGCTCCATCAAACTGATTAGAAATGAGGACATATGCTTGAAAAATGAGTTAAAAATCTAATACCCTACTTAAATTACGTGAAAAGTAACTTAAAATAGTTTTTTACCCCTCATTTTACCATTTCTTTTGGAGTTGTGACTGTTGGAGCTTTGGAGGTGTTTTCCCCCTTGATTTCATCAGCTAATTTCAGGAGATTCTGTGGATGATTTTCGGTGCTGTCTGGACCAAATAGGAGCTAAACCTGAGCTCTTCAATTGCATTCTTTCCTTTTTGAATTCTGAGCATGTTTTCCTACTTTTCTGGGCCCCTGGGGTTTGAACATTTTGTTCTAGCCCCACCGCACCTAGTATACATCGAAAGGTGTGATGCATCCTAGGCTGGCCACTAGCCAGTTAGGATGCATCTCACCTAGTGCACAGCTAGGGTGCGATGGGCACAAGGAGGAAAACTTTTGCACTGATTTTTCATGGAAATTTTGCCTGTTTTTTGCCAAATCAAGATCCTAATTCTTCTCTTGTTTGTTTTTAGAGATTCATCGGAGAAAAAATGGTTGTTACATGGTGTGAACACGAGCATGAAGAAGAGGACATGGTTGCCCTTCATGATCCGGGTATGGTAACTGCATTGCGCAACTGTGGCTTGCTCAAGTTCTTCCGCATGTCTAGCATGAGGCAACAAATAAACTTGTTGCAATATTTCCTCGATGCATGGGATCTTACTGACCAAGTGTTCTAGATAAGAGGAAAATCCATCCCCATGACTATTGAGGACATCTATTTCTTGACCGTTTATTGAGGCGTGGCACCCCTCTCTCACTATCAGGTTCTGCCCATAGGGGCGAATCTATGAGGGATTATATTCGCCGATACTATAGAGAAGGATCTCAGCTGAGCAGGGACGGAAAGATCAGTATCCGAGATGTCACAGATCGGTCCTTGAGGACTATTTTATTTACCTTTGCTAGACTGGCTGGTAGCGTGGCCCTTCACTTGGCCAACAGGTCCTATATGCAGTATGCCTTGGAATGTCTCGAACCCAAGGTATTCAACTGGTGTGATGTAGTACTTCCGGTGATCAAAGAATAGCTCACCAAGGTGAAAACTGGAAGATCTAAGAACTTTGGCTATGGTTCAATTCTAACCGCTTTCGCCTTGGAGAGGATCCCACTGATGCAGCCCCAATACATCTCACTTGGCTTGCCACCACCGACTGAGCCACAGATGCAGAGATGGGTCAACCTTATGGCCATACATGCTGGTAAATTGTAGGTTTCATTCTCTGATGCTTTCTTCGAGTGGTTCAACCGTCAGCTGATGACTTATGCCAAGTATCCATATGCTGGGATGGACTTCCAGGGTGACCCAGACTTGGTGCTGCTGGCTGGCGAGCAGTGGGGTGTCATAGGTTAAAATCTCTGACCATATCTCTGTTTATTGTTTTTATAATGCTCTTGTGTTTTTCAAATGTTCATCACGACTAATCAAAACTCATGTGCTTATGTAGATATTGGGCTTGTGTGACCAGCAGTGCGTCCAAGAGCAGCAGTTGCTATTCCAGCAGGAGAGGCTATAGGGAGGGCCATCCTTCCCGACCTGGATGTATCCGAGACCCTTGCAGTGTTGGAGGATCAAATCGAGTGTCTCACCATTGGTATTCCTAATGTAAGGACTGATGAGCTATCTCTGAGATTACAGCGCCATACCACTGGCGTGCCGAGCCGTTGGTCTAGGCTCTTACGCATGATTGCACAGGTGGTAACTAGTTATCACCAGCATCATTAGACTAGGGTTCCCCCTTGCATTTTGAGTTTTTGGGTCATATGACCGATTTTTTCCTGGACACAGAACACTATGTACAAACTATAAACAGTCATATATATATTTTTTATTTTCTAAGTTTTATTTTGGTTAAGTTATATGATCCTGATGCAGTTATTGTTAAAATGATTTCCTTTTACAAATGTTGCCAATGTCTATCTAACACATAATTTGCTATTGAATCGGTTAATGTGTTTAAGTTTCTGGGAATATGTTGATATTGAATAGAATCAAACTTCCTTTCCAAAATCTTGACCCTTAGGAACATACGATAGATAGCTAGATTCTGAACGGAATAGATGCCTGTATGTTGTAGAATGACAAGTTGTGAGTCTAGCCTGACGACAAGTCGGCGTATGCCATGCGCGATGGCATCAGAGAGGAGTTCTATCAACGCGCTATATTCAGCGATGTTGTTCGTTTATTGACCAATACACACCCCTCTGAAACTCACTAACTCGTTGCTTAGATCAAAGATGGCCCAAGTTGCAAAAGATAGGTTCTGCATACTACGACTCACCCCATCGTTATATCCAAGAAATGATTCCAATGGGTTTGACATCTACAACAAAATGCAAAAGTGCATTACCTAACCAAAACGATCACTCTTAATGAAAACAAAAATGTAACAAAAGCATATGAAGAGGTTACCATGCCGAGTCAAGCATAGTCATGCTTAAGGTACAACCCATTTCAGGGTTGCAACAATGGAATTCCATCATAATCTACTAGCTCGTAGGACCCTTTTGCTGATGCACGCTTAACAATATAAGGACCCATCCACAAAGACTGGAACTTACCTACTCCCAATTTATCAGATTCCTGATCATAAAGCAAGAGCAGGTCACCTTCTGAGAAAATGCGGGGTTTGAAATTCTTGTCAAATTGTGCTTTGACCCGTTTCTTATGTGCTTCGTTAGCCAAGGCAACATCACGACGGGTTTCATCCAGTTGGATTAACTCTTCCTTTGAAGTTCTGGGGAGGAGGTCAACTGCGAGCTTGAGAGATGAAATTTCACACTGAACTGGTAAGATTGCTTCTAGGCCATACACTAGCTGAAAGGGTGTAAACTCGATCGCATTTCTTACTGATGTCTGGTATGCCCACAAGGCTAAGTACAGGATTAGGTGCCAACTCCGTTTATGGACTCCAATCATCCTTTGCAGCATGCGTTTCAGGACTTTGTTGATTGCCTCAACTTGCCCATTAGTTTGCGGATAATACGGAGTAGAGCTGTTGTGGGACAATCCTAATTTGGCAGCCAATTCAACCATCATGTGATTGCGGAAATGTGATCCATGATCTGTGACTATAGCTTGTGGAACTTCAAACCTGGCAACTACATGATTGAAAAATAAAAGCGTGGCTGTTTTGCTGCTGTTGTTTAATGTAGGCAGTGCCTCAACCCATTTCATAAAATATTCAACTACGACTATGATATAACCATGCCCCCCAGCTGAGGTGGGGTTACATTGCATGAAATATATGCCCCATTTGGCGAATGGCCCAACAACAATTGCTGGCTGCAGAGGTGCGGGTGGTATTCTAGTTTTGCAGTAGAATATTTGACAAGCATGGCAAATTTTGACTGAAGTTATGCAATCTTTGAACATTGTTGGCCAAAAGTATCCTGCTCGTAAAATCTTTTGTGTCGTAGCATAACCAGATTGATGCCCCCCACATGCGCCTAAATGATAATCATTCAGGACTTTTTCGGCCTCCTCGTGGGTGAGGCACCTTTGTAGAACTGTATCGACACCACGACGGTAAAGTGTATCACCGATGATCATGTAGGCTTTTGCTTGGTATCGAGTACGTCGCTATTTTGAGTGAGAGGTATTAAACCTATACGTTTGGTTTTGGAGATAAATGATTATATCTCCATACCACGGATTGCTTGAAGATATCAAAAACAAAGATTCATCCACGATTGTTGTTTTGGATGTTGAATTGTTGGATGACAATGGGAAATCACATAGTAACTCCGCGAAAACTAGAGCTTTCTTTGATTTGGATTTTACGAATTCTAGATCAAACTCTTGCAAAATTGCTATCCACTTTGAATATTTGCCCCCAAGCAATTGTCGTGACAAGATATAAGTCATGGGGTTGCAATCTAACAAAACGATAGTTTTCGAAAGAGATCATAGTGTCAAAATCTCTGTATTGCTTGAACGACAGTGAGAGCTAGCTTTTCAACATATGAGTACTTGCTTTCTGTATCATTTAAGTTTCGACTTAAATGATAAATAGGATGTTCGATTCCATTGTCTTCTTGAACTAAAACCATTGCGATGGTCGTATCTGCTGCAGCTAGATACATGTTAAAGTCTCTTTGATAATTAGGAGCGTACATTAATGATGCTTTTATTAGGGATTCCTTTAGAGCATCAAAGGAAGCTTACACGACCTGATCCCAGTTGAAGGGTAATTCTTTTTTCAAAAGACACATATAACCTTTAGCAAGTTTGGCATAATTTGGAATGAACCTCCTTAGAAAGTTTGCTTTCCCTTGGAGTTTATGAATCTGAAGCAAATTTGAAGGTGGAGGAAAATCGATGATTGCCTTAACCTTGCATGGGTCAAGACGAATTCCGTCTTTACAAACTACAAAGCCAAGTAAACGACCAGAATCGATGCAAAACACACACTTGTGCGGATTGAGTCTTATTTTGTAGTGTTAGCAACATAGAAATATTTCTCTCAGATGCTGCGGATGATTAGTCTGCTTTCGCGAGTGAGCCGAAAAATCGTCGAGGTATGGTTGAATGATGTTCTTGATGTCATGGAAGGCATAATTCATTGCCCTTTGAAAAGTTTCCCCTGCATTCTTTAAACCAAAAGGTAGCTTACAGTACGTGAATGTGCCCCACGGATAGATAAATCCAGTCTTTGACTGGTCCTGTGGGCGGATATTTATTTGATTATACCCGAAAAATCCATCCATAAACGAGAAGATTTTGCATCCGACGCATTCATCAATTATCTAGTCGATGAAGGGTGTAGGGTAGTTGTCCTTTGGACAAGCTTGGTTTACATCCTTGTAATCGATGCACACTCTAATTGTTCCTTTATTTTTCATCACAGGAACAATGTTTGATACCCAATCGGTTAGAGGAACTGGGTAAATGAAACCAACATGAAGAAGTTTTTGAACTTCTGCCTTGATGGCAGGGGATTTCTTTGGGTGCACCTGCCGAAGTCGTTGTCTTACTGGTTTGACATCTGGATACATCTTAATTCTATGTTCAACGATGCTCGAGTTGATGCCTAGCATTTCTTCATATGACCATGCAAAGACATCTCTAAACTTGTGAAAGAAAGCGTAATATACTTCCAGTTCTGAAGAAGAACAAGATTTGTCGACATGAATATTTTCTACAACATCTGGTTTGGTCAAGATATTTATGGTGATAGTTTCTTCAATATTGGACAGATTTCACTGGGAATCCACCATATTTATAGTATTTGATAGAAAATCAAAGACTGATGGATGATTAAGGTTGTCGGGGTAATCTTCGTTGTAATCTGGAAGATGGGAACTATGGTGGTAATCTTCCCATGGTGCCCCCTATATGTTCATTCACTGACCAATTCCTTTGTCTGTAAAATGTACTTGCGACCAAGGATCTGAAGAGGTACCATACTCCTTAGACCTATCTACCCAAACGCTTGATGAGCATTCATTGGGGTTTGCCTCCCATGCTGAGAACATTGATTGCTACAATATTTCTATTGGGCTTGGAGGCAACACCTGGTGACGATCCATGCTAATATCATGTTCGGACATCTTCTGAATGGAAGATACCATATTGCAGGTTCCCACCGTTGCCACTTCTACCAAGTTGTTTGGAGGCGGTAGGGAAAAAGTACCCATCAATGTAGGGTCTTTTAGTAGGCCTACTCCAATATTTTGAAGTGACTGAGAGCTTCCGTGGATCATCGAAATTCTTCCCGTAACTTGTGAACTGTTGGGGAGGAATGTCTATTGGTCGCCGATTTTAATTCCCCCTTGGAAGGGAAATGCAATCTTTCTGAAGTATGTCAACACAACGGCAGCCATAGCATAAATCCAGGGCCTTCCCAGTAGGATGTTGTAATCGAGGTTTCCATCGATAACTTCCACATCAATTTCTACTGTTTTTCCCCCCAGTTCGACTTGCAAGTTAATTAAAATCCCGTATGGAGTGTATGTTCATCCATCAAATGCTTTTAATGTCATCGATGATCACGAAAAGGGTGGTGAGCCTAAAGTTTTCCAGCAACTCATTGACATAATACATGTAGATGCCCCCTCATCAATAATTGTTCGATGAATAGTTTTGTTGAGGGCTTTCACTTGAATGAGGAAAGCGAGCTAAGCTAGTAACTGCAGGTCATATCCTTTATGATTAAAGGCCACAAGATTGGAATTCATTGGGTCAATCCCACCTATTGCTGATAATAAAGTTTGCTTTTGGGAGGGGCAATTTTGCAGTACCTCAAGTGTTGACATAGCGGACAACGATTGGGCTAGCTTCTCTACTATATTATAATTATATGCTGCTCTGGCACGAGGATTAAATGTCGATTTGTGTACAAATCCATTTGGTGGCTTTATCATTAGCTCAGGAATGATGGGTGGCACAACTTTAGTCGAAGTTGTTGTCAAACTACTAGGTTGATCAGTAGCCTTGTTGTTCGACAGTTGTGGATTCCCGTAATCTTTATTCCTTGTCAATATCAAAGCATAATTTTGCTGTTTCAAAATGGAAAACATAAGGACTTGGGATGGGGAAGCATTGTCACTAGCAACCAGATTGGTTCCTGGGTTTGGAAACGGATCAGTCAACACTGCTGAGGTTTTTGAATTCTTAAAGAATTTCTTAACTTCAACTTTATATGGACAATATCTTGTCCAATGATTCTCATCGCATATGAGGCATGGCTGAGTAGGTTTCTTTTGCCCAGAAGGGTTTGCAGAAGATTTTTCAGGAGAAGAATCATCCTATTTCTTCTTTTTTCTCTTCCCTTTCTTCTTGCCTCTTTGTTGCTTCGGTTCTTTGCCTTTGTCAGTTGACACAGCATTAACCTCCGAGGCTAGAATTTCTTTGCTTGCATTTTGATCAGAAATCTTATAGGCTTCCTTAGATGTAGCCTTTGTCGATTTCATGCTCGTCGTACCTATCATGCCATTGCTAGCATGAGAGTCTTTGTTTGATTTAGGAGGAGGAGGAATGGAAATTCTGGTCTTGGAGCATCAGGGATTTTGTCATAGAGCATGCTAGACTGAGTGTAGATCAAGTCTAGATATTGCGCATGAGCAATGACCTACTCTTCAGTGATGACCCCTCCCTTTGCCACATCTTCCGTTATAGAAGGTAACAAAGACTTAATAAAGCATTCAGCTAGTAGATGATCAGGGACATATGTTTTTACCATTCTAAGATGACATCACCATTCATGAATATGATCAGATATGTGAGTGGCCATTATTTGCTTGAAATTGATAAGAAGCTCTGTTCCTGTTTCATACCTTATTGGTAATTGAAAATGGGTTAAAAAGACTGTGGCAAGGGCGCTGAATTTATCGAATGAAGCTCTAGGAAATTCAATGTACCATTTTGCTATTGGACCAGTTAACATTTGCTGAAAAAGGCGAAGCCGAATCGAATCATCATTGAGAGTGTTGGATGAACACCACAGATGAAAGGTCATCACATGATTCGATGGGTCTTCACCCATATTTCCATTGAATTTAGGAATATCTGACGGAAATTTATGAGGAATCGCCAGCCACCAAGGGGCGTAAGCGATGGGATCATTCGTTAGCCGATTTAGATCTGGTAACTCTAGAGTCACCACGAAGGGCAACTGTTGATTCAAGTTCGACGAAGCATACCCAAGATAAGATGGGATCGCCAGGGGAGTGGGGCTTTGCATACCAGCATAATGTATTTGATGCTGATGACTTTGATAAGGTGGTTGGGCATAACCAATTTGAGACGATTGGTGATAACCGTTTTGATTATACGGCTACCCATTACCTGCAAAGTTTTGTTTCGCAGGTCCTTGGTAAGCTTGTTGGAATTGCGGTTGTTGATGTTGCACCAGCCATGGTTGTGAAACCATTTGCTGTTGCCCAATACTGGACATTTGACCAAGATGAGGGGTAATAGTACCCGTTTGAGCTTGAGTCGCTCCAGTTAAGGAGCCACTAATTGGCGACTATGGTTGTGTCGTGGAGACAAGAGGCTATTGTACAACAACCTGAGAAACTTGAGGTTGGCATACAACAGGAAATGCTTGTACTTGCGAAACTGTCACAATAGCTAGTGTAGTGGGGATATTCGACACGGGTAGACTCGGTTGCATTGAGTATACAACTCTTGGTTGTTGAGGCAGTATTGGCACCCAACTACTAGATGTGATTCCAATTTCACCTGAATTCGGTTGTGAACTCTCATATGGTTGTTCTCTCGGAGGGAACAATGAAAGGGTGTAGTGCCCCCCATATGGCAGCAATCCAGTGCTCAAGGGAATGATTGGCCTTTGGAGACCAGACTGCCCAAATTGATATTATTGTGAAGGAGCAATTTGTTGAGATTAAACATAAGAGATTCCAGATACTATTCCGGATGAACAAACGGGAACAGACCATACCGTCAAAACAGTCCCTGGGTGGACTCATTCTAGCGGTTGAGAGCTAGTTGGGACAGGTGGTATACCAGCAAACATCGTCGGAGTAGTGGCAAGAGGTTCTGCTACCGCTGTATCGGACGACACAGTCCTAGATGTTGATGGTTTTCCAGACATATCTAGCATATCCAAAAGACTTCCTAGCGATTCTATAGGAACTTGTGATGAAGGGGTATTAACTTCTGAAGTAGAAGGATATATGTGGATCCCAGTCCCAAAATGTGATGGAATACTAGATGGGAGATCCTCTGTAATCTCTTCTATATCAATCAATCCTAGTGGAAGAGGCAGACCGTCAAGTCCGTAAAATATTTCTGGTGCCAAAGAGGGTATATATTCTACAGCGACAGATGCCAGAGGGGTAACACCTTCCAAATAAATTCTAGATGGAGCTGGTTTAGGAATCGAAGTGTTTACTATTACACTAGGATCAGTCCCAATGTGCTCTTGTAACTGCAGAAGTTCTTCTGTAGAGGCAGGGATACCAGAAATGGTTGGAGTAACTGGAGTCTCAGAGGATGTTGAACACAAGTTTCAAACAAACCAGGAGACTTTGACCCAGTTAAACGAGTTTTCTTGGCTCGGAATGGTTTCGTTTCTGGAGTCAAAAATGGTTGACTCGTCAGTCTCCGCGAACGATGGGGTTTTCATTGACTTTCTTCCACGATTGCGGATTATTCGATCAACTCAAAATAAGAGGGAAAAATGTTATTCTGAATTAAATGAATTTTAGATGCTTTGACACAACTTGCTTTTTCAATTTTTAAGAGTCGAGAAAAAGCTGAAGATGACTCTAGTCACCTTCGATTTTTAATGAGCCTGAAGTGAAAAGTGCTCAGATGGACCTTTTCCTTTAAGGAGTTTGAAAAGGGACGAAAGAGACTACTTTGGAAATATAGACAGAGGGATTACCAAACCAATCACAAAACTGCAGAATACTTTTTACGGTACGACAGTCAATCTTCCCGAATGCTATGTTCATTGCATTGGGATCAATAGGGCGGCAGACACGGCTTCCTAAGGATAAAGGATATAGCCTATTGTGGTCTCCCAATATATACTCGACGGTATGTGGGAGCAGAAGTCCGTACTGGCACTTGTCATCTCAAAGAGGAGGAATCACCCAACCTACGATGAAAGCGACAGTTACCAGGCTTTACGACGCCGGAACACGTCTCTAGCCTAGACTTCTAGATGTTGTGCGTTAGGTTCTAAAGAATTTTTATGTTCATTGAATTTATTTTACAGTTGATCTTTCTTAAGAAATTTGCCTTTCAGGTTCATCGCGTGATGTAGATATACAATTCCTAAAATGAAATCTAAGATGATAAACAATTGTTTAATCTTCTTTTTGCAATGAAAATCCAAGCTACTAAGGAAAGATAAATGAAATTCTTTCAACATAGAGCAGAGAGCACACACTAGATGCACTGTCCTAAATCATAGTCAACAAGTAGTCTAAATAAAAATGCACATGCACGTATTCGTTTTTCCTCTTTCTTAATGTGTGAACGACAAAAAGAATGCTAAGCATAAATCTGAATTATATCTTCTTTCAAAGTGACAATACTAATGCTTTTCTTTTCAAAAAAAAAAAAGGGAGACTAGACAACTCCTTGCGATTTTGAATTGAAAACTGCTTTCAACACTTGAAGTACTATTAATTCATATCAAATACAAGAGTAATAGTGTAATCGACTATAAAAAAGAGAAGGATTATTTTCCTTGACTGAAAACGACACTTGTGACACTTTCAAATCCAAAAACGACAGTTCGATTAAGCTACCATTTTGTAAATGATAACTGTGAATGGCGAAAGATACATAAAAACATTCACAAATCTTTGCACAGTGGAGGTTGGATGATGCAAAGAAATGGGGTTTCAATAGTGGTCTACTGATCACAGACAACAAAATTCCTGAATAAAGCTGAAGAGAGTGAAGAAAAAAACAAAATCTAGAGGAAGAACTAGTCTTGTCTGATCGTCACACATGTAACATAGGGAAACAGGGATGCATCCCACCTACTGCACATGGGAGGTGCGTTGCATCTAGATTACCAAGAAGAGAAAGTGCGATGGTCCAGGGACGAAACTTTAACTTGGTTTTTGGTCACAGTTTGCAGCTTAGTTCAGGGATTTAGGCCGAGCAAATGATAGTTAGTAACTACAAAGTACAGGGGCTGATCTAATGAGGTTACTCAAGCTACCTCAAGGGCACTTAGGATGTTTTCAAGTCAATTGTTCAGTTCATAAACAAACTCAGAGATTGACTGAAGCAACATTGATCTACTTTGCACTTGCATAGAAAATGCAGTTCGAAGGCTAGCTGGCTTAACTTCAGGCTCCGTCTGTGGTTTATGAATCAAAAAAATAGAGACAAGAAATCAAACTAATCACTTCCCATTGGAGTCGCCATTTTGTTATCAGGAAATCTAGTGTCTATTTAGAGATGCTAGTCCCACTAAGACGGGTAGCTATCTTAGAAACAAATAGATTAAAGTCACTTGTTTTTCCTTTACGAGAGAGAGATGAGAAAGAAG
The DNA here is from genome assembly GCA_031772625.1 of Pinus tabuliformis. Classification (NCBI taxonomy): domain Eukaryota; kingdom Viridiplantae; phylum Streptophyta; class Pinopsida; order Pinales; family Pinaceae; genus Pinus; species Pinus tabuliformis. The sequence continues at coordinate 211,065,640 of CM062807.1, read as the reverse complement.
TAGAGAGTACCAACCTCAATCTTCTGCTTGGCTCTTTTCCCCTTTGATAGAATCTCGCCACTGCTTCCTTACTTGTCTCATTTCAAAGAGCACCTGTAGATTCACAGCAGCATAATACCATCAAAGCATAGAGATCTTCCACTATAAACAATATAGGATCAGATATATATTGACCATACAAATGCATATATCATCACAATATTCAGAGATACACAAGAATATGGAGGAAAACTCAAATAGCTTTATTAGTAAAAGTAGTAGAAGAGAGGATTACAACCACTTGGTCTAACCTAGCGCCATCCTCCCAGCTTGAAAGCCCTCTTCACCTCACACAAAGCAAGATCACCCAACAATGTCTTCAAAGAGAAACCAGTAGCACCTCTTTGCAAATTACCAAATTCCAACCTCTGGATCTCTGGGATGAGGGATCCATTTATAGATATTTGCAGGGGGGTGAGTCAGCTTCTAGGATTTTGATTAGTGTCATCTCTCTGATAGTTCTTGGTCCCATTTGGAGATTTCATGATCTCCTACTCATCCTTGGGCGAATTCAGGGAGGCAAGTGTCAAATGAGTAGCTTCTAGAAGATTCTCAAGGTCTCCACCTAGCAAAACTGCTTGTGCCATTTGTTTTCTCTTGCTCATCACACTCTACATAAAGGATTTGTAGTATGCATCGCACCTTTTGCATGTGGCAGGTGAGATGCATCGCACCCTTTGCACTGGGCAGTCTGTATGGTCCTGCTTTGACCAATTCTAAATGGTTTTTCATGGAAAACTTCTGGGAGATGATGTAATTAGCTGACCTTTCTCCTTTAGGGTATGAAACAACATTTTTAGGGACTTAGAAGCCCTTGGTTTATGGACATATGTGATTGGGGTTGCAGTGCCCAAATATGTCTATAACAAATTGGTTCAGAAATGAGACAAGGTTTACGGTGAATTTGGATAAATACATAGAATTTTTGGCTTCAACGGGTCAACGAGCGATTGTGCATGGTTGCAGGAGGTCTATTTGTGCTGGAGGGTTAACTAGAAGTTTAGTGGCATCTTCATGTTGGTGGTTGGACATGGGTTGGCAGTTTCACGTAATCTGTCGCTTGCATGGAGGTCTGATCGTCTTTCTCACGATAAAACCAAAAATAATGAGTTTTTTAGTTATATTTGCAAAGTCGAATATTTGGCGGGCACATGGGGAAAAAGTACATTTGGCTTTTAGCGGTAGATGGGATGTTTTTCGTCTAGCGCGAGGCGGTAAGTGGGTTTGATCGCACCGCTTTTGGGGCTAGAGTGGTTTTGGGGGGAGGTCGCCTGATGCCATTCATTGGGCACCACGTAGCATCGGGGCCCAAAAGAAAACTGCCCATATCAGGTGGGTAAAGGTCAGGCTTCAGAGGCTGCCTGATATGATCGTCCACTGTTGGATTAACGGGGAGCTGATTGTACGGTGATCGGGGTGGGATTATAGCATGAATTTATTGGAGGGGCCTGAAAAAGGTTTAAGAGTGGTGGGTTAGATTAAAAAATGGATTAAAGTGGGGTTTAGGGTGTCATGGGTGTTTTCATTGGTGGAGGGTTTTGGTTATTAATTAATTGTTGATCGTTTAATTAACCCATCAGTTGTGTTATTCTATTAATAAAGTTTATTTTTCAAACTTTTTGGGGGTGAGGTATTAATATAAGAGATTTGTTATATAACTATATGGGAATGGTTATTTATTTTACGGAATTAATACTTATAAAGTTAAAAGTTAATATAAAAATAAAAAAGTGCTAAAGTGTAATGTATTCATTCATTTGCTATTTGTCATAAACACATTATACTTAGGCTAAAGTATTTTTTGGGTTTTTTGAGAAAAGGGGTCTTTTCATGGGGGATGATCACGTTTCCTAGGATAGTGAGCTTTTATCCTTAGAAAAAGGGGTTTATTATGGGAAAATGATTTTTCCTTAAGAAAATGGTGTTTTTTCTTAGGAAAAGGGGTTTGTTTGGGGAAAATGATTTTTCCTTAGGAAAATGGTGTTTTTTCTTAGGAAAAGGGGTTTGTTTGGGACTATGTGTTATAGACATTTTTGTGCCTTACAGCTCTAGGCATGAAATGTCCATAAACCAAGGGATCCTAAGTCCCTAAAAGTGTTGTTCTGACCCCTAAAGGAAAAAGGTCAACAAATTACAGCTTCTCCCAGAAGTTCTCCACCAGAAACTGCTCAGAATCAGTCAAATCAGGATCATTTCAGCTGCTCCACTAGCTAGCTACGTTGCATAGCACCCAAGTACACTAGCTAGGTGCATTGCAACGGACCTAAATGCACTACCAGGGTGCGTTGATCAGGAAATGACAAATGGTAGTGCCATTCCGCGAGGTGGAAAGACAATGGAAGCTTCCAGAATCTTCCCCAATGACACTTGCCTCACTGAGTTCGACCAAGGATGAGTAAGAGGCTCTCAGTCTCCAAGTGGAAGCAAGAACTGACAGAGAGAAGCCACTAGTCAAATCATAAGCTGACTCATATTCCTTGCATACATCTATATATGGATCCCTCATCCCAGAGATCCAGGGGCTGAAATTTTGTACATTGCAGAGAATTGCTGTTGGTTTTGAGATAGATATCAGAGTATTGGGTGATTTATGCTTTGTTGGAGGTGAAGAGGGGATTCTCAGCTGGGAGGTTGATGTTGGATCAGGAATCATCGGTTGTAACTCCTCCTGGATATTCTTGTTATATCAATAAAACTATTTGAGTTTCTCCTACATGCTTGTGTATCATTGATGTTTGTTACATTTGTATGTTTAGCTTAAATCTGATCCTAAGCTATTTATGAATATAAATCCATGTCTTTGTGTAGTTTTCTTCTTCTGTGATCTTACAGGAACTTGGTGAAGCTGTGCAAGTAAGGGAGCAGGTAGCTAGAAGCTGTCAAAGAGGAGAGAGATTGGATCAAAGGACTAGCGCAAGACACAGGTTGGTTCATCCTATTCCTCTTCGTTTATAGTTCATAAAGAAGAATACGAAAGTAGTTTTCTCTGTTTGTTTCTAAGGTCACTGTCACACCTTAGTGGGATAGGGTCGTTCTGAATAGACACTTTTCCCGTTAACAAAATGGCGACTCCACTGGGGATCATGTCTAATTAGTTTGTTTATGTTTCTCTTGTTGTTTGTTTCATAAACTTAGGAGTAGCAATTGAACTGCATTTGCCATTAACAAATGCAAAGTAGACATTTGCTACTTCAATCCATTCATTGGATCTGTTTATGATTTGAACAACTGATTCACAAATGATCTGATTGCCCTTTGTGGTAGCTCTTAGACCTCCTTTAAATCTACCCTCTGATTGTGCATTACTGATTGCTTTTACTTGGCCAAAAACCATAGAATAAACTGCAAACCGTGTCCCAGAACCCGGATAGAAATCTTGTTTCTGCCCCAGTGCAGGCTCTGTGAAGAGGTTCTTCATTTCAATGCAGTTCCTGAGAGGGCTACCTGCGCTGCAATCCAGTTTCTCTATGTAACAGGTGCGCTGATCAGCCTAGCCTTGTGCAGCTGAGGTTCTTTGCTTCATTTTTTCAGTTTTGTCTCTGATTTTTGCAGCCTGTGATCAGTGTATGTGTCTATTTAAAAACCCCTTTTCTTTTCTTTAATTCCGCCTCCTTTGTACAAAAAGATTGTAGATGTTTTTGTGTGTTTGAGGCATCATTTACAGTTTTCAATTGCAAAAGTAGAATAGTCATACTGTCGTCCTTTGATTTAGATCTATCGTAACTATCGATTTTGATCTTAGCAGAAAGTTTATTTGTTGTTGACAGTCGATTATGCTTTTACTTTTGCCTTTGGTTTGAATTTGTGACTTTCCAATGTCGAAACGAGTATTTATTTCAAAATCATAAAGTGTCGTAATCATCTCTACCTTTTGATTTCGAAAAGAAGCTTGTTTGTGTTTGTCACTTGAAAGCAAATTCAGATTTGTACATCAACTTTCTTCTTAGGCATCAATATTAAGAAAGTGAAAAACAAATACATGCACATGTGCATTTGCATATTGACAGTCTGTTTGGCTTGATTTAGGAAAGTGCATTTACAGTGTGCTCTTTGCTCTTTGTGAAAAGATTTTGTCTTTCTTTTCCCCTTGTAGCTAGGATTTTCATTGCTGAAAAGAGATAAAAGTTTGCTTATCATCTTTAGGTTGCATTTTAGGAATTACATCTACATCTCGTGGTGAACCCAAAAGGCAAACTTCATAAGAAAGATCAACTTAAAATAAATTGAATGAATCTAACAACGCTTTGGAACTTAACGCACAACATTTAGAGGTCTAGGCTAGAGATGTATTCCGGCGTCGTAAAGCCTGGTAACTGTTGTCCTCACTGATGGTTGGGTGATTCCTCCACTTTGAGACGATAAGTGCCAGTACGGACTTGTGCTCCCACGTACCGTCAATTATATATTGGGAGACCCCTATAGGCTTAAAACCTTTTATCCATAGGAAGCCGTGTCGGCCGCCCTACTGATCGCAATGCACCGAACACAACATTCGAGAAGATTGACTGCCGTACCATAAAAAGTATTCTGCAATTGTGCGATTGGTTTGGTACTCCCTCTACCTAGATCTCCAGAGCAGTCCCTTTCGTTCCTTTTCAGACTCCTTAATGGAAAAGGTCCATCTGAGCACTTGTCACTTCAGGCTCATTAAAAATCGAAGGAGACTAGAGTCATCTTTTGTTTTTTCTCGACTCTTAAAAACTGAAAAAACAAGTTGTGTTAAAGCGTCTAAAATTTATTTTAAATGGAATATTCATCACCCTTTTCCTACATTGCTCTTAGGTTGAGAAAATGGAGTCTACCAACCAAGGAATTCCCCTTGGTGGAAATCCTAGTCCCTTCTCCTCTTGGGGAGATGTTGGTGCACCCCATATGGCCACATTGTCGCTTCCAGGACTGACAATTGGCTTGCCGGTATGGCTCTTCTCAACCAATGTCGTTAAGAACACCACTGTTCCTAAACAATCGAATCAGCAATTAGACGAGTCTAGAGTTTCCCACCAGCCTTCTACTTCCTCTAATTCTTCCTCTCCTCCTTCCTCTTCGCTTGATGGAACTGGTAAGGCTAAAAACCATGTTCCTAAGGAGAAGAAGGAAAAGAAGAAGAAAGAGAAGAAGAAGAAGGAGCCAAAAGCGAATGGGGGAAAGTGAGTGTCGTCTAACGAAAACCCACACACTGCACCGACCAGGCCTAAATCGCCATGTGTCATTTGCAAAGGAGACCACTTTAACAGAGATTGTCCTTGCATCCCCCGGATACTAAGGGACTGGTCTCCTCGTTTGCACAATCCGGTGTCATCAACCTCTGGTGATCATGTTGAAAACACACCGTCAACTAGTGAAAGTGAAGCCCCAGGACAAAAAAGGAAAGCTAGATTTCCTTGTAAACTGTGCAAAGGCAATCATGCCGTCCACCGTTGTCCCTTCTTAGACGAAGCTAAAAGAGTTTTGGATGATCATCCAGTTTCACCGTTACGACTTCCTACTGGATATAAAAAACTCTTGCCGAGTCCGTCGCTAGTTGAGAATCCAGCTGGCCCGCTCAAGTGGTCGGCTGAAGTGCCTATCATTGAAGATAAACCAACTGAATCCATACCAGATGAAAGTCAAAAGGTCGAGGCGGAAATTGACCCGGTCTTGCCTTTAGAGGTTTTATCTTCATATGATACAGTCACTAAAGAGAACAAAGATGACACCGTCCAAATTCTCTTCATCAACACAGACTCCGACGAACATGGGGGCAACCTACCCATTCCTTTACCGCAGGAAGGAAGTTCGTCAGAGCCATACTCGGCCGTCTACTCGGTCCCACCTCCAAGCAACCTAGTTGTCTCCTTCGACTGGAATCAACTAGGCAGACCCCGTTTACCAGCAAGCATACCATCCCGAATTATCGTTCAAATATATAGAATGGTCATGGCTGGTACCATCATAGATGAGGGGGCTTCTATGAGTATCCTTTCCTCTACTGCTTGGAAAGCGCTTGGTTTTCCATTGCTTTTGCCTGAGATGAGAAATCTGACAGGCTTTGATAAAGGAACTAGTTGACCTTTAGGAATCCTTCCCGATGTGCCCATAACATTGGGAGGGAAGACAGTTCGCATGAACATAATGGTAGTTCAAGGAACCTTGGATTATAACCTACTCCTTGGACGAGACTATATTTATTGCATAGGAGCCATCGTCTCCTCACTCTTTAGAGTAATGTGTTTTCCGCACGAAGGAAGAGTGGTCAAGCTCGTGGACCAGCTTTCATTTCCTAGATCACACATAGCAAATATTCATATACCATCCCTAAATGGTCTCTTCACGCAAGAAATGTCTCAATCCCCAGTCCATCCTCCCGATAAGCGCGAGTAACTTGGAGGGATATGACTGAAACCCAGGGGGCATGCATCCTGGTCTGCTTCGGCAGGAAAACTTCGGGTATAGGGTAGGTTTCCGCGGGAGAATATGACTAGTCTGTACCCCGTCCGTGATTGGAAGAGGGGTTATTCTAGAATAAGATTCTCTTGTCAAAGTTATGTGAGTTGGCGGGCATCATCGCTCACCTTTGTTTATCTCGGTAGACATCGCTGAAGAAGTGTTTTGTTTGCACAGCGAATAGAACAATATTTGGGTAACCTGTAAGAGGTAGGCCTCTCCTGATAGAACAAATGTTTTGTCTGCAAATTGAGGGGTACCTTGAAACCATATTTTATACCTGGGGGCATGCAAACCTTTTGGAGTGCAAGCAAAGAGCGATTATTTATCTGTTTTTTGGATTAGTCATTTCCTAACTTGCATAAAGAAAGGATGTGGGGCAAAAATCTAAAAATTGCCATTTTTATATGAGGCATTCTTATCATATGATTGGATTAATCAAGAAGTTTTAGCACATAGTTCAAGCTCATTAAAAAATAAACATAAGACATGAGCAAATGTTTCCACCAGCGTTTAAGCTCGTTAAAAAATGAACTATTCCCCGGTAAATAACCACCGTGAATGTAGCATATCAGCCATTAAAGCCTTGGTCGTGTTTGTACCGTCACCTCCACTTTTCCATTGGCCGATCATTCACCTCCATTTGATTGTTTACCCATTTTGAGGAACAGCTGCGAAGAGTGATTTCACTAGCCATCCTTGTGACACTTCTATGATTGGAAAATTCCAAACCGTACCTGGAATCAGCTGCTACCCATTTTATCACTCGTTCCTCAAAAGACGAGTCTTCTTTAAGCTCTTTTCAACTGACTCGTAAAATATGAAAAGATTGCCGAGTTTTGGCCTTCCAGCTCGTTAAAGCGACAGGAAGTGCTATCCCTCCTCTAAATTTTAATCTTTTTGAACCTGAGGGATTATTGCACAAAAAGATCGAGCGCTTGTTTTGTTCGGCTCGTTAAAACTATCGAAAATTCATCCCTTCTGTATTGTTTTATACTTTTTTGGACTTAAGGGATTAGATGACGAAAAAGGAATTTTGGATTTACCTTTACATACCTTTTCAGACTCTCTAAAAATGAAAAGGACCGAGTTATCTTTGTCGTTAAACTCGTTAAAAATATTAATAGCGACAAACTTGTCTTTAGACGAGAACGAGTTTCACTATCGCTAGGCTCGTTAAAACATAGCGATGGGTTTGCCCGAAGGGAAAATTATAGAACAAGCATATGTTATCCTCCTCAAGCTTGAAAAAAATAAAGAGGTACTGGTCAGCAATGACTGGGGAAAAATTGGGAAGAAAACTCAAAGAATCTTTATTGGTAGCAAGTCGCTCTTGAACATGACACTTCCACTCCGTGCCTGAGTCGGGTTGGGTTGTTTCATTCACCGGTCACATCACCATGGTCACGCCATACCATCCACATTTGGGGTAAATGCTACCAATCCATCACATAAGTGTCGACGACATGTTCAAGAGAAGTCATCCAGAGAAGTCACCTGTGTCCCATCCACTACCATACATTATACTTCATTCTTTCATGACCGCCATCCTGAACCATATATCATCAGATCGTTTTCACCTCCATCAAAATCATTTGCTCCGTTCCGTGTCATTGATGTGGGATTCATTAAGGCCCTCCTTTGATGTATCGCTTCTTGTCGACATCAGCTCATTATCCAAGAAGTTGATCTAGGAACACCCCCTTCAGTACTTTGAAGCTTGCATGCCTCAATGGCAAGTTTCTCACTTCCGGCGACAGGTATACATCAATGACCTTCGACCGAAAGATTTTGCGTGGTGTTCGACTCCAAGTCCTTTATTCACACCACGTGAATTGTACTGCTGTACCTTGAGGGTCATCATCATTATCGGTGATTCCTCTCGCGCTTGTTAATAGTTTATATCATTGACTAGTAATCAAGTGATGTCTTTCCATGTTCGACTCCAAAACATTTCTCACATGCATCGACTTGTACTTCGAGTGAAGATCGGACAAGATTGAAGACCCTGGATCTAGTTTCATCCATCCGGGCTGCGATATATATTCAGGAAAATAAAGACATTGAAATGTACAACATTGCAGCACAGATAATCATCCTAGCAAAAGGATGATGGCTCTATCAGAATCATCAGTCTACCATCAGACGATTGTCTGTCCTATGTACATGAAAATGAATTTATAAAGCTGAGCATGGGAATGCCCACCTCAGCTAGCTCATGAAAACAGTATGAAGATAATGTATTGTATTGTATCTTATTACAGGTCTCCTCCCAGCATTGAAAGAACTTCGGATCCTCCTAATAAAGCATTTCACCCGATAAACGGCCTCATACTTTAGGGGGCAACTGTTATAGACATTTTTGTGCCTTACAGCTCTAGGCATGAAATGCCCATAAAACAAGGGATCCTAAGTCCCTAAAAGTGTTGTTCCGACCCCTAAAGGAACAAGGTCAACAAATTACAGCTTCTAACAGAAGTTCTCCACCAGAAACTGCTCAGAATCAGTCAAATCAGGATCATTTCAGCTGCTCCACTAGCTAGCTGCGTTGCATAGCACCCAAGTACACTAGCTAGGTGTGTTGCAACGCACCTAAATGCACTACCAGGGTGCGTTGAGCAGGAAATGACAAATGGCAGTGCCATTCCGCGAGGTGGAAAGACAATGGAAGCTTCCAGAATCTTCCCCAATGACACTTGCCTCACTGAGTTCGACCAAGGATGAGTAAGAGGCTTTCAGTCTCCAAGTGGAAGCAAGAACTGACAGAGAGAAGCCACTAGTCAAATCATAAGCTGACTCATATTCCTTGCATACATCTATATATGGATCCCTCATCCCAGAGATCCAGGGGTTGGAATTTTGTACATTGCAGAGAATTGCTGTTGGTTTTGAGATAGATATCAGAGTATTGGGTGATTTATGCTTTGTTGGAGGTGAAAAGGGGATTCTCTGCTGGGAGGTTGATGCTGGATCAGGAATCATTGGTTGTAACTCCTCCTGGATCTTCTTGTTATATCAATAAAACTATTTGAGTTTCTCCTACATGCTTGTGTATCATTGATGTTTGTTACATTTGTATGTTTAGCTTAAATCTGATCCTAAGCTATTTATGAATATAAATCCATGTCTTTGTGTAGTTTTCTTCTTCTGTGATCTTACAGGAACTTGGTGAAGTTGGGCAACTAAGGGAGCAGGTAGCTGGAAGCTGTCAAAGAGGAGAGAGATTGGATCAAAGGACTAGCGCAAGACACAGGTTGGTTCATCCTATTCCTCTTCGTTTATAGTTCATAAAGAAGAATACGAAAGTAGTTTTCTCTGTTTGTTTCTAAGGTCACTGTCACACCTTAGTGGGATAGGGTCGTTCTGAATAGACACTTTTCCCATTAACACTATGAATGAATTGAAGGGGGTGAATATTCATGAGGGGACTTTTAGTACTTAAGACCTATAAATCATTGGGCTAAGGGTCCGGTCCCTCTAGAAGTTAGAGAAATGCTCTAAACCCCTTTGACTTAAGATTTTGGGTACTTAAGACTTTTTATTGGAAATTAGTTAAGTGAAAGGTATAATGAGTGATGGAAGTTAATCAATTTGACTTTGTGAACTTGATACATGCCCAATTTTCATCCATACTTAGAACATTGATGATGAAGGTGATTAATATTCTTTTATCTAACAATCATCACAATTCTGCAACCTCTCTTCTACTTACCCACCTACTTATTCTATCATTTTTACTTCTCTTTATTAGGGTGCACTTAAGCTGGAAAACCCTTATCAAAACATTTTCTTTTCTTTTACAATAGTAATCTATCTAAATCTAACCTTATTACATCCAAGGGCTCAGATTAAACAGTTGAGATCATTTTATTCACTCTGCCTAATCTAATTATCTACCAAGATTACACTGTTTGGTTAGATTTTATTCTCTATCTATCAACATAAAATTGAAAGAATGAAATAGTCAAGTTTAAACATTTTGACTATCATGGATTATGGCAAAGGTAACAAGTTGTACACAATTATTTATTATGCATCAAAAGTGACTAGGAGTGGCATTTTGACTTGCACACTTTTATGGTCTTTTCTTTTCTTGGGGTTCATGTTTCATCTTTTTTGACCTTTTTTATTCTTTTTGTCCTTTGATTTTTCTTTAAGGACATACCCTCTTTACATATTTTAATTTTTTGAATATGGAAAAAATTTGCCAAAAAGCAAAGATATGTACATATTACAGGTTTAATCTCAGCCATTCAAAAATTATGACTCCTATTGGTATAGGAACCTAACAGTGAGGTCAGAGGTGGTGTGGGCAGGGGTGGTATTCACGGGAATCCTTATATTATTAATTGAATAGCACTTCACGGAAAAACCTTCGTTATCTCTTCCTTGTCACCTCGCGGAGCTGAAATTAATGGACTATACTTCAGACCCTTCTTTCCTTCATTCCTGTAAGTTTTTCTGCTTCACGTAGTTCCGAACATCAATGTAGCTACAAAACTTGTTTTTCACATAGTAGCATTTTAATCCAGGTATTCAAATATTTTACATAATTACCTCATGGTCCTTTGAAAAAGTACCTCTTTGCCTCACTGTATTTGACTGAAGTGTCAAACGTGAATTCAGTTACAAATCCTCCATTGGCGCGATCAAGCTAATGGTTGACAGCATGGGCAATCTTATCCTTTGATGCTTCCAAACTTCGCACTAGCTTCGGGGTCCACACAATTGGACCGTCAAGTTTCCACCTTCCTTGGTTATCTACTAGCTTCGTGATTCACTCATATAGCTCAATAGGGAAGGAGAAAAGAAATATCTCGTGGATCTCTGTATATAGGTATCTTTCTAACCATTGTTCCTTTGTCAGTCATGGGTTTCTATTCTCCTGCAACGCGAATTCATGGATCTTCCTATCTAGTTCTCCTGTGATGCGAATTCATGGATCTTCCTATCCAACCAGTCTCTGATATCCTTCTTAGTTGGATTCCAGTGATACGACATCACACATCTCTTATGCAGATTCTGGTTCCAACAATAGAACCATTTGTTGGCTTGAGGGGGCCCAACCTAGGTTCAGCGTTAATTAGCCAAAGAAATCCCTACAATATTGGCCCTTTCGTCATCAACCCGTGGAGCGCGGACTGAAGTCTCACCCGAAACAGTATGGGGGGGATGCTAGAACCATGTTTCTGCACCAAGAGATGGTTGTGATGTCGTTTGATTCCCTCTATCCATACATTCACATAGGTCGCTTAACTCTAGGGCTTGCAAGAAGAGCCCTTTATTCGGTACTTTAATACCTCTGTGAAAGGGTATGATTGACCTTCACTCAACCCTAACCAGCTGCTAAGATATTTTTTCCCTAACCAGCTGCTCAAGCACTTTCACATTGCTATGGCAGTGTGGCATGCAAATTCCCCAATTAGTCTAAGTGATTTGCTTATCTTATCAAATAGTTAAAGCTAACACCGCATAAACAGATATCCTTGATCGTGTTTAGTTAGCCAATGTATTTTTATTCATTCGCGGATCATATAAACATAATAAAGGAAATTCATATATAACATATCGAGATGCATCAATAGAACAAAGACACTGAAATTGCAGAATATCTTTCTTTATTAATATCTTCCAAGTGTTTACAAACTCTATCTAGCCTGCGCACACAGTTGCAGGGGTCTGCACACTCAGTTGCGGACTTCTACCCTAGGCCTCTGTGCACTTAGCTGTAGAGCCTCTACCTACGCTATGACCCAAGACTTAGACTTCTTACTTCAGAGCTATGACTCTCTTAGATTATTCATCATTCTATCTCTCTCAAACTACTTAGAGCTTAGCTCCTTTTATACAATCCCATGGTCCGTGGACCATGGGTAGAACTCTTACAGCTAACTTTACTTTACAAAACTAAGGATAGACTACTCTTTATGACACATAACACCTTCGCACTCCACCACCACCAAATGTGGAGACTTTACCCTTTTATTACAAAATTTAACTCAAACATGGGCTTTTAGCCCCAAAACCTCCCTTGTGGAATCCCGCTCCCAACTTACTTGAAGAAGAAGCCAAGTACACATGCACACCTTCATCTGAGGTAGTTTTCACCTCTGCATAAGGAGCAAAATTAGATCCCTTTCCTTTCTCACGAGCTTTAGATCTACAGTCATTTTTGAAGCAGCCTTCCCATATACAAAATGTTCAGAGAAATCAAAATCCAAAGAGAAATTCGACATTCCTTCTACTATACGATTACCATGAAGTATTCAAAGGCCCTTCTCTCCAATATGTCCAAGCCTTTGATGCAATAGCATGGTCTTTTCTCTAGAGACCACTAGATTTTCTGCTCCAGTTTCAGGAACCATAAAATTGTTGCACCCATCGATAAGAGTACTACCTAGAAGCTTGTACATATTTCCAATCCAAACTCTCTGCATCAATACTAGTGCTCCCTGAACCATCTTGCAGGTATCTTTTTCTAACACTATTTTTACACTTGCATCATCCGTTTTGCTTACAGAAATCAAATTTTTGGCCAATGTAGGAATATGTAGAACACCCAAAAGTGTTCTAATCCTTCCACTTTGCAACTTCATCTTGAATTTTCCATGTCCAATGATTCTAGCCTTACTATCATCCCATAATAATATATCACCACCGTCATATTTCAGATACTCATAGAACCACTCCCTATAGGGAGTGAAGTCAAAGGATGCACCTGAGTCAATCACCATGCCTCGTGATCTAAATTTGTACTTGAAGAAGAAGCCAAGTACACATCCCCACTTTCATATGAGGTGGTTTGCGCCACTATAGAAGGAGCATCATGAGATCCCTTTCCTTTCTCATGAGCTTTAGTTCTACAGTCCTTTTTGAAGTGCCCTTCCTTCTCCCTCTAGATTTAGATCTCCCATTCAAGGACTTATATTTGTTTCTATTATGGGACTGTCCTTGTACAAACAAGGCATCTCCATTTTGGCTCTCCATATTTTTCCATCTCATATGCTCTGACACTAAGGATGAGACTATTTCACTAAACTTCGAGGTAGTTGTATTGCTACCTATTGCAACAACCAAACTATCTCACGAATTTGGTAGAGAACACAACAAACTGATGCACTTATCTTCATCTAAAATTTCAATATCAATAGATAACAATTGTATTACCACAATATTAAAGGCGTTCAGATGCTCTTCCATTGAGTCTCTATCCTTCATCCTGAGGTTATACAACTTTTTCTATAGGAAACGTTTGTTCACCAGAGACTTAGATTAGTAAAAAGTCCCTAAATTGTCCCACAAAGCCTTTGCCATAACTTCCCTTGATACATTCAACAATACTGAATCTGAGATGCACAACCATATTGTTCTCTTTTCTTTCTAATCCAACTTCACCCAGTCTTCATCTAACATTACCATTTGTTTAGTACCTAGATCTACTACGATCCACTAATCTTTATCCACTAGCAGATCCTCCATCTTGAGTTCCCACAACTCAAAATCTGACCATTAAATTTCTCGATCTCTATCTTTCCACTACTCATCATCTTCTTTCACCACAAAAATCAATCCCGCAGATCTTCCACTGAACATGGTATACAACAAGCTTGCACTAAATCCCTTAGTAGCAAAGATGTCCCCATGAAGTGGGAACTAATCTGATATCAAATGTAGGTTTTAACCCTATACAAAAATTACGTGCATACAAACTCTAAAATTAGAAAATAAAAAATAACGAGAATATAAAACAAATACACAGAGGTTTTCCCCTGGATCCCAAAACTGGGACTACCCGATTTATTTTTCATTATGTTCCTTTCAATGTTATAATACACATATATACATGCTGAAGCATTCACAAAGCCCAATCCATTAACACTGTATTGGAACATAATCATAGTTCCCTTAATTGGATCTGCAAAATACCATGGGCAGAAAACCATCATGCCCAAAACCATGTGCAAAACCCATGCACAAAACCATAGGTATGTCTACCCACCTAATACAGGGTCCAAAAAAATTTCCCAGGGTGCTTCCCCAGACTCCGTGTAGGGGAGCTACCGCCCCCCTAAAATACCCCGACAACAGGGGTTGTGCCCCCCCTCTGACCCCACTGCTTCTCCCAACACAACAAATAGGGTGAGCCAAATACACCGCTATGATCTCCCCACGCATGCGAATAGTCATGGAAGGAATATAACGCACACCTAATTGATAAGAGGGAAACATTTCTCTATTAAAAATTACAATTACAAGAGAATTCAATTGTCACATTTATAGATTACAAAAATCATACATTTAAGATCTCTTATACTAGGTTAGATTACACTTTACTATTATATACTCGACTTTAGGGCTTGTCATTTGCATCATCTACTCATCTATTCAATGGCTTATAGGAATGCAAGTCTCCATAATACGTTCATAGTTTTATTATGTCATCTTCCATCTCCTTGGTTCATATTTCTTTGTTTTTATTTCTATGAGATTGATCCAAGATGCTATGACTAGATGAATCTATTGACAAGATATATATTTAGGCTTAAAATCTCTATAAATTATGTGATCAGACTGTTCTTTTAACTTTTCAAAATAATGGGCCATCACAACCATGTCACCAATTTTGTATGTCAATTTTCCATCTTCATATGGTATCACCAACCTACTTTTCACCTATGTGCATTGAATCACACCAAATACTAGGCCGCATTTTCTTCATTTCTTGCAGGGGTAGTGATATCAAAAACATCACCTACAACTAAAATAAAAAAGATGTATTAGTCAAGTTTGTTCAATATTTCAATTTATAGATGAAAGTGTTAATGATATATGGGCCATATACCTTCCCTTACAATATCAAATACTCACTCATGATTAAGTGAAACAATGGCCTCTTCATCATGGAACTCTTTTCATTACGGAATTGGATGAGGTCCCTTTAGATTAAGAGGGACATATTTCCATCCTTTGATGTACCCATGTTTTTGATAATGATCAAGTATAAATCCATCAACACGAATGCAAAGCTCACAAAAACATGAAAATTTTCTTGTCTCGATGTAAAATATTCCCCCCATATATTTTCTTCACACTGAGTGTAATTCCCTTGTTCGTTTTACAATATTACAATAGAAAGGAATGGATCTATTCACATCATCAAGTTCAACATTCCAAAAGAACCTATGCACAGGCCTTATAGATCCTTGAACTTCATGTCCTAAATGGGATCTACACTAGTTGACCACCTCTAGTGATAATTTCAGTTGATCTAAATCATGACTCATTTGGTACCTCCTAAATTCGCACTTCACACAAGCACCTGCACCATCATGCTCACCTTTCCATGTTCTGTTTCATAGTAGCTCAAAGTATGTTGAATTTTTGTCTCTTTGTGTAGTTGGCTCAACCAATAAAAAGTGCATGTTGACTTGAATTTCCATGCATAATCATCTGATAATATCCAATGCTTCTCAGATGATATTTCATTTTTTTTAATGATTCATAAATTAGGTCAAAGAAATGTTGCATGAATAATGTGTCATGTTCACGATCATCACTGATGTAAAAGTGATACTCCTTAATCACATCATATACCTACCATCAAGGTTCAATTGGGCATGTCTTTACGAAACATGTATGAATATAGGCACTTGTTATGATCGATAATACTCACTCTATACCTCTACCTGAGGAGAAAATGTGTAATTCTCAACAAATTCCACCACTCATAAGATTGTGCCTGGATTAAATACTTCACAAGAATGCTTAAATTCATATGCTTTCCACCTGGACCTACGTGAGTGTTTATAGATTTGTTTTGAAAAAAACCCCATGAATTGTGAAATAGGAATCTCATCCTCAACATAATTGATCCTCTTAGGTGATAGAGTTGAAGAAGATGGTTGATTTCCTATGACATACTCATAATTCTTCCATATGATGGTGACAACTGGCATCCTAGACTGGTTGGTGTCAATAATAAATCTCCTATGGAACAATTCCAAATCACCACATTCATCTCGTCTTCTCCCACCTATACATATTTTCTTGTAAAACAACTATTTTGGCTCCCTTCTGCACAATATTGATGAAACAAAATCACACACTATAGGAGGAGGAGGGTTGACATGACAGTTCTTCTTGTAAAATTCCTATAAAGTGTCATAATGAAGATGAGATTCAACATGATATCGACAACAACACATGTTGAATATTGTATTAGGCCTATAAACCATGGATTCAGTTTCTGAAACATCATTGTGGATATCTTCACATGGTGATTTCTTTTTTGAAATTCCTCAAATAATGAAACTTATGTCATTTCTACAATATGCTTACTATGTTCCAAATACCGACCTTTAGCTTTGTGATGTCATACAACATGATTTCTATCTGGAATAGCATGGGAATGGATTGCCCAAAACTCTACCATAAATGCTCTAATTCCTGCTATAATCCTATCTTGGTAGGGTTTCCTTGTGATACGAGCACTAAATTTGGTATGCTTGTGTAATGTTTTTCTCGAGACATGGAGAAATTTGACATTGTTGCCATTTTTTTTGTCTTGATGTACATGGTGCAACAATAGTAGTTGTAATTTCCCTACACAAATATCAAACATTGGGTTTTATTGATTTTCCAAACATATTGAATGCAGTCAATATATTTTAAGTGACATTCATATGTATCTTCTTTCTTTTAACATCTTGGACACCCAAAATGTTGTTGCATGTTTTAGATTCTTATGTTTGATCAACCCATGTAGTATCTAAGCTTGTGCAACATTTAAATGTTTCTCAAAATGTTTTTGAATGATATTACTGACATGGTCTCTAATAGTGTGAGTAGGGATAGGCTCCCCAAGGTCCTTTTTTGTGCTTGCATCCAAATTTTTTGCAAATGGTCCACCCCTTTCCAAACCATCACAACTACCTATTATCTTGTAAACTTGAGAGGAAAAACATTGTTCTTCCTATGGTTGATTAGCTTAAAATGGCACATGTTTCTCCCCTAGTGATAATTGATCAACTTGATAGGGCATATGTTCCTCTAGTGAATGATTAGGTCCATAGGGAACATCTTGATCATCATTTGGTTGATCAACTTGATGGGACACATCTTCTCCCTCATGTGGTTGTTTAGTTTCCATCCCTGCATAGTGGAATGCAAAATATACTTGTAAGTAAAGTGAATCATCATCATAATATAAGTGATTAGTAAATATACACATGTTTATTTAAGAAATCACCATAGGTGGAAGGTATTGACACGATTTGATAGTATGCATATAGGTAGCAAACATTGACATGGACCAAGGGTTCTAAGTTGAAACTATAAAAGGAAATTGTTTCAAGATCAAGGAAATATGTGTTGAAGAAGAGCACACCAGTAAAATTATCAGTCCATGTGTAAACAAAAAGGGTGATTCAAAATATGATGAAAGGTACAAGAATTTCTCCTTAGTAAATACAAATCAATTTGGAAACCCTAGGGTTCTAATCACTAACCCTAAGGGAAAATTAAATGAAAAACAAGTTGAGACTTTGGATCTAGGTAGAAAAAGTTGACATGGATCAAGAATTCTAAGTTGAACATGGAAAGAAAATGGTTTTGAGCTTAGGGAAACATGGTTTGAAGAAGAGTGTGGTAATAAAAGTATCAGCCCCTATGTCAATAAAAAGGGTGATTCAGAATACGATGAAAGGTAAAATAATTCCTCCTCAATCAATAAAACTCAATTTAGAAACCTAGGGTTCTAGTCACAAACCCTTGGGAAATGTTAAATGAAAAACAAGTTGACATTTGATAACTAGGTAGTAGAAGTTGACATAGACCAAGGGTTATAAGTTGAAACATGAAAATAAAAGGGTTTCGAGCTCAGGGAAAGATGGGTTGAAGAAGAGCACACTAGTAAAGGTATCAGTCCCTGTGTCAACAAAAAGGGTGATTCAGAATATGATGAAAGGTAAAATCATTCCTCCTCACTCAACAAAATCAATTTGGAAACCATAGAGTTATAGTCACAAACCCTAGGGAAAAGTTAAATGAAAAACAAATTGATACTTGGTAGCTAGGTAGAAAAACTTGACATGGAACAAGGGTTATAATTTGAAACATGAAAATAAAATGGTTTTGATCTTAGGGAAACATGGGTCGAAGAAGAGCACACTAGTAAAAGCATCGGTCCCTATGTTAGCAAAAAGGGTAACTTATAATAAGATGAAAGGTAAAAGAATTCATCCTCAATCAATAAAAATCAATTTGGAAACCCTAAGGTTCTAGTCACATGAACCAAGGGTTCTTAGTTGAAACATGAAAAGTAAATGGTTTTGAGCTCAGGGAAAGATGGTTCAAAGAAGACATCAAGTCAATAAGATTATTGGTCCCTATGTCAACAACAGAGGTGATTCAAAATATGATGAAAGATAAAATCATTCAGCTTGTATGAAAGGTAAGAGGAGTTTCATGATGACGTGAATTATATGTAGGAGGAACTTGAAGATGATATAATCCCTATAAAACATGTAACTAATGACAAGAATTCTATTTTGAGAAAGAAATTAGTTGGAAAGAAAGGAAAGAAATCAACAACACCTGATAGTGTTTCATTTGTAAGCAAACCTCAACACATAAATTTTCATTAGGAAAACCAAACGAATCACATAAATAAGACAAAGTGAAAAATAAATGGTTAATTTTCCCTTTAATTATAATGTGTGAAACAATGAACAAAAAAGGTTTATCTAAGGTTTTGTGTATGAGAAAATTTCCTAAAAATACCCAATGTCCTTCTGCTCAAATAGTAACTGGGCCTTTGGAAGATTTGACAATAGGGTATTGGGGTGATGTCATAAATGTCACTGGCAATGCTTCCAACAAAAAAAAACCAATGAAGGTATGGAGAGTGTTATATTGGAAAACCATACTAGGGCTACATTCTGAAAGAGTTGGCGACACTTGTAGTAGCCTGAACAAGATCACCTCAAGTTTAAGTGCTCCTGCACCTCAACCTATAGGGAAATATGCCCTAATATTTGCCACTAAGTTACCTGTGTCTAGAAGGAATGGATGAATCTTAGCCTTTGGTTGTCAGTTTTGTACCTAGAACCACTACCATGTGTCAGGAGACAACATTAAGGTTTGTGATAATCCGCCACCTAGGCCTGACCCCGTGCATGGGTTTCTCTCCATGTAACAAATTTGTCACTGGATCATGCAGGATTTTAAGCTCCCTAAAAGAAAACTTAGTATGTTTTAATATGAAAAACAACCATGAAGGCTTATGTGTTGCCTATCACCATGGTCATAGCCTAAACTATAAATTATCTTGTGGCCGCTGTGAGGAATTTAGCGTGTCCATGTTAAGGTTGTTTTCAGAAAGGATTTTCTTCACTTAGGGTGTGCAACAAAATATAACTCAAATAAATTAGGTACAAATATTTCGAAAAGAGGATACATTTAATACAAAGTTTAAGTGAGCTTAGTGTGTGGGGTGAATGTGTGTGCAAGTGAAATTGTGAGAATACAAAGTGTGAATTGATGTGGATATGTGGTGATCTTTTACAATTACCTTAATTGAACTATGTGATGTTTGTTCCTTGCAAGAAAATAAATGATGTGTGTATGATGGACCACTTACTTCTTTCCTAATTATACCATGTGAGCATATGTTTATGTGAAAAATTTTAAAGTAAAATATAAGAAATTAATCTACTTATAATGGTTAGTAAATAAAATTGGTTACTAGTGATGGTGTGTGAAAAGTGAATCTGGTCCACATACAAAGTGTTTGAATTGCAATGTGGATATGTGGTTCATGATCGTTTAATAAAATTCCCCTAATTACACTATGTGTTGTTTGTTCCTTGCATGAAAAGAAATGTCGTGTGGATAATGGACCAATTAATTATTTTCTAATTATACTATGTGAGCATATGTTTGTGTGTAAAATTTCAAAGTAAAATATAAGCCTCAATTACTCTACTTGTAATGGTTAGTAGTGATGGAATGTGCAATGTGAATCTAGTGCACATACAAAGTGTTTGAATTTCACGTATGTGTGAAATATGTATTATATAGTTATAATTTGTGGTTAGATATATTTCTATAAACAATAAATAAAATACAATATTGTCATTTAAAAAAAAATGACAGATGATAGGAATATTATTTCCATTTACTAAGTGAAGCATTTTACCTTTTTCAAAATTAGTTCTTAGAAAACAAAAATCGTTTCTTCAAGAGAGTATATAAATCCTAAACTAAAAGTGATTTCTACAACAAAGTGAAGCATTTCAAGAACTTTTTCAAATTTATTTATTCTTAGCAACAATTTTTTTATTTATTCCAAATACTATATAAATCCAAAACTAAAAGTGATCCCTATTGTAACAAGGAAAGTATTATATTTTTGTTCATATATATCATATACCAAACATTTCAATTCGTTAAATTCAATGTCAATTATTTAAATCTACTCGTTTGTATAATAACTTGCAAGGTTGTTGTACTAAATACTAATAGATATTAAGTTTAAATTCTTATATAGGATTCACGATGGGGGTGATAAACATGACAGATATCCCAACACATGGTCGATGAAGTTAAACACTTGGTCATTGTTGTGGGGATTGGCATCCTTCTCCTCCCACATTTTTCTAAGTATGGGAGGAGTAAATGTTATTCGTGTGTAATTCCCATCATCCTCATTGGAAGAGAGAGTGGGTGAACGTCGCTGGTATATGTAGGGTGGTTCTCTTCTGGTCTAGAATGTAACTTGGTTTTTGTGGAAGTTTGATGGGCCTCGGTTGAGATCTGGTGACATTCTTGAACTCCTCTACTAGTGCCCTCTCTGGGAGTAGTGGCGCTGCTAGTGCCCTCGAATTTTGGCTTTATTCTGTGTCTATGGGGTAGCAGGTCCACCTTGCCAAGTGATTTTCCTCTAGGGTATTGTATTCTTGAGAGATTTTTGTTGGCATTATGATGTATGTGTTGTACTTGATGGCAACCCACTTGTAGCAGAACAACTCACTTGTATATGGTAACTAGATGAATCTACAGAAGAGATATCAGATGTGACAAAATGCATGACAGTAGTGTTTATAGATGTGATGAAATACAGGGCAACTTCAAGGAATCAATTCAGAAGGAAACTCACTCAGATGAAAGATCACAGTATAGCAGGTAAACAACAAAGAATAATAGATCAGTCTTCATAGAATGAAGAAAGAGAGGTATACACAGGTTCACCATTGACCAAGTTGTGTAAACACATAGGCTCACTGTATACGAGTTGTGTATACATACACATGCACTTTCACAGAAGGAAAAGTGCGTATACCTTGGAAAATTTGGTCCGAAGTATTTGGTCCATGGTATGTTGATTGATGGTATTGGTCCAAGGTATCTGGTCAAAGGTATTGACCCTAGGTGTTTGGTCCAAGGTATTGTTCCTAAGTAGTTTTCGTCCATGGTATTGAGAAATGCCTAAAACTATAAAAGGAGGAGAAGATCATTAGGCAAAGGTGTGCAAGTATCGAATACATGAAGAAGTGTGAGATCTAATATGCAGGTTATTTGGTTATGATGATGTGCTTGATCTAAACCAAAGATGAAACTTACCGTTTGATGAAGGATAAGATCTGATGATGTATCAGGATCTTAAGGCTTGAAGTGAATTATATTTATGTGGGTTGATCATGTATTTGAATAACTAGTGCATGTTGTAGCCTGTAAATATGATGATCTGGGTATGACTGAAGTCTGGAATAGTTGTAATGTTTAAATCATCATTTACAGATGTACGCAAGTTCACTTTAGGAAATAAGTGTATACACACTGGTCTGCATATCAAAGCAGCGTATACATCATAAATTTGATTTGCAGGTCTATACGCTGGTTCGCTTTGAGGAAAGCGCATATGCACGCAGGTTCAACACATGGAAGTAGTGTATACCTTATGAAATATGTTTTCGTTTCTTTTGTTTGTTGTTGTAGTGTTCTGGGTTCTGGCTTGGGTTTTGGTTACTATATTCTGGTGATAGCGTTCTGAATGATCAGATTGATGGGTTGTCAAAGTGATTGATTGATTTGGTTGTGGTTGGTTCAAAAGGAGATTGGTTGATGCAGATATATTTGATGATTGAATGATGTAGTTGATGGATCCAGTCTAGGTCGGAACCTACGTACTAGTAAACATATCAATTAGTACAAGAGCTATGGGGTTGTAGCTCTCTTCTAGTTGAAGTTGGAGAATGAGAGAAGGTTGTAGCCTTCTGTAGGTAGAAACCTACGTACTAGTATAAGACTGCACTTGTACAAAAATTGTAAACATATTTTTATTATTAGAAGTCAGAAACGACAACAACAGGTGGTTTTTACCCACATTGGGTTTCCACCTTATATCTTGGTGTTATTGTGTGTTTCTTATGTGTGATGCTTTATTCTGATTTTACTTCACTGTCTAATGAATTCCCGATATACTGATTAAAGTTCAATACCTGATAATTTGGGTAAATCTAAAGATCTCTGCATATATGCTGGTTGCATTAAGTATAGTTGCATATACATGCAATCGTGGAAATCGTGGAAGGAGGATATACATTTCCATCAACAATTCCTACAGATACGACAGGTAAAAAGCAATATGAAACCAATGCTAAGGTTGTTAATACATTATTGAGAAGTCTGTCACAATCAAATTTTTAAAAGTTATGTAGCTCAAATCAGCCAAAGAAATATGGGACAAAATCTTTCTAAGCTACGAAGGAGACTCTCAGGTAAAACGTGCTAAACTGCAAACCCTCAGAATTCAATATGAAACTCCCAAGATGCACAATGATGAAGGTATAGCTAGTTACTTCTTACATATAGATGAGGTTGTTAATTGCATGAAGAATCTAGGTGAAGAGATAAAGGAAGTTACCTTAGCTGAAATTTTTTTAAGATCCTTGTCTGCTACATTTGAATCAAAAGTATCTGCCATAGAAGAAAAGCAAGATCTACAGACTATTACTATGACACAGCTTCATGGAATCTTAACTGTCTTTTAGATGAGAAAAGGAGGTCCTTCAGATATGAGAGAAGCTGCATTTAAAGCTCCAGCAAAAGGAAAAGAAGAACTCAATGAATCAGGACATATTTCCAAAGAAGAAGAGGAAGTAAACTTTGTCAAAAAGCTTCAACAGGGTTCTAGTAGATTCAGAGGTAAACTACCTTTCAAATGTTTTGCATGTGGTAGAGTCAATCATTATGCTACCAAATGTCCTCATAAAGATAAAAATGATAAAGGGAAGGAATCTGCAAAATGGAATAGAAAACAAAGTGTAAGTAAAAAGAGCCATTATACTCATGAAGATAGCGATGGTTTATCAAATAGTGATGAAGATCAAAATAGTAATGACTATAGACTTCTTATGGCTTATGAAGATGATGATTTCTTAGATTCTTTAGATGAATATGACCTGTATGAAGAAATATCTAAACTCAAAATATATTTAGAAGAAAATAATATGATTATAGATACCTTGACATACAAACTTGCTGAAAGAGAAAAACACAATGAAAAACTAGAATGTGAAATTGTGGGTCTAAGAAAGGATCTTGAGAAAACAAAAGCTCTCAATCTTAGATTTGCTAAAGGATCAAAAACCTTAAATGAAATTATCAAAGTGCAGCATTCTCCTCTGATAAAGATAGTTCTTGGATATACTGAAGAAGCATCTCAATCAAAGAAGTCGTTAACCTCCACTAAAAGCTATCTTGATGCAGCAAAGAGCAGTGGATAGTTTGACAATCATCAACAAAGGCATAAAGTAGATCACCGGGTAAATCAGGCTCAATTTAGTTCAAGGATGAACAGAAGCCACAACCAACCTCAGTTAATTCGTACTCAATTTGCTTCAAAGATGAATATCAATCACCAGGTCAGTAGATTCGATAATCGCAGGAACTTCTTTAATGGTCAATGTTTCTCATGTCATAATTTTGGACACAAATTTGCTCAATATGTTGCATACAAAATCATCATGACTAGAGAATCATGAAATCAAAGGAATGTGAGAGGGATCAAGAAAAGTTCCTATAATAATTTTTCTCTTCTTGAAACTAAAATAGACTGCTCAATCTGTAACAACTTTGGCCATGGAGAATCTGAATGCAGGAGTAAATTTCGGGAAATATCTCAAAAGGAGAAATATCCATTAAATCCAAAAATATGGAGAAAGAAAGAACCACAAACAAAAAGATGTGGTATAGCCTTGTATGAAGAAGGACAATAAAACCAGTGGTACATCGACAATGGATGCTCAAAACACATGACAGGTGACAAAGAAAAACTACACTCATATAATGCCTTAGAAAAGGAAAAGAGTGTCTCATTTGGAAATGACACTCCTGCTATCATAAAGGGTAAGAGATCTATTTTCTTGAAAGAAAATGTTAAAGTTGGGAATGTTATGTATGTTGATGGCTTAAAGCATAACCTGTTGAGTGTGAGTCAAATGTGTGATCAAGGAAATGAAGTAGTGTTTTGATCAAATGGATGTGTTGTTCATGAGCTTGATACAGGAGAAACCATGATCAAAGGTACAAGAACTCCAAACAACCTATAGATACTCAAGGGAGGACAAAAACAGTGCTATATAAGAAAAAAATGATGAAAACTAGCTATGGCATAGAAGATTGGGACATCTAAGCTTCTCTCAGATAAGAAAAGCATGCAAATTCCAAGTTGTTCGTGATCTTCCAGATATCAACATTCCTGAAAATACTATATGCAAATCATGTCAATTCGATAAACAAAATAGATATCACTTCATCGAAAAGGAAGGATTAGCTAGTAAGCCTCTTGAACTTGTTCATACTGATTTATGTGGACCATCAAGGAAAAATTCACCTCATGGAGAAGAATACTTTATATTGTTCATTGATGACTTTTCTATAATGTGTTGGATAGGTCTTCTAAAGCATAAAGATGAAGCATTTGAAAAGTTCAAAGCCTTCAAAGCTTTGGTTGGAAATGAATTAGATTGCAAAATCAAATGCCTCAGATTTGATTGAGGAGGGGAATTTACCTTGGATGAATTCTTTGACTTTTGTGAACAACATGGAATAAAAAGGTAGTTCTCCATCACAAGGACTCCTCAGCAAAATGGAGTGGTAGAAAGGATGAACAAAACTATTCAAGAAATGGCTTGTGCTATGCTAGATGAATCTGGAACTCCTGCAACCTTCTGGAGTGAAGCTGCATTTGTTGCCGTCACTATTCTCAACCAAGCAAATGTTCGGGTAAACAACACTCAAACTCCACATGAAGTTTGGTATGGTAAGACTCCTATTGTAAAATATTTCAAAGTTTTTGGAAGCCAATTTACATCAAAAGGATTGATGAAAAACTTGGTAAGTTTGAACACAGAGCAGATGAAGGTTCTCTTCTTGGCTACTCTTCCCGAAGTAAGGGATATAAATGTTATAATAAAAGACTTGGGAAAATTATTGAAATTATTGATGTTGTGGTTGATGAAACATGCAAAAATCCAAAATAGATAAAAACCAAAGATTATGATAATGAAGAAGATGAGGATCAATTTCCCTCATCAAATCACACTGATTCTGAAGAAGAAACCAATGAAGCACTAGAAGAAGAGATAACGGTAGAAGAAAAGACTTTGTCCAGGTATGTTAAGAAAAATCATCCAGAAACTCAAATTTTAGGGGAAAAAGGGGCAGGTGTGCAGACAAGGAGAACTATTACAGAAGCCTCAAGCTATCTATCATTACTATCTTCCACCAAACCTCAAAACGTAAATGAAGCATGCAAAGATGAATGTTGGGTCAAGGCCATGAATGAAGAAATTGAGAAAATTGAAAAGAATAATACTTGGGAGTTAGTTCCTAGACCTCATGATAAGAATATCATAGGAATTGAATGGATATTAAAAAACAAGCTTAATGAAAATGGAGAAGTTATTAGAAACAAAGCCAGACTTGTTTGTAAAGGATATGCTCAACAATAAGATATAGATGCTGAAGAAAATTTTGCACCTATTGCTAGACTTGAAGCCATAAGAATGTTTCTTGCTCTTTCTAGTTTTTAGAAATTCAAAGTATACCAAATGGATGTAAAATTTGCCTTTCTTAATGGAGACTTAGAAGAAGAAGTCTATATTAAACAACCAGAAGGATTCATTCTTGGAAATGATGCAAAACTTGTATGAAAACTCAGAAAGGCTCTCTATGGTCTAAAACAAGCTCCAAGGGCATGGTATTACCGTCTTGACAAATATCTCCACCAACAAGGTTTTTCAAAGGGGTCAGCAGATAGCAATCTATATACAAATATGGACACTGATAAATTGCTAATAATTGTTGTGTATGTTGATGATATCATTTTTGGTAGCAATGAAGAATCCATGAGTTAGAATTTTGCTTCAGTAATGCAGCAAGAATTTGAAATGTCCTTGCTTAGTGAGCTTACCTATTTTCTTGGTCTACAAGTTCAACAAAATAAAGTGGTATTTTTCTCTCACAAACCAAATATCTCAAATAGATCCTAAAAAATTACAGCATGGAAGATTCTAAACTAGTATGTACCCCAATGGTAACAAGATGCAGTCTTAGCTCAAATGATGAATCATTAGCAGTACATCAACCAACTTACAGATCCATGATTGGCAGTGTGCTTTATCTAACAAGTACCCGACCGGACATCATGTATGCAGTGGGAATAGTTGGAAGATTCCAAGAAAATCCAAAGGAGTCACACCTTCAGGCGGTCAAAAGGATTTTCAAATATCTTCAAGGAACACAAAACTTTGGTTTATGGTAATACAGAGATATAGATCTTACACTTCATGCATATATAGATGCAGATTGGGCAAGAAGTGTTGATGACAGAAAAAGCACTAGTGGTGGTGAATTCTATACGGGTTCCACATTAGTGTCTTGGTTCAGTAAGAAACAATGTTCAATTGCATTATCTACAGTTGAACTAGAATATGTGGCTGCTGCATCTTGTTGCACACAACTACTTTGGATGATGCAAACCTTGCAACATATTCAGATCACATGTACTCCACCCATATCCATTCTATGTGATAATACAAGTGCCATCAGTATTTCAAAGAATCTAGTCATGCACTCCAAGACCAAGCACATACCCATCAAATATCATTTCCTACATGAACAAATGCTTGAACAAAAGGTCAAACTGGAATATGTTCCCTCCAAAGAAAAGGTTGCTGATATTCTCATTAAACCACTGCCTAGAGAGACATTTGAATATCTTAGACAAAAGCTGGGAGTAGTTGCTGCATCATCCTACTGTTAAATCATATGTTTTTAGAGAAAGGTGGCTATACACGAGTTTCATGAAGCATAGTCATGTACATACGTAGGTTTCTATGGGCACAATCGCGTATATGTTGGTTTAGAGAAAAGCAGTGGCCTAGACTCAGGAAAAAATGGGTATGCTATGGTTATGTCAAGTATCTGCTCTATTTGATGATGTTTTCACTCTGTTGATAACATGTGGAAATATATTAGTCCTCATAAAGTTGTTGATAACTTAATGTATATCTGATTGATGATGATGCTTTGATATCTCTTACTGACATATGCAATGATTAGATCTGACAGTGAACAGGTGGAATAGGTTGAGGGGGAGAACATGGTTGATGATATTTTGGGAACTAATGATGGACATACACATGTTGTTAGTCTAGATGTTGTTGACAAATTTTGTTGATGGTGCAGATCATATGATAGTTGCTAATGACTATCATGGTCTTGTTTAAGATATTTGGTCTTTGTTATATATGTCATGTATATCTTTTAATGTAACGGTCATGAAAAGATCTAATTTGTAACCCCACTATGCATTGGATGGATGATGTAATGTTTCTTGTTTTTGACATGTATAAACAATTGATATATCCCCACTTGGTTGGGTGGATGAGTCAAATTTGGTATATCCCCACTTGGTTGGGAGATGGATGTATGTATGAGTCATTGGTGATAGGAAGGTCATTTGTGATGTATGTATAGAGTATTGTTCTTCTTTTACAACATCTTTTTGCAAAATTTGCTTATGCTCAGGGGGAGCATGGACTTGATCATGGGAGCTCAATCAGCACACTTCAGCATATCAGATAATTCAGCATGCACTCAGGGGGAGCATGACCCTTTGCCCTTGATGTCAAAGGGGGAGAGTGACTTGGTGTGGTTGTTTCCATCAAGTCCAAAGGGGGAGATTGTTGGCATTATGATGTATGTGTTGTACTTGATGGAAACCCACTTGTAGCAGAACAACTCACTTGTATATGGTAACTAGATGAATCTACAGAAGAGATATCAGATGTGACAAAATGCATGACAGTAGTGTTTATAGATGTGATGAAATATAGGGTAGCTTCAAGGAATCAGTTCAGAAGGTAACTCACTCAGATGAAAGATCATAGTATAGCAGGTAAACAACAAAGAATGACATATTAGTCTTCATAGAATGAAGAAAGAGAGGTATACGCAGGTTCACCATTGACCAAGCTATGTATACACATAGGTTCACTGTATACAAGTCGTGTATATGTACACACACACTTTCGTAGAAGGAAAAACACATATACCTTGGAAAACTAAGTTTTTGGTCCATGGTATTTTGATCCATGGTATTGGTTCAAGGTATCTGGTTCGAGGTATTGACCCTAGGTATTTGGTCCAAGGTATTGGTCCTAAGTAGTTTTGGTCCATGGTATTGAGAAAGGCCTAAAACTATAAAAGGAGGAGAAGATCATTAGGCCAAGATGTGAAAGTATCAAATATATGAAGAAGCGTGAGATCTAATATGTAGGTTATTGGGTTATGGTGTCGTGCTTGATCTGAACCAAGGATGAACCTTAACGTTTGATGAAGGATAAGATCTAATGATGTATCAGGATCTTAAGGCTTGAAGTGAATTATCTTTATGTGGTTTGATCATGTATCTGATAACTGGCACATGTTGTATTCTATAAATATGATGATCTAGGTATGCCTGAAGTCTGGAATAGTTGTAATGTTTAAATCATCATTTACATATCTGTACGCATGTTCACTTTAGGAAAGAAGCATATACACACTGGTTTTGCATATCAAAGCAGCGTATACATCATAAGTTTGATTTGCAAATCTGTACACTAGTTCACTTTGAGGAAAGTGCATATGCATGCAGGTTAAACACATGGAAGTAGTGTATACCTTATAAAATATGTTTTAGTTGCTTTTGTTTATTGTTGCAGTGTTCTGGGTTCTGGCTTGGGTTCTGGTTACTGTATTCTGGTGACAGAATTCTGAATGATCAGATTGATGGGTTGTCAAAGTGTTTGATTGATTTGGTTGTGGTTGGTTCAAAAGGAGATTGGTTGATGCAGATATATTTGATGATTGAACAATGTTGTTGATGGATCCAGTCTGAAAATTTATGAAACGTGGTCCCGGGTAGAAAAGAGAAAGTTGTAGCCTTCTGTAGGCCGACACCTACGTACTAGTAAACATATCAGCTAGTACAAGAGCTAGGGGGTTGTAGCTCCCTTCCAGTAGAAGCTGGAGAATGAGAGAAGGTTGTAGTGTTCTGCAAGTAGAAGCCTGCGTACTAGTATAAGACAAACCAAAATAAAACCCCCAAAAACAAGATAAAATTGAAAACAATAAAAAGTAAGAAAGAGGTTGTCTTGCACATATAGTGCGCCACACTTCATCAGTTTACAACCCCCAGATTGATAATTAATGTAGCAATTTAGGACATACTAAATTGACTAAACATTTTGGCACCATTGCCAGGGAAGTGTAACTAGGTAGCCGATCTCTTACAAAAAAAAAAGAAGGGAAAATTTGATAACTTCTTCAAGTATGCTCTCCTCTTGCACCTAGTGTGATCTGGAGAATCAGAAAAGAGAGTTATTAGTTCAATAATTTCTTGATTATGCTCTCTTCTTGCACCTAGTGTGACCTGGAAGATCAGAAAGAGAATTATTGGCCCGACTTAAAAAAAAAAAAAAAAAAATAAAAAAAAAAAAAAAAAAAAAATGACATGCATAGAGCAAGAGATTCTAGGGGAAGGTTTATCTCTGACTCATACTCCCAGCCTTAGGATTCTTGGAATTCAAGGGGCAGCAGCCGAATTAGGAGATTCTCCCACACTATCTACTAAATGTGATCTAGGAGAAGAAACTTTCTTCATTTCTACAAGGGAACATATTGTAATCAAAGAAGTAGAATCACCTGAAGAAGAGGAGGGAGAAACTCTTCCTCGTTCACCATTAATAGAAGAACCAGAAGACTATGAGGAAACTATCATGACAGAGGAAGTAGTAGATGGATTTGAAGGGGATAGAGGTAGAGGTAAAAATGGGGGAAATAGGGATGGAGATAACTCATTTGGATTCCCTATAGCTGATGAGGAAACTCATACAACAATGAAAAACATTTCACCATCTGCCCTCCCAAAATTTTATGGGTTGCGAAGTGAGGATCCTGAAACATTTCTATTTGAGTTTGAAGTCTTGTGCCAAACCTATGACTATATGGAAGACTCTCAAAAACTCAAACTGTTTCCTTCAACATTGAAAGGAGCTGCTTTGAAATGGTTCATGGGATTAGTCACTCAATCTATTAGGACTTGGAATGATATGAAACAAACATTTTTGGATAGATACCTGGATTATTATATGCCCACCAATCATAAGGATGGGGTATTCAAGATGATGCAAAGAGAAGATGAAAACTTGGAGGATTTACTTGAAAGATTTCAATACAACTTAAAGAGAGCAAAAAAGAGTAATTTAGATGAGGAAACCTTGAAAGCCCTTCTACTGAAAGCCATTAGAGATGAATGGATATATATTTTAAACATGATGGGGAAGGGAGACATTTCTCAACTTCCACTTCGTGACATAGCAGAACTATGTGTCCATCTGTCAAGGGGAAAATCTAAAATTGGAAAAGGGCCTAGAGATCCTTCTCTTATTAGAGCAAACAAATCTACAACTGGATTGGTACGTAGGGCAGAAATTGGTAATATGCTTGATGAGTTCAAAACTGATATTCTAGGGAGCCTTAGTGAACAACTAGACACCCTTAAAATACAAAACAAGCAGAAAGCAGAAGCTGATGCCTTGGCCATATTTTGTCCAAAATGTAGAAAGAAACATGCTCTAAGGGAATGTACCTTGAATGCAAAAGTTGTAGAAACATGTATGATTTTCTCAGAAAGTCATGAGACCAAGGACTGTCCTTCAATCCCTGGGCTCAAAGCTGTCTTTCAGGAAGATCCAAATTTAGTCGAGTCCCTTTTTTTTGTTTCAAGAAGACCATGGCAGGGGAAACAAAATCAGGGATTTAACAATCCTATGAACTTTCAGCTCCCGCCAAATTGGAATTCTTGGCAAAAAGCTTGGCCCCAATCTCAAAATCCATACCAATCATGGGCACAAGGGATGCAAAATCCTTATGGGAGATTTGCTCAATTTTATCAATATCCTCCATCTTTTCCAAATCAACAAAATCCACAAATGCCAAATCAAAACCCACAACTTTCATTGCCATTCCCACAACAACAACCTTCTCAACAAAATCCAAATTCTCAACTCTTGCTTCCATTTCAACAAAATACAAATCAATGACCAGCCCAACCATTGCCAAATCCCAACAACAAAAATCCTCAGAATGCTTACATGGTAGAAGGACAACAATTTACTACCTATATGATTGTTCCTCTTAATGATGTTCAACTCAGATCTGATAGAGTTTTAGAAAAA
This sequence comes from Pinus tabuliformis, assembly GCA_031772625.1. NCBI lineage: Eukaryota > Viridiplantae > Streptophyta > Pinopsida > Pinales > Pinaceae > Pinus > Pinus tabuliformis. Next base: position 211,033,388 of record CM062807.1, on the reverse strand, counting down.
CCTTCTATATAAGTTCAAGAGCAAGGTACCTCTGAGGAGGATTCTCTTAAAGACAATAAAGGTTTTGAGGAAGCATCTCTTCAAAACTAAATCATTCAAAAAGAAAAAGAAAAAGAGTCAACCCCCACAACTCCTATAGTTGAGAAACCTGCATCTTCATCCACGCCTCCTTTCCCTAAAATATTACAAATTGACAAAGGGGTGGAAAAAAAAATCTTGTTGCCTGACTATGATTTTATAGATGAATTAAAGAATGTATGTATCAAGATTCGCTTGCTGCAAGCCATTAGAGAGATTCCTATTCTATCGAAAACAATAAAGGAGTTGAGACTTAAAAGACCAGGAAGGAAACCAAGAGATACAAGAAGAATCCACCTGGTAGGAAAATTTGCAGATATCATGATGGGAAAAATTACCATGCAGCAGTATGTAGATCCAGGTAGTCCAATTGTCAAGACATATATAAATGGGATAGAAATTCCAAACACTTTGATTGACTTAGGGGCTACTATCAACATTATGAGTAGACCGACTATGGAACAACTTAAACTTCCTAATCTTATTTTTACACCCACCTTACTGCAACTTGCAGATAGATCAAAAATAAAACTAGATGGTGTACTAGAAGATATTTCAGTCTCCTTATATTCTTGGGAATATCTAGTAGATTTCATTATTTTGACTCCCAAGAGTAATTTAGGAGGACATCCACTCATCTTAGATTCTTGGGAATATCTAGTAGATTTCATGATTTTGACTCCCAAGAGTAATTTAGGAGGACATCCACTCATCTTAGGAAGACCTTGGCTAGCCACAACGGATGCTTTCATTAGTTGTAGATATGGAGATATGTACATTTCTAATGGTAGTTCAACAAAGAAATTCAATTTTTATCCTCTAGCAAAGGCAATTACAGAAGTAGGAGACAATGAATGGGTCGACGATGAAGATATTATACAACCTGTCTTTACTGTCTCTAAAATTAGTCAAGATAGTCAAATTTTGAACACATTAGAAAATTTCGAAACATCTTCAGAATATGACCACACACAATTTTAGTTAGATTCTGATATTGAATATCTATCATCAAGACAAATGTCTCTCTACTCTATGGAATAGTTTGGTAGCTCTACCATTGAGATTTTTCCAGGAAAAACACTGAATATCAACAAAAATTTGGAAAAGTCACAACAGGAAGAGCTAACCAAAATCTTGCAAAAACATTTTACTGCATTTGCATGGGAGTATACTGATATGAAAGGTATTGACCCTAAGACTTGCATCCATCATATCTATATCGAGGAAAACAGTAGACCAATCAGACAACCTTAGAGAAGGATGAATCCAAATCTTAGGGAGATAGTGAAAGAAGAGCTCCAAAAACTACTCAATGTAAATTTGATTTACCCAATATCAGATAGCTGATGGGTTTCTCCTTTGGTTATAGTACCCAAAAATAATGGTAAATGGATGGTATGCATTGATTACAGGGAATTGAATAAAGCAACTTTGAAAGATCACTTTCCTTTTCCCTTTATCAATCAAGTATTAGATACATTAGCAGGAAAAAAGTACTTCTCATTTTTGGATGGTTTTAGTGGTTATAATCAAATTCAGGTAGCACCTGAAGATTAGGATAAGACCACATTTACCTGTCCATGGGGGAATTTTTCTTATCGAGTGCTTCCTTTTGGGTTATGTAATGCACCTGCAACATTCTACAGAGCAGTACTAGGAATTTTTTCTGATCTAATCCATGATTGTGTAGAGGTATATATGGATGATTTTACAGTTTACGGTAATTCGTTTGAAGAGGCATTAGAAAATTTGGAAAAAGTCCTTATAAGCTGTAAAGAAACAAACCTTTCACTAAGCCATGAAAAATTATTTATGATGTTTAGTGAAGGTATTGTTTTAGGACATCATATTTCGGGGGATGGGATTAAAGTTGATAGATCAAAAGTTGAAGTCATCTCCAAGTTACCTATTCCAAATTGTCAAAAAGATGTTAGAAGTTTTCTAGGATTTACTAGATATTATAGAATATTTATAGAAAACTTCACCAAAATAGCATCTCCACTCTTCAAACTGCTTACAAAAGACTGTGAATTCAAATGGGGTCTTGATTGCCAATCAGCATTTGAAACTTTGAAAACAAGAATATCTGAAGCGCCTATCTTGAAAGGACCAAATTGGAAACTCCCTTTCCATATTTCTACAGATGCTTCAGATACAGCTCTAGGGGCTGTACTGGGACAGAAATATTTAGTTCCTTATGCCATTTACTATACTAGTAAAAATTTAACTCCTACTGAGTTGAACTATATTGTGACTGAAAAATAGTTCTTAGTTGTTATTCATGCAGTCAATAAGATCAGACATTATATAACAGGCTATGAAACTTTTATTCATACTGATCATTCTACAATTAGAAATCTAATGAACAAACCCATTACTAATGGCAGAGTTACAAGGTGGCTCCTAATTTTATAAGAATTCAATATTACTGTGTTAGATAGATTAGGGAAACAAAACACAGTAGCTGATTTCTTGTCTAGGATTCAGAACACTAAAGAAGATTCTCCTGTAGAGGACAAGTTTCTTGATGAATATTTATTTGCAGTAACTACTAAGACTCCTTGGTATGCAGATATAGATAACTATTTGGTTACAGGGAAACTACCTCCAAATTTATTTCCTGGTGAAATAAGAAAGATTATTCAGGAGAGTTCAAAATATTCATGGATTTCTGATGAATTGTTTAAGACAGGACCAGATCTTGTGATTAGAAGATGAGATGCTTGATATTCTCAAAGAATTTCATGATGAACCATGCAATGGACACTTTGCTGACAAAAGGACAACCTATAAAATCCTCTCTTTAGGATATTATTGGCCATCCCTCTTCAATGATGCAAAAAAATATGTCAGAAGATGTGATAGCTGCCAAAGAGTAGGGAAACCTACCCTCTCAAATGAAATTCCATTACAACCACTCATCGAACCCTTTGAAAAATGGGCTTTAGATTTCATTGGACCTATTAACCCACCATATAAACAAAGAAAGTATATATTGGTATGTATTGATTATGTCACTAAATGGGTAGAAGCCAAAGCATTATTTTATACCACTGAGAATTTAGTTGCTAGTTTTCTTTATGAGGATATTTTTACTCGCTTTGGTGTTCCAAGAGAAATTGTGATAGATTAGGGAGGTCAATTCACATTCAAATTGGTGGAGAAGTTGATGGAAGAGTAAAAGGTCAAGCATAGAAAATCTACTCCTTACCATCCACAAGCAAATGGTCAAGTGGAGTCTACAAACAAAGTTCTTTAAGGCATCATTACCAAGGTTGTTCATCTACACAGAAGAGATTGGGCAGAAAGGCTTCCTGAAACCTTATGGGCCTACAGAACTACATGGAGGAATACAACAGGACATTCTCCTTACGAACTTGTTTATGGGAAAGAAGTTCTGCTCCCCATGAGTTCCAAGTTAGAACCTTCAATATGGAAGTTCAATTGGGAATGGATCTATCAGAAGCCCAAAAGCATAGAATGGAACAGTTGAATGAACTAGATGAGATCAGACAAGAAGCAATCCTAACAACTGATCTAGTTCAATATCAAAGAGCTAAGTGGCATGAAAAATACATCAAGGAGAAAAAGTTTCAAGAAGGAGATTGGGCATTGCTATTTGATTCCAAGTTTAAAGATTTCAAAGGTAAATTTCAAACTCATTGGCTTGGGCCATATGAGATTGACAAAATCTTTAGCAATGGAGCGGTAAGAATCAAAACCATTGATGAACATAAAAATCCTCTTATTGTGAATGGCCACAGATTAAAGATCTATCATAAGCCACTCTCAAAGGAGGAATTTGTCAAAATCTTTCAAGATAATTCTGCAATAAGGCTAGTGAAGAAGAAACCTTCTTCTCCACCAGCCTAGTCTTTGTTCTTTCTGTTAAAAAAAAAAAACTAGTATAAGCCTAAAAACCAATCACTAATTGGCAGTCTTATACAGAAAATACAGGGCAAAAATCAAAAACTTCTGATGCCCTATATTTTCCAAAAAAAATCTTTCCTCATTTTATTCATAGTTTCATGTCATTTCACTTCATTTCATTTCATCATCACATTTCGCCAATAAAATTCCTTTTATGACCAGTTTTCATATATCATTCACTCAGTCATCATTCATTTCCATCCATCTCCATTCAGTCATATGTTCATTGTGTCAGTTTCCACAACTGAATTCGGTTTCCGCAGCTAACACTCTATTATTCAGCACCGACAGTCAGATGTTAGCCAAATAATGATGGGAACCAAATGCAGGTATGACAAAGGAAAATATGTTGAAGATATAAAACACCTAAAGTACCAACAGGAAGCAGCCAATCAAAGGTCAGTGAGCGGAAGTGGTAAGATTCTAAGGTAAGAAAAATTCATTTCAAGTAGCATTTTAAAGCACATTCTATATAGTTATGGAACCACGGCTCCATTATGTGTAATGATTATCATTGATAGCTTTCATAACTGCTCCATGGCCTTTACATGATTCCTCCACGAACCTTGCATTAATTTTTAACAGCCTCATGATCCACCTCCGAATTTAACTCGTGTTTATTTGTACGTTGGAATTCCACTTGCTGAACTGAGTAATTATGAGGACGTAATCTATTTGATCACGACTCTTCCCCGCCACACAAATACAAAGTCATTTTGAGAACATGCTCATGCCTATTCCACAGCCTTCTATCTCAAAAGTCGAGCTCATTCTACTTCTATACTATCCCATTGAGGTTGCGTTTGTTATTTTTGGCTTGTTTACATCCCCGTGAACTCATTCTCATTACATGTTCTCTGCTATTTCGTTTACAACTACTAGTTTTTCTCCACAAACCTTCTCCATTCACCACTAACTCAGCCGTTTCACCTCTGTCAATCCATTACTCACTCAGATGTATTTTAAGGCAGGAGGAAGGAATGGGTCTTTTTCTAAGAGCAGAACCGGAAGGGCCTAAATTCATGGAGGGGTATCCACAATTGAAAAGCATACTAAGGAAGGCACAGTGGCTACAGTTCATCCAGAAATTCGGAGGTTACAATGAAGAAGTTACGAAGACATTTATGAGGTCTTTTAATGGTGTGGAATTTGAGGTTGGAGATCTTAAATTTTTAGTCACAGAGGCATATATCGCAGTAGCAACGGAACTCCCATAGGAAGGGGAATGGTGGTTCAAAAACAAAAGCTTTGATGAGAGGGCCTGGAGGATTATCCTACACAATCCAGGTATGGATATAACCATTTTCAAACGTGGAATCCTTGTCTCTACTTTAGAGGAAAAGTGGACTAGTCTATTATTGATAATCCAGAAGTTTATTACATGTGAAGGATGGTTTGGGTCCATGTATATGTACCACACCCAGTTGCTAATGAATTTTCTAGAAAATCAAACCATCAATTTGCCTTACTTTTTATTGAATAGCCTGAAAAAGATGTCCATAACTGTACAAAATAATCTGGAGGACATAGAACCCCACCTGTATCATCACGGCCTTTTAAAAATTTTGATTGAAAAATAGTTGAAGGAAAAGAAGGACACCTGGGAACAGTTTTTGGTTAGAAACTTCTTTCAAGATCCACCTGAAACACCCGAGAGTAGCTTAGCAAGGAAAAGTAGGAAAAGGAAAACAAGTGTGAAAATTCAGGACACTCCTACTAACATAGCTAAAGAAACTAATAAGGAAGAGAAGCTGTCTGAAAGTAGGAAGGAAAGAACTAAGGTTAGGAAGCAAAGAAAACTCAAGGGGAAAAGAAATATTGAAGCTGTTATCAAACCCCAAAACCTTCCTCAGAAGAGGACCAAATACTTTCCAAGAGACTAGTTCACCTTCAGGAACAATCAGCTACAATAAAGAGAAAAGGGAAAGAAAAACAGAGTGTGGAGAAAGGAGACACTAGCTCACAAAATCTAAGGAGGAGCTATAGACTTAAAGGAAAACTGAGGAAAGTACAAACTGAGGGGCTCCACTTCATTGATTTAGGAGGTGAAACATTGGAACAACCTCCAGCAATCCCTCCTGGTCGTAGATCACACCATACTCCTATTTCTCAACCAGATTTTGAGATCAGTCCTTCTTAGCCAGATTTTGGGGATAGCCCAAGAAAGAAAACACCTGAGATAGATCCAACCCAGCAAGAAATGTATGATTTTATTGAGTCGTTGGAGAAGATTGCCACAGATCAAGGCACTTCATCTGCCTAGCCTAATACAACTCAGGAAGCTCTAATCCAATCACTAAAACAGGAAGTTTTTGAACTGGAGGTCCTAAATAGACACATCAAAAGAGAAAATGAAACATTGAAAGAACAAAGCAGGTTGGATAAGATTATTCATGAAAACACCATGTTGCATCTTGGGCTATGGCAGAAGAAAAATAGAAAATTGAAGAAAAAGAGCAGGAGGTTGAGTAGAGCTCTCATCGACCTCAAATTCAAGTTCCTAATGAGGAAGCTGAGGATGATAGTGGTACAAAGAAAGAAGAAAAGAAGGCTGGATGTGTTAGCAGAGGTCTCTGAACACATGAACTGAAGGGAGGATGGTCACAGTTTTGGTTGCATGAGGACATGCAACACCTTCACAGTGGGGGTATGTTGAGCCCTGAAAGTACATCTCTTCTACACACTTTTCTAGACTTTTTCCCCTCACCAGTGCCCAACAAGGTATCAAAAATCATTACATATGGATTCTGAGAGTGCATTTAAGTGATTTTCTAACTATATTTTTGTGTTTTCTATTTGACTTAGATTTTTCTCATCAGCTGTGGAATGCAGCCACTTTTTGTAGCTGACTCGACTTTCCGCATCTGTTTTTGATTGATCTCCAGGTTACAGGTGTCATCAAGCAAAATGAGGCACGTGGGCGGTTCAGAAATGATCTAGACATGGACGAGGTCCTATTGGTTTAGCCAAATTCGTAAAGGAAAGCCTTGATCAAACGATGGTCAAACGAGGAGTTCTATGGAAAGCAGGTCTTTGTTTTTCAACATGTGAAGGGTCCGAGATCGTTCATAGATCCATGGCTACACTTTGACAGCTGCAGACTGCCCCCACGACGTAAATCCAATAGCCACCTTTTGGTAGATTGAATTATCTTGGAAAACATCATGCTAAGCTCACGGATTCTGTCTTTTTACGTGTCCTCCGCTGAAGGTGTTTCATAGGAAAACTGTTATGTAATTTCCTTTATAAATAACGCGTTTGCAAATGCATGTAGCTAGTTAATTTTTGATGTAATCTTGCTGTTAAGTTTATGTACTGTGCCGTGACATTGGACCTGCTGTGATAACGAGAGGATCCTTCCTCTGTTTTGCAATATAATAAGACTTTGTTTTATATGACTGTGTGAGCATAATCTCGGACTGACAGCATGTTAACCAAGGCCGTGTAGAGGGCCCTTGTTGTCTAAGGTTTCGTTCTTTATTTTTGTAAAGTTTTCATATGTTGTTATTTTATTTCCATTGTAGATATTTCGTATTTTGTTCACTTGTGTATATTTCACATTTCAGTTATGGTGTTAATGTTTCATTCTTGTACATGATTTTCCAAGTGTTGTATATTTTTGCTAACATTGATCAGTGTGTTTCAGGTTAGGATAGGCCCGGCCATTTTCATACAATTTTTGTAGTAAATAGTGACATGAGATTGACCTCTCTACTGACTTTGTTTTTCTTAGCTTTCGATTTCAGTTATGCTTTGATTTCAGTTTTATTCATTTGTTGTTGATAGTTAGTTTAGATATCAAATTCTTCATGTCATTTAACGTTATCTCCAGAGCCATGGCTTAACCCCGAAAAGTTACTTGGCAAGCTATCAGATTTTGAGTGAAATTATTTGATTCTTCATGTTATTAACATTATATCTAGAGCCATGGCTTAACCCGAAAAAGCTATTTGGCGAGCTATCGGACTATAAGTGAAGAGAATTGATTTTATTTTCATTTGCAAGTAGATAATTTAGATATCAATTCCTCATGTTATTGATGTTATCTCTAGAGCCATTGCTTAACCCCAAAAAGCTACTTGGCGAGCTATCGGACTATAAATGAAGTGAATTGGTTTTCCTTTTATTAGTTTGCAGTTTTTTTGATTTGTTTGAGTGCAATAGCTTAACTTTTATTTTTGTATTTAGATGAGCAGCAGAGATAGATATTTCATGATCAGTAGTTCATCACTTGTTTGATTCAAATAGCTACACATTTACATTCTTGTTCAAGTATTAATTTCATCATTAGCATGTTTTGAGATCCTCTGAAGTGTTAAGTTCTGGAAGTCATCATAAAGGACATAATTTCCTTAAAATCTATACCCATACTTGCCTTCTAAAGTATTCTTAAAAGTTAGGAATAGGATTTCCATTTGCATTAGGAGACAAACCAAGATAAAACCCCCAGAAACAAGATAAAATTGAAAACAATAAAAAGTAAGAAAGAGGTTGTCTTGCACATATAGTGTGCCACACTTCATCAATTTACGACTCCCGGATTGATAATTAATGTAGCAATTTAGGACATACTAAATTGACTAAACAATTAGTTTAGGTTAAAAACACGAAGAATCAAAAGGACGGGGACAAGGCATAAAAGGAATATCTGATTCTTCTTTAGGATGATGAAATTCCTTTTCAAAGAGAGTGCATGATGAATCTGATTCAAAATAGTTTTATGAAATCCTCACTAGGAAATGAAACTTTTCATCTAAAAATTGCCAATCCGCATCCTCATCCAAAAATTCACAACAAAGATGAAGGAACCAGTCAGAAAATTGTTCAAGAGATTCATTCCATTCTGCTTTAAGCTGATTGATTTCATTAAGTCCATATTGGATTTCACACTTGTCGAAGACATGATGAAGTTCATTAACCAAATTCTTAAAAGGAGAGATAGAAGCAGTGGGTAGAGAATAACACAATTACTTGGCATGAACATCCAATGTAAGGGCGAAGAAACTTGCGAGGATTTCTTTAGAATAAACTCCACTTAAAAGAAAATTAAGAAAATTAATTACTTAATTAAGGACTATTGTTGTAACCTTTCCATCGAATTTCAAATGTGATAAGTTACATAAAAATCAACGAGGTTTAAGAGTTTGAATGCTTCAGAAACACACCTCAGAATTATGATCTGGGATGAAGCCATAAAGGTAAGAGATACAAATAGACTTCATAGTCTCAACTTGTCTTATGGCCCTCCTTCTAGTGCCAAAATTTTGACAGTGTTGGGTATTGCTAACATGTAAGGGGATCTTCCTGATTTGATGTCCCAATTAGACCTCACACTCTTTGGTGTAGGAGTCCCATCCAAGGTTACAACACATACACAAGACATCACCAACCCTTCTACGGGGTAGAAAGTATGTAATATTTTTGTGACACTAAATGTAAGATTCACAAGAAACTTCCATGGCTAGTTAAGGGGAAATGAGACACTGGTTAGGGAAGTAATAGTGCTATTCTAAGGGAGACCTAGGAGCAAAGAGAAAGGCTTGTTAATTACCTAGAAATTAGTTCACATGATAAACAAAAATCATGAAATAATAACAACAATTATTCAACAACATCCATATCTAAGATACAAAATAGTGCATTAGTCTTAGTATGTAATTAAGCCAACATATACCACAAACATAACAAGAATAGTCTTACTAAATCCATGATACATGCATGAAGAAGTGCTGGCACATAGAGCTTCTGATTATGAATGAAATATTCCTTTTACATGGTTACATAGGTGAAACACTAGATTCATTAGTGGAATATGAAGCCACAACTTGCCTCTCCAAAGAATGATCTATCTCATATGCACTACAAGAGAAGCCATGACAAGACTCCAAGAATCCCAACCCTTTACTTGAGTTATGAGAAACTATTTATAACAAATGATAATAAATTTTGAGTCTCCTTATGTCCCTTCAACTCCTTTGACCTATCGATTTCCTTACAACTTTTCATATTCTATACATGATATTTTACACTCCATATGTGATTTTTCACATTCCACCCATGTCTCTTGGACTTCACTACATACAAATTATTACAAAGGAAAAAAGACATAAAATATGGTTTCTATATAGGAAAAAAATGGTAAAAGGACAAAATGTCATCAAATTGATAAATCATTTTCTTCCACATGAAGCTCATTGGTAAGGTATGTATGCCATGCTTTGAACTCCATGGAAATGAATTTGACTTGAACCATCAAGTTCGCTACAAACTGCATATTCAACTTCAGTGCTTCTATCAGTATGGTCTTAGAGCTCAATTGTATGCTATTCCATAGCTATGATAACTTGATGTTAGATTTGGCTAGTGTGATGGCATATTGTATAATAATGTCTTTGGTGATATCCAAGCCTTCTCGTTCTGATGCTTGCTTGATTTATTCTATGTATTGCCCAATTTCCTAAAAGATGATTTCTCTGCCTCTTATTTCTTCAAGTGATCCTACTGAAGGCATCCCATGTTTTTGTGCTAGACACTAAATTTTTTTTTGCAATCAACTATAAGCAAAAATTTCGAACAAATTATTTTGGAGCATCCAAATATTTGACAGTCCATCCCTGAAGTTGATCAACAACTTTGTTTGCCACTTTTAGGAGTTTTAATATCTCTTGAGATTCCTTCTGAATGCCAGCAAGGGATGCCACTAATTATAGAAGAAGTATCTTTTCATATATAATTTCACCATTGTATCCTCCATTGTCTCCAATTCCTCCTATATGGATGATTTCCATTCTATTGTGTCAATGTTGTGGGAAGATAGGTGCTAATTTTCTACAATGAGATGTTCCACTTTTTCTTTACTATAGAAAACTCCTTCCTCAGTCGTGCATTCTCATTCAACATATACTCTGAGTTATCTTGTGCTATAGTATCAACATTTGTTTCCATGATTTATCAGCGATCCCTCCTAGTATTATTAGTTATCACCTTTTCTATGGACACCGAGAATGGATTATGAGGATCTTTTGGGTAGTATCTTCACCTTTGTTGCATGATCCTTTTCTTGAGTTGATTAAATGTGGAATTGCACACATCCATGACTCTATCTTCACCTGGAGGTGTGTTTCCCCTTTCACCAAATGGGAGATAGCCACTCGTAAGAGGAGGCTTTGTTAAACAACCTGATTCATCATCAATGGGTTGGATGGTATCATATTCCTCTTACTCTTCCTCTATTTCCGGAGTCAATTTTTCTTCCTCCAACCTCTGTGCTGCTTCCTCCTCTTGTGACTACCTATGTCATTCTTCTTCTACTCTCCCTTTTTTTCTTCTTATTTCTGTTTTATTTTGAGCAATTCTTCTTGCCTCCTCTTCTCCTCTTATTCTTGCTTTCTCCTGTCGAATCATGCTTAATCCTTTCCTTGGGAGTTGTACTATTTTCTTGAGACATTTTTTGAGGTGCCTCTTGTACTTTTATATCTTGGGGGAATCAAATTCAATTCCTTGATGTGTTCTTCTCATTGCATTGTACCAGTTCATTACCTTCTCATCTTCTATTGTAGACATTAATGAATATCCCAAATCAAAACCACTTCTTTCACAATGCTACCTACATAGTATCCTAGGATCATAACCATGGGAATCCTTAGATGGAAATTGCAAGCAGTAAAACTCCTATATTTCAGTCTCCATTTCCTTATGGCTCTTCAACTCATACAATCCTATCCTCAAAGGGAAAGTGGGCCATGGGTATTTCTTCCTCCTGTGAAGAACTATTGATAACCCTTTGCTCAAATTATAAGCCACTTCTTGAAGGACCACCTTATTAGTTACATATTGCATCATGATATGTGGAGAAATCTAACATATGAAGCAATGTATGTATGTACCTTCAAGTGTAGTAAGCCAATCCGCGATATCATGTAATGAATCATTCACAAGGTCGTTCATGTAAGGAGGGCCAATCTCATATATCATCTAAAATATGAATTCAAATAAATGCTTTGCTAATATGTCATATGTCCCTCTTAAACTAAAATCTGACAACACCCTGTAGTGGAAGTAAACTAGAAACCTATCTTGCAGGGTCCAGTTCCCATACATTTCTAGGAATGCATATCATGCACAGATCCCATCCAATAGAAATGAAAACATATAGAATTATGGTCCCTAGTTTGACCTTGTATATGCTTTAGCCTTCCCAACGTGATGTTGCAACTCAAAAGAGAGTATATATTCCCAGTTGAATACTTTTCCATGTGTAACCACCATGTTGAGCATATATATCCATTTCTCTTCAAAAAATTCATCATTCTTTCTCCCACGCAACCTAGAACACATAACAATGAGATATTGATATATATCCTTGAGAATCATGGTCAGGTAAGCTGTAGATGGTTCATTACAGAACTTAGTAGGCTCTCGACACCAAGATTTAATGATGTCACTTGTGTCGAGATCAACCCATCTAGTGTAGAAGTTTTTATTGGAATATTTGTGGACCTTTGCATATTATAATAGGTTTTCATATTTTCTCCATAATAGGTGGAAAGTTGACCATCTCTTTCTATACGAAGCACTATATATGAAAAATCTATGTGTGTAAGAATCCATTCAATCACCTTCTGCACAAAGGATGACTAGGAACCTGCATGCGATCTTGTGCATGTTAGACTGCTTGATATTAATATATGCTTCCAAGTCTTCTAGATTTTCAGTGAATTTTTTTTGCATGAATATGTCTTTAATGTCTTTCCATGTGACGTATGTCGACTTGTCTATGAAGCACTGTGAATATTCATAGATGGGAATGGTAAGATTGTTAACTTGTATTGCTTCTTCTATGCTCACTTCAAAATCTTCTTTGGAGGCCACTTGACATGTAGTGGGAGGCATCACTTCAAAAGATGATGGAAGAATAATAATACTAGAAGCTTGAACACTTGTATGTGGAAGCACACTCATGACGACAATGATTAGCTTTATGACATAATTTATCTATTACAATAAATAACTTAGCAATTCATATTCACAAATCCATCAAATATAACTGAGATTATATGCCTATCAATGACAGGACATAGCTACTTGTCCATGCAAGAAATTTTCATAAAAAAAAGAGGGCATAATATCAAAGCATGAAAGAAATTTCAAGGTTCATTCAACGCTTTGAGTTGCACTCATGTGTTCAATAAAGAGGGAGAGATAGTCAAGGGTGTAGGGAGCACATACAGAGCTCAAAGGAGGATTGTTTGGGCCTTCAAGGTGTGCATATGCACTCAAAGAGAAAAATAGGGAAGAAGGGCACACTTTGAAGAGATGAAGGAGTGAGTCTTCGGGCCTTTAGGCCTTCAAGGTTCACTCATGTGCTCATGGGGATAAGGAGGACACAAGGGAACATGTTGAGGATATGAAGGTGAAAGAATTCATTCCTTTGAGGTACGCTTGTACACTCAAGGGGGGTGCAATTCTTCGTGGAAAAGGAATGCACTCTTGAGGAAAATTGTATTTTTTGGGCATGGTTTTCTATGTTAGTCAAGCTTCAACTTCTACAAGTGTACTCTATCATGGAATGGCTCAAGGACAAGTTCAACAACAATATAGAAATATAGAAATATGACAAGGAAATATCTACAAATTTCTATAGAGTTTGTCGCAATCATGACTGCAATATGAAGAGTTAAAGAATATATAGAGTCACAACCTATGATAGTAGTTTGAAACTTGTAGAAGTAAGAATGAACTGGAATGCCAATAAATAAACTGAAAATAAAAGAAAAGGAAAGCAATATTGACCACAAAAACATCCAAGGAAACAAATAGAGTCGACATGCAAAACTTACATGGAATGAAGAGTGACAAAGAGCTTCTTGATCCAAAGATGTGATCCCAACCCAAATGAGAATTATTATGAGAAATAATGATTAACCATGTTGATTATAAAGAGATTACATGAAAATAAATTCCATGCATGCTCATCGCTTGTCAATGAGTGAATGAATTAGTTAAAAGAAGTGAAGTGGGCTCCTATTTTCTAGGATTTTGCTGCATTAGAGAAATTTTAAGGTCTAAAGTGGGCCTCCTAAGAAAAATGTACAATCAAAATAAAATTATAAGAACCAATAGGATTCCATATAATTATGTTAAGCATGGGGGATGATTCACCATTTTTGGAGTAAAAAAGTATAAAATTTAAAAACAATAAAATAATAAAACTACTTTTTCAACTTGTATTTTCAACTTATCTCCCTAAATTTTTACTCAAAGTTCGAGTGGGAGTACTCATTGGATGAAAAGTTTAATTCCTCATACAACAAGTACCTATGTTGCATACTTTTGATGGACCCTACTACACGAAAAATGAGAAATACATGAAAAAACATGATTGCAATCATGTTTTCCATGTATTTCTCATTTTTTGTGTAGAAGGGTCCATCAAAAGTATGTTACGTGGGCACTCCATGGATGAGGAATCAAACTTTGCATCCAATGAGTGTTGTTGCTCGAAATTTGAGTAAACTCATTGGGAGATAAGTTGAAAATACAAGTTGAAAAGTAGTGTTTTTTTCGCTCTAAAATTTGATGTGTAATCTAATCTTATTTTATTATTTCCACTATTATTTTATAATTTCCTTAGGAGGTCCATTTTAGACCTCAAAATTCCCCTAATTACCACATGAAACAAGGAAGCACATGCATGATATTCTTAAGGGTTCATGTCTTCTTGTCAAAGGAATGTGTTCAAGGAGGGAGCACTTGCTGAGCATGAAGGAGTGAACTCAAGGAGGGCATAATTTTTCATCCCAAAGGAGTGCGCTCAACACAAGAGAAACCCTTCATCATCTTGAAGTGTGCTTTTTATTTAAAATTTATTTTTCTTTCTTTTGTTTTCTTTCGTGTGTGTTGCATGGTGAAAAATGCTAGTTTCTAAGTAAAGATAAGCTATGACTTCACCCTTCCTTAGTCAATGAAACACAAGTGATTTTAAAGGAAAATTTTTTGCAGGGTCATTATTGCAGCGAAAACACTTGGCGGCACACTGGGAGAACCCCATATTCTATGATACAATTTCATTTATGCACAAAGTCTTAATTATCTAGGAATTCATGGTTCAATCAGTGTGTCACCTTGGCTCCCCATTCTACCCAGTTAAAAACATAGCATTCCATATTTCATTACTTCGCACAATACAAAATAGACCAAGACAAATCATTTTATGGGAATAAGGGTCATATAGAACCATAGATCAAAAAATAATTAGAGTATGAGTTTTCATTTCTGGCATTCTTCCATTATCGGAAGGCCTAGACAGTACCCTAATGTAGTCGCTTCTAAACACAAACATTGCTTCACTTCTAGTGAGCCTGGAAAGTACCCCGGCAAAGTTGCTTACATCACCTCCCTACGTAGGAAGACTTTCTCTCCTTTCACCCTTTATTTCTTTCTTCTAAATAGGATTGTGCTTAGGTAATTATTATTTTAAATGGGATGGAAGAGGGATCCCAACATATTGAGTGCAGAAGAGGTTGCTCCTTCATGGACAAGTTTATATACCTCTGGTATTTATTCTGCTAAATATTTTCCCCTCATCTTTCTCTACTCATATAGATAAGCGAGAAAACAATATTAAAAAACATAATCGAGTGCAAGAATGAGAATCCTAAAAATAAAAATAAGTATTATGATTTGCTTATGGTTTCCTGGATGAAGGATTGTATTTTCCATCCAAAAATCATTGACTTTAAGGATATAAACCAAATCAAAGAAGAGGGTAACAAATAAGCCAAGGCTTGCTTGTTACCACAAATTTCCTTTCACAAAATATTAGCCACATCATCTTGAAGCTCAAAACCAACTTTATACTGAAAAAAATGAAAAATAAAGTGGGAAAATGAAAATAAATACATGAATGCAATGCATCTAACCAAATTCAACTTATTCTATCCTAAACTAAACATTACAAAGTCATTTTAAGTGAAATGGAACTTCAAATGCAGCCATAGAAGCTACTCCCAACTTTTGAGTTGAAATATGTGAGCATGTAAAACCAGAGTGAGATACAATGCAATGAAAGAGATAAATTACACAAACATATGCACTAAGAGGTACATATAGAACATGAAAACACAATGTTGTGACACACTTAACTGCTTTATTGGACGAAAGACTCCACAACAACAAAAACTATCAGGTTCATGATCATATAGGATATGATTGAATTCATGAAGGAATAGACCACGAGACATGGGTCCTAACTGATAGGACTCTTCAAGGGAATCTGCAATAGGATGTTGGAGACAATCTTTAGGAAAACTTTAACAAGAAAGACTGATCAAATACAAATACATGTCATAAGAAAAATCAATGGGTTGACCACAATCCTTGTTGTCGTACAAGATTATTTTTTCAATGGATGATGCTGAAATAATATTAGATTGGAGTATTCAATAATTTTTAAGATCATGCCTTGTTTCCACATTATAAATTAAATATTTGCATGAGGTGGGATGTAGAAATTGAAGTTTAAAAGTGAGATTCAACTTTTTTCCTTAAGGGTTTCAACTTTTAGCATGAAGGAAACGAGAATCCATCAAGAGAGAATCAAGATCCCATTGTATGACATTAATGACAAGATTTCATGAGAAAATCATAAACTAACCAAAATGATAGGCACTGTAAGAGTGGTGGGAACCTGACATAACCATTAGCATAGGCTGAAGTGTTAGGAAAAATACTAAGAGGTGGGGTGAATTAGTATTTTTAAAGTACTTAACCTTTTCTTTTCACATTCAGATTTATGTATGCTACTATTAAGAAGTAAACTTGTGTATGTATGTGACTATAATGAAGACAAGTAGCGTATATCCAGTTAACTAACTCTTCAATTAATTCATCAACTATTTAACATGAACCAATGTATCACTACTTCATTAGACATTAATTTAATAGTAACCATGTGCAGTAAGAACAAAATACACCATCACACATAACCAACAGATCAACACTCATGAACACTAGGATTTTTAGGTGGAAACCTAATGTGGGAAAAAAACCACCGCTGTTTTCGTCTCTATCTTCTTCTTTGATTATAAAGAGAAAATTCTTACAATCTTGTACTACTGCAAAATCATACCAGTATGCAAGCACCCACCTGCAGAAGGCTAAAACCTTCTCTCATTCTCCAAATTCTATTCGATGGGACCTACATCCTCCTTATCCTCGGTTCTTTGTGGATTATTTTTCAGAATATTTCAAACTAGATCCATTTTAAAAATCAAATAGCAATACTGAAATCAAAACTGTATCAAGTCATTGAACCAACTGGATTACCAAATAAAATATTGAAATAACTTATTCAAACAACCAGACCAACTTATATCACTATAATTCCATTCATCATAATACCAAACTACATATTTTTCATCAAAGAAACCATATCTTGTCACTACAAACTGTGACCAAGCATATGTCAAAATATATACGCTACTTTTCATAAGCATACCTGCGTATATACACACTTTCCCTTTGAATGACCTGCCTAATAATCTCAAAACATTGAAATTTGAATCTGAATTACTGCACTACTAAAACAAATACTAAGACTCATACTGACCCCATCACATATCTCTGATCCACATATAGATCATCACATAACAACATCATTACTATTAATCATTTCAACCCAACCAACACTGTTAAACACAAATTATCATTCAAGACTTCATATACATACAGCATCAAACATAATAAAACAAAGAAACCATTATCATCAGCTCATACTGCAAAACCCTACCACATGTACGTGAACCTTATAAAGCATTTCCCTGTATATACGCACTTTTCATACTTGACACCTACGTATAGATCTGTCCATACTCCAGAATATATACATGACCACAAAAAGGAAAATATGTGTATTTACACGACATTTCTGAAGAAAACCTACATATAGAACTATAAGTACATAGTCAAACCTTGGTTGCACACCAGAGCACTTGTCAAACCCAAATCTCGATATACATCATAATATATACACATCATAAAATAATCATCACAAATCTATCAAACCATAAGAATATTGTTCAATATATAGTCATTTAAGATCTAATAGATATGATCCATTATCATACTCCTTAGTGCACACCTATTTCAAAACAAATCAATCATTAATAACACAATACATGCACACCTATCACTTTGATATACATCTCCTTTTATAGCATAGGCCTTAGCCAATAACTTAGGCCAATTCTGTAGCTATGTCGGTGGTATTATTTGACAAGATCAAATATTCATTTTCATGCTCATTACTATGGGCCAGTACCATGGTAAAGACCCCTAGTATTGAGAATACCATGGTGTAGAAACTGCATGTCACTTTGGTTCGCCCTACCCGTGTATGTACGAAGCCTGTGTTTATAGGACCCACGTATACTTCTTACAACATCACATTTATCCTTCTTTTTTCTCTGAAATGATATTCCTTTGTGCAATCTCTCTATCACATCTATACTATCATATATACTGATCCTTATACCATCATGTTGACATATTTATCAAGTAGTTTGCCATCAAGGACAACACATTAGTCATAATGCCAACAATCCCCCCCTTTGGACTTGATGGAAACCGCTTTGGTGTTTGGTCACCACCACCTATAGATACATGTAAGAAAATATGTAGATATACCAAGATTCTCTCTCATATCACTAAGCATTCCTAAACACCAAGTTTCTCTCCCCCTTTTACACCAAGGGAAAAGGGTTGGCCAATGATGAATGAAAGCCTCTTTTGATGAGCACCGTAGATTTGATGCTAAATTGAATATGAGAACTGACCATGCTCCCCCTTAGGATATTTTGAAACTTATATAATATATACCAAGAAGATGTTATGACTCAACCAAATGTGACCTTTCCTATCAGCAAGGACTCGTGCTTAATTCAATTACCCAACACATTGGAATTACATATTTGACTCAACATTACATCAAATGCCCAAAATAATGGGATTACATGCATAAATAACTTGACTCAAATAGTTCAATCATGACTAAATATAAAAAAAAATACTCATGGGTCTTTATATGACCTTTACATCAAGAAACACATATGATATTTATAACCAAAACCAAAGACCTCAATAGTGAGGTATCAGGGCGATTATAGCCATAAGTAATCATCATTTATCATACAAGTATCAACATTTGTCAACAACAATATGAGCATCATTATTTAATAAGGAATTCTCAATAAATCAAATGCCAACAATTTTTTTTATTAGAGATATAGAAAATTCCCCCCTGAACTTGCGCTATCTATTCATTGTCAGGACTAATCATATTCACTAGTAAAGTCATCAAAGCGACTTCATCAAATCAACAATGTCATTTAGCAACCATCATAAGCCAATGTCACTTCTAAGTTTCATTTGAGAAATAATAGACTATAAGAAATCAATATCAGAAGCAGAGGGTCAAGAACAATTGACTGAAGTATACCGGAACCTCTCATTGAGTTTGCCCCATAGTTTCTTCTTCATATAGAAACATACGCTACTGTCAAGAACCAAGCTCATGTATAGACTTGACCTTTTTCATGGGATCTGTGTACATAAAGTAAACTATTGTAATTTCTGACTAAGCTCCCCCTGAACATGAAATATCTGTCAAAATAATTAACAAATTGATGAAGCAGAGACCACTCCTAGTTCATGTTTGAGATATTCAAAGGAATCATGCGGAAGTGGTTTAGTAAATATGTCTACAACTCTTTCCTTTGAGGGAACATATTCTAGTTTGACCTTTTGTTCAAGCACCTGTTCTTTGAGAAAGTGATATTTCAATGGAATATGCTTAGTTTTTGAGTGCATGACAGGATTTCTAGAAACACTTATGGCACTAGTATTATCACACAAAATAGATATAGGTCTAGGACAAGTGATTTGAATGTCTTGTAACGTTTACATCATCCATAAAAGTTGAGTATAACAAGATGCAATAACAAGATATTTTTCGTTAGTAGTAGATAAAGAAATGTGGCTTTGTTTTTTGTTGAACCATGATAGCAAGTGAGGTCTCAAATAAAATTCTCCTCCACTAGTAATCTTTCAATCACCAATGTTACCAACCTAATATGCATTTGTGTAAGCATGAAGAGAAAAATATGCATATTTGGGATAACATAGACCATAATATTGAATTCCTTGTAAGTACTTAAATATTCTCTTGACTGCATGGAGATGAGTTTCTTTAGGAATTGCTTGAAATCATCCAACAATCCCCACTACATAAATGATGTATGGTTTTATGCCTATAAGGTAGAGTAAGCCCTTAATCATAGATCTCTATTCTCATTTATTTAATGAGGGAGAATCATCATGTGAACTGTGGTTACATCCTATTACCATTAGTGTGGATATAGGCTTGCAGTCTTCCATTCCATACTTCTTTAAAATCCACTTGAGGTACTTAGTTTGCAAGCAAAAGATACCATTCTTTGCTTGCTGAACTTGGAGACCAAGAAGCTATGTTAGTTCACCTAGTAATGACATTTCAAATTCTTGTTGCATGACTGAGGTAAAACTTTGACTCATAGAATCTGCATTGCTTCCAAGTATGATGTCATCTACGTAAACGATAACTATCAAAATTTTACAGCCATCAATATTTATATATAGATTCATATCTGCATATCCCTTAGTGAAACCTTGTTGTTGAAGATACTTGTCAAGGCAATAATACCATGTATGAGGATATTGTTTTAGCCCATATAATGCCTCCTTGAGTTTGCAAACAAGGTTTTTATCATTCCTAGAATGAACCCTTCAGGTTGTTTAATATAAAATTCTTCTTCTACGTCCCCATTCAGAAAAATAGATTTAACATCCATTTGATATAATTTAAAGTTATGAAATCCTGAAAATGCAAGAAACATTATTATGGCTTCAACTCTGGCTATAGGTGCAAATGTTCCTTCAAAGTATATTCCTTCTTGTTGTTCATACACTTTTCATACAAGTCTTTCTTTGTTTCTAATTACCTCTCCATTTTTATTTAATATTTTTTTGAATACCCATTTCGTCGCAATAATTTTTTTATCATGAGTTCTTGGTACTAATTCCCATGTATGGTCTTTTCTATTTGGTCAAGTTCTTCATCCATAGCCTTAACCAAACATTCATCTTTGCTAGCTTGATTTACATTTTATGGTTCAGTTGTGGATAGTAAGGCTAGATAGCTAGAAGTTCTAACAAGAGTTCTTCTAGTTTGTATTCCAACTTCCTTATCACCTAGAATCTAAGATTTTGGATGACTTTTCTAAACATACCTTGATGGAGTCTTTTATCATGCTTCTACACTGCCAATTCCTTCTTTAGATACTTCATTGATTCCCTCTCCTACATCGTTTTGGCTTGTTGTAGGAGTATCTTCATCAGCTGTTGGTGCTTCCTTTTTGGTACCTGTGGATCCTTTATCAATCACAACATCAATGCATTTAACAATCTTTTGAATTCTTTTATTATATCATTTATATCCTTTGCTTCTAGAGGAGTATCTAAGGAGGATTTCTTCATCAGATCTAGCTTCAAACATTCCAAGTTTATCATCATTATTCTTTATGTAACATTTTCTTCCAAAGACTCTAAAATTATTGACAGTTGAAGGCTTACCAAACCATATTTCATGAGGAGTGTTCTCACTATTTACTCAAATATGATCTTTGTTGAGGATATTTACGGTTGTATGTACTTCTTCCCCCTAGAATGTATGAAGTGTTCCAGACTCATCAAGCATGGTACATGCCATTTGTTTGATTGTTTTATTCATTATTTCTGCGACTCCATTTTTTTGAGGAGTTTTAGCTATAGAAAACTACCTCTTGATGCCATGTTGTTCACAAAAGTTGAAAAACTCATCTGATATAAATTATCCTCCTCTATCAGATCTAAGACATTTGATTTTCAAATCTAACTCATTCTCTACTAGAGATTCAAAGACTTCAAATTTATCAAATGCTTCATCTTTCTGTTTTAATAAGCCAATCAAACACATACAAGTAAAATTTTCAATGAATAATATGAAGTATTCCCCCTAGGAGACTTCTTTTTCACAGGACCACACAAATTAGTATGAATAAGTTCAAGTGGCTTACTTGAAGTACCTTCTTTGGTCTTAATGATCCAGGTGGATCTTGGTGGCCACCTGCCAAGTCCACCTGGACCCCCACCATTGTTTCTCTCAACATTTTCAGTTTCCTTAATTGTAGCACAACTTATTACTTTTAGTAGATTTTCGGGTCCCAAACTTCCAGAGCTGTTTTGAGGCCCTAAACGACGTTTTTTGGGAAATCTGGGGCAAGATGGGTCCAAGGTCTATGGACCCATCTTGCCTCCCAAAGTGGTAGTGCTCGGATAGATATTTCTAACAAGCTATTATACTCGTCAAACGAAGATCGTATGCCAAAGTTACAACCCCGGGAAGTTGATGTACCAATTTACCCAAACGGGGCCCACAATTTGGCGTTTCATCTTCTAGGGTTAGGTTTTGGAATGTTAAGGGTTTTCCATTGTTTCTCACCAATAAATAGGCCTTCGAGCCTCATTGTAAGACAGTTCAGAGGCATGTAGCCACCACATCTCTTCTCAGAGATAAGCTACCATCGCCCTAGCTGGTTTATTTCCATTACTGTTTGTAAGAATATTTCAGTATTTTACATTAATGAAGTGAAGTATTATTTCTGCTGCATATCTGTGTTTATGGTTATCTCTGTAATTTATTGCGTTCCTGTTTAAATTTGGATCAGTGGTATCAGAGCGGTATGCTTTTTCTCTGTTTTTCTTTGCATGTCCCCAACGAGGTAGGGATATAAGGAGTTAGGGCTTGAACTAGTCGAACCTTTGCGAGACCAGCCTCACAGATCCCGATGGCCTCCTATGGCGGATGAGAAGAAAGACGAGGGGGCAGGAGATCCTATCAAAATCTTGCTCGAAGAAGCCTGAGCAACAACGGAATGCGATGATGTACAATTTTGCCCAAATCCTTCAGCGGCTAACTAGAAGCGACGCATCGGCTTCCAGCAGCTACTCTGGAAATGCCACACCCTTTAAGGTACAAGTTAATTTTGAAATCCCCATATTTGAGGGTCAGATAGACACAGATGCTATAGATAAATGGTTAAATCTGCTGGAGGGTTATTTTTCTGTTCATGAATTTTCAAGTCGGGAAAAGATTGTTTTCACTCTTCTCAAAGCAGCCCCCCACATCAAGGACTGGTGGGAAACCTACTGCGAGCAGAAGGATGAAAATACTGGCTCACTATTTTCAGCCGCACCCACCTGGAATTCATTTCGAGATGCCATCAAGGAGCAGTACTACCCTATCGGAAGCTATGAGGATGAATACATAAAATGGACCACGCTGCGGCAGGGAAGGGACCAATATGTGCCGGAGTTCACCAATATTTTCCATACCCTTCGCACAAAGTTGGGTATCAAGGATACGTGTTAGGATATTCCGACACATAGGATATAGTTAAGTTCAACTTGGTCTAGTATAGAGTTAGGTTAGAGTTAGGTAAAGTGTGTTTCTTTACTGTTGTACATTTTGTAACTTACAATCCGACGGTCACGATATGTAGTGATCCGACGGTTCACTCTCACCTCGGTATTACCGACACTTGATCCGTGGCTTGACACCCGATTGGTCCATGAGTTCTATTTAAAGCGCATGGAGGGTCATTGTTCGGGTAATCCGTGCATGAGAGAAGCTTATGTAAATTTTCATTCTTTGATTAATAAATTGCCTGTAGTACCCACGTTGGGACAGGCCGTGGACTGTTTCCCTCCTTGCACTCTGAGGGTTTTAACCACGTCAAAAATACTGGTGTATTGATTTGAGATCTGGTTGTGAGCGGTGTCCTTTTGGTATTCTTTCTGTGGAACTTACCCTGTAAATTCCTACATGGTATCAGAGCTATTTGAGGGCCGCGTCCGTTGGTGATCCAAATCTGAAGCGGGTAGAACTGCATGCGGCTGTCGTTTCCTAGATCTGCTGTTTCTGACTGCTTTCGGGCCGAGAGGACTGCTCTGTTGCGTTCGGAGCATCTGTTCCAGTGAGGAACCCCTTTCGTTTCACGTGAAAAGGTTTCCGGTAGCCCTAGCTGCGTCATTTTTCAGATCGGGAGGTATACAGTGTTTTTTTTTGCAGTTTACTGTTATTTTCTCTCTGCTTATTTCGGTCTCAGTTTATTTAGTCTTTTTTTTAACCGGATCTATACCTTTCATTTCTGCGTATGCTCTTTGCCCTGCGACTCTGTGCGATCTGGGCAAATCAGAAACAGAAAGGAAGGATTTTTCTCATGCGTATGCTCTTTTCCCTGCACCTTAGTGTGATCTCGGAAAATCAGAAACATTGAGAAAAATATTTAGTTTTTCGGCTAAAGCTAACTTTGAGTTTTTTTTTTTAAATTTCTAGTTTTTTGGCTAAAGCTAACTTCGAGCCGCAAGGTTCGTTTTTCTTTGCATATTCGTGTTGGGTTTTGTGTTTTGTGTTTTGTAGGGAAAAAGAGCTTTCTCAAGGCAAGCACGCAAACCAAGGCCCCCCCCCCCTCTCTCTCTCTCTCTCTCTCTCTCTCTCTCAAATTTTTTGTATAGATCAATTGGTTCAAAGCTATTTTAAGAGAGTAGAGGTCTTGGGTTCAAGTCTCCATTTTGTGGGGGCAGATTTTTTCATTCCCGCACATTCGCGCACTTTGCCGGCAACGTCAACAATGTTTTTTCAAAAAGCCATAACTTCTTCATCCGGAAGCCTTTTTCAGAGCCGTTTTTTTTAAAACCGCCTATTTTTTCGAGATCTATCCGTTGGAACACTTACTTTCAGCATCTTCAGCTTCAGTTTTTTTTTTTAAAATGGAAAGTCCATGCCAAGTCATTCTTGACAGCACTAACTACTTCCAATGGGTAGAATACATGGAAGATTTACTTAGAAGTAAAGGTCTCTTCAGAATAGCCACAAACCAAGAGAAGAAACCAAAAGATGAAGACAAGGCGGCAAAATGGGAAAATAGACAAGATCAAGCATGTGGTCTGATAGGGATGTCTATTTCTCCTGATCTTAGATTCCACATTGCAGGACTTGAGACTCCTCATGAAGCATTAGAAAAACTTGCTAAAATTTTTGGGATTAAAAATGAAATTAGAGCCCATCAACTTGAAAATGAGTTGCTTACTTTGGATCCTAATAATTTTTCTTGCATTGAAGATTTCTTGTCCAAATTCAAGACCCTTAGATATCTCTTGGAAGGTGTTAAAGTTAAGAAAGACGATGGTAACCTTATTTATTCCATCCTTACTAAGTTGGGACCAGCCTACTCTGTATTTGTTTCCACTTTCCATTCTACAAGGGAAGCTTTCATTTGTCAAGGACAAGACTACAAGGCCCCTTCCTTTGACTCCTTTTGTGATTCCTTAATAAGAGAACAAGAAAAACTCTTACACCTTGGTCTTCTTAATCTTGGAAACTCTTCCACGAAAGCGTTAGCCGCCCAGCAGCAACCAAACTCCAAGAATCCTAAGAAGTCATATCCTCACAAGAATGGTCCTAAACCATCTCAGCCTCAAAATGAAAGATCATTTCAGCAAAATGATAAGACCAATAAAAACAAATGGAAGAAGACTGATAGACATTGTAACTTTTGTAATCGAGATGGCCACTTAGAATCTAAATGCTTTAAGAATATGGAAGCCTTGGAAGCCGCAATGAAGAAACATAACATCCATGTGGAGCCTACTTCAACTTCAACTTCCGGAATGGCACTTTCTGCATGTCATTGTCAATCATCTCAGTCTGGTTATGCATTAAATGTATCTTCTTCTTCTTCTCATTCTCATGAGTGGCTCATTGATTCTGGAGCCTCTTGTCACATGGCCAAAAACCAAGCCATGTTTTCTTCTTTAAATGATTGTAACACCAAAAATATATATATTGGTGATGATAGATCTCTTAATGTTGTAGGGACTGGAACTGTTCATCTAGACAATGGTCAGTTTAATGATGTATTATGTGTTCCAAACTTATCCTGCAACCTTCTATCTGTCTATCAGATAACTCATTCAGGTGAAGGTAAAATTGTTGATTTTTCACCTCATGATGTTGTAATCAAGGATCTAAAAGATCCTAAACAGATTCTAGCTACTGGTCTTGCTGATGATTCCAAAAGGTTGTATAAGTTTCACAACTTTGGGTCATCCAATCTTCCATCAGTATTTGTTGCTCATAATGATGAAGTGAGCAAACTTTGGCATGAGCGATTTGGTCACTTAAACTATCGCTCCCTTCAGCATCTATGTAAAGAAAATATGGTGACAGGTCTTCCTATGGTATCTTGCAGAGATGGTGTTTGTTCCGGATGTGTACTCGGAAAACATCATCGGGACAGTTTTGACAAACGTGCCTCTTCGCACGCCTCAGCCCCTTTACAGCTTGTGCACAGTGATTTATGTGGTCCTCTTCCTGTTGCTTCATTCTCTGGCTGCAAGTACTTCTTAACTTTCATTGATGATTTCTCCAGACGTACTTGGGTATACTTCTTAAAACTCAAGAGCGAAGTATTTAACACTTTTTTGGCCTTCAAAGCCTTTGTTGAAAAACAATCTGGACATCAAATTCTTAAGCTAAGAACTGATAATGGTGGAGAATATGTTAAAAACACATTCATCAACTTTTGCACCGAAAATGGAATTCAAATGCAACATACTGTTCCATACACTCCACAACAAAATGGTGTAGCTGAAAGGAAAAATCGCACCTTAAAGGAAATGGCTAATTGTATGCTGCAATCTAAAGGACTCAGTCTTAGTTTTTGGGCCGAAGCAATTAATTGTGCAAATTATATAATCAATCGCACTCCTACTAAGGTTCTAGAGAATATCACTCCAGAAGAAGCTTGGAGTTCCATTAAACCAGATGTAAGTCACTTTCGTGTGTTTGGAAGTGAAGGATGGGCCCATATTCCAGATGAAAAGCATAAAGCTTTAGAACCTAAGAGTGAGAAATGTACATTTGTTGGATATTCTGAAGATGTAAAAGGTTATAGACTTATTCCATTTAAGTCCAAAAATGTTATCATTAGAAGAGATGTAAAATTTGATGAAAATAAATCGGCCTGCGAGCCTAGTCCGGCGGATGTGCCACCTCTTCCTATCTCTTCTATTTTTGAAAACATTTCTTCTTCAGATGATGAAAGCGAGGATGATAATCCTCCCCCACCTTCTCAGGATCCTCAACTTCCAAGATGGGTCCGTGCTACTCGGGATGCAGCAGGTGATCTTGCCGGTGATCCTTCAGATCAGCGACGTACACGTTCTCAGTTTGAAAGAGCCTCTTCTTTACTGGCTCAAGCTCCAGTAAATCACGATCCTGACACTTTTGCAGAAGCTTCAGGCCATCCACATTGGGAAGCAGCTATGAATGAAGAATATCATTCATTAATGACAAATGATACATGGGATCTTGTTCCTCTACCAAAGGGACGCAGACTTGTTAGATGTAAATGGGTTTACAGAACCAAGTATGGACCAGATGGGAAAGTTGATAAACATAAAGCTCGTCTCATTGCTAAGGGCTTTTCACAGGTCGAAGGCATTGACTACACTGAAACCTTCTCCCCTGTTGCCAAAATGAACTCTATCCGCCTTGTTCTTTCCCTTGCTGCCTCTTTCAAATGGGAAGTCCATCAGATGGATGTTAAATCTGCCTTCTTGCATGGGGACTTGCAGGAAGAAATCTATATGGAACAACCCATTGGCTTCATACAAACAGACTCCAGCCTTGTTTGTCGACTTAAGAAATCCCTTTATGGCCTCAAGCAAGCTCCTCGGGCTTGGTATGCCAAAATGGATAGCTTTCTTTTAGAATCTGGCTTTTCTAGGTGTCATTCTGATAATACTGTCTACACCAAGAAAGTGGGCAACTCTCTTATCATCCTTGTTCTTTATGTTGATGATCTTATTCTTACTGGTAGTGATCCCAACCTTATAAACCATGTGAAGTCCAGCCTTAAAAAGAAATTTGAAATGACAGACTTAGGACATTTACACTATTTTCTCGGTCTTTAAGTCTTGCAATCCCAAGAGGGTATTTTCCTTTCCCAGTCCAAGTATGCTTGTGATATTCTTCGTCATTTTCACATGGAAGACTGTAAGCCAGCCCCTTCTCCCTTTCAGTCTGGAGTCAAACTTTCAGTCTCTTGTACTTCTCCTGAAGTTGATGCTACCTTATACCGTCAGCTTGTCGGAAAACTCTTGTATTTAACCCATACTCGTCCTGATCTTTCCTTTGCTGTTGGCCTTGTTGCTCGTTTTATGCAAAACCCCCGTGAAAGTCATTGGAAAGCAGCTAAAAGAATACTTCGTTATGTTCGAGGTACAGTATAGTTTGGGATTCATTACAGTGCCAAAGCAGCTCCTCTGTTAGTTGGTTTCACTGATTCTGATTGGGCTGGTGACCCTGATGATCGGAAGTCTACTACCGGTTATGTCTTCACTCTTGGTTCAGGACCTATTACATGGGCTTGTAAGAAACAGGCTGCCATTTCTCTTTCGTCAGCAGAAGCAGAGTATCGTGGTGCCGTGGAAGCTAGTAAGGAAGCCTTGTGGCTTCGTCAGATCCTATCAGAGTTTGGCTTTGAGCAGCAACATCCAACCACACTTTGGTGTGATAATCAAAGTGCCACTTAGCTATGCAAAGATCCAGTCCAGCATCAGCGCAGCAAACACATTGAACTACACATGCACTTCATCAGAAAGCTCATTCATGACCATGTTCTTGAAGTGCAATATTGTCCAACAGATGATCAAGTTGCAGACATCTTCACAAAGGCTCTCACAGAGGCGAAGTTCACTAAACTTCGATATATGCTTGGAGTTCAGGAAGTTGTCCCTAAGGGGGGATAGGCTCTAGTGCCTCCTTCCTTCTCCTATTGTGTCATATTTGTAAATCCTTCAATCCTATCCCAAGTTGTTCTTAAGGGGGGATGTTAGGATATTCCGACACATAGGATATAGTTAAGTTCAACTTGGTCTAGTATAGAGTTAGGTTAGAGTTAGGTAAAGTGTGTTTCTTTACTGTTGTACATTTTGTAACTTACAATCCAACGGTCACGATATGTAGTGATCCGACGGTTCACTCTCACCTCGGTATTACCGACACTTGATCCGTGGCTTGACACCCGATTGGTCCATGAGTTCTATTTAAAGCGCATGGAGGGTCATTGTTCGGGTAATCTGTGCATGAGAGAAGCTTATGTAAATTTTCATTCTTTGATTAATAAATTGCCTGTAGTACCCACGTTGGGACAGGCCGTGGACTGTTTCCCTCCTTGCACTCTGAGGGTTTTAACCACGTCAAAAATACTGGTGTATTGATTTGAGATCTGGTTGTGAGCGGTGTCCTTTTGGTATTCTTTCTGTGGAACTTACCCTGTAAATTCCTACAATACGGAGCAGCATTTGATACTCAAATTCCACGTCTGCCTGCACAAGTACATCCAGAAAGAAATACAATTCCTGAACATCTCCTCGCTCGGAACAGCATACCGATATGTCGTCAAGGTCGAGCAGAATTTTAAACAAAAGAAGCGAGACTTTGGATCTGCGAATCTGAAGCAAGGGAAAGGTGCCCCTAAAACACAAAACAAAGGACAAAGCCAAGGCGGGGCAACCCAAGACAACCTGCAAAAGTTGTAGGTAAAGAATAGCGCCGCGAAGACGAAAAAGGACATAGGAAAATGGTGTGAGTTCCATAAGAGCTCCACTCACAACACCAGTGAGTGTCGAGCCAAGAAGTCACTAGTGGCTGAACTAAAGGTTCCAGAATCAGATGCATGTTTCGACTCTGAGTCAGAACCCGAAAAGGGGGATGACAAAGGGAAGCAGAGCATTGATGAAGATCCCAATGCCACTGTTGCTACTACCAAGATCTAGAAAAATGAACCCGAAGATCCAGAGGAGGAGGAGCGTATCTTCCACTCCCAGATGTGGGTAAAGGCTCCCTGCTACAGTTCATTGTCGATAGCAGGAGCCAAAAGAACCTCATTTCGGCAGAGGTCGTGAAGCGATTGGGCTTGCCGACCACAGCACATCCACAACCATACACCATCGGGTGGCTTCACCAAGGAAAGGATCTTCGCGTGAGTCAACAGTGTTGCCTTCCGTACAACATCAAGCCCTTCACTGATGAGGTATTGTGTGACATTGCTCCCCTTGAAGTTTGTGATGTATTATTAGGACAACCATACCTATGGAAGCGACATGTTGTGTATGAATCAAGGCCCCGAGCTGTTATTGTTACATTGGGAAATAAGTTGTACAGGATACCAGAGGTAGCACCGCCTACCGCCATCTCTTTGATTACTGCAAAACAATGCAGTAAGCTCATTTCCAAGACTGGGAAATTTGTTTTCCTGATGATACACCTGCAAGGAAAGAAGAAGACGGTAGCCATGGCCTCCAGACAAGACCCCTCCACACGACAACTACAGATGGATAAGGTCGTGAAGGAGTACGAGGACATCTTCACCTCCCCCACAGGGGTTCCTCTGCACTGTCAAGTCAAGCACACCATCGATCTGACCCCAGGTGCGCCACTACCCAATGGACCAATTTATCGGTGCTCCGTTCTGGAGAACAATGAAATCAAGAGGTAGATTCAAGAGTTGCTGCAGAAAGGTCACATCCATCCGAGTTCATCACCTTGTGGGAGCCCAATTGTGTTGGTACAGAAGAAGGATGGGACTTGGAGACTCTGTATTGACTATCGGGCACTGAACAAGATAACTGTCCGTAATAGGTACCTGGTCCCGCGGATTTATGACCTCTTGGACCAACTAAAGGGGGAAAAATATTTCAGAAAGATCGATCTGAAGTCAGGATATCACCAGGTACTAATTGAACCCTCTGATGTGTGGAAGACTGCCTTCAAAGCCAAGGAGGGCCTCTTCGAATGGTTGGTTATGCCTTTCGGATTGATGAATGCTCCTGCAACCTTCATGAGGCTAATGGATGACATCTTGCGGCCATTCACCAACTCATTTGTAGTGGTATACTTGGATGACATTCTGATCTTCAGCCAGAGTTGGGAAGAGCACCTCCACCACATCCGACAGGTTCTTCAAACACTGCGGCAACACAAGCTATGTGCTAATTTGGAGAAATGCACTTTTGGCATGACCCAGGTTCAGTATCTGGGACACATTATTGATGAACAGGGGTGCATGTAGATCCGGCCAAGATCCAAGTCATTCGGGATTGGCCATCTCCAACCACTCTGACAGAGCTCTGCAGCTTTCTAGGTCTTGCCAACTTCTACCGCAGGTTCGTGTTGGGGTTTTCTCATATCACTTGGCCCTTGAGTCAAGTCACCAAGGGAGGAGCGAAAGAGAAATTCTTCTGGTCTGCATCTCAATAGAAGGCATTCAGAGAGTTGAAAGATCGCCTCTGCACGGCACCAGTGCTCGCGTTATCAAATTTACAACAACCATTTGAGGTCGAGACAGATGCCTCTGACTATGCTATTGGGGCAGTCCTTACTCAACACGGGCATCCAGTGGAATATCACAGTGAAACAATTTCAGACACAGTCCGGAAGTATCCCACTTATGATAAAGAGATGTATTCCATTGTGTAGACCTGCCAACAATGGAAGCATTACATTTTGGGGAAGGAAACGATCATCCACACAGACCACCGACCCCTGCAGTTCATACAGACCCAAGGGAAATTTCAGAATGATCGCCATCAGAAGTGGTCTACATATCTGCAACAGTTCCATTTGAATATCAAGTATAAGAAGGGCAGCACCAATAATGTTGCAGATTTCCCCAGTCGACCACCAATCATTGCATTAACCACCGTGCTCAACTCTTGTGGGCACGAGACTTCTGATTGGCCACTTCTCTACAAAAGCGACCCAAAATTTGGCCACACATACCAGACACTCTTGGGGGGTCGACATGTTCCAGATTTTCATCTCCAAGATGCCCTGTTATGCCACCTGGGTCACCTTTGTGTTCCTTCAAGCGAGCATGCCAAGATGATTTGGGAAGCACATTACGGTCGAGCTATTGGGCATTTCGAGGTCGAGAAAATGGTGGAAGTATTGTAAAAGTATTTCTATTGGCCAAATCTTCGACAGGATGTCGGGAAATACATCAGATCATGTACTGCCTGTGCCATTTCCAAACCAACCATCAAGAAGCAAGGCCTTTATACCCCGCTGCCTACCCCTAGTCAACCTTGGGAATCCATCTCCATGGACTACATGTCAGGCCTTCCTTCCACTAAGCATGGAAATGATTGTGTTTTTGTGGTCATCGACAGGTTCTCGAAGATGGCCATTATGGCGGCCTGCAAGAAGAATATCACAACAGAAGCCACTACTAAACTCTTCTTTGAACAAGTTTGGGTGCACTTTGGGATCCCACAGTCTATCATCTCAGATCGGGACAGTCGGTTACTCAGTACATTTTGGTCCAGTCTTTGGTCAATGCTTGACACCAAACTCACTAAGTCCATAGCCTTCCATCCTCAAACTGATGGCTAGACAGAGGTTGTCAATCAGATGATTATACACATTCTGCGCATGTACAACTCAAAGCATCCACGCACATGGGATGAGAGCCTCCCCTATGTTCAGCACAACTACAACCGAGCTCTTCATAGATCGACGGGCCGCAACCCTTTTCAGGTGGGCCTGGGGTTCCAGCCACTATGCCCCATTGATGTGGCCATGCCATTTGCAGCTACTCACACAGATTCAGCTCATGTCCAGTTCGAAACAGATAAGGCAACCAGCTTCACTGAGCACATCCAACATATTCGCCAGCAGGTCCATGACATTCTGGAGAAATCAAATGCCAAGTACAAGCAGCGGCATGATCAACATCGGGTTCCACACAAGTTTCAGGTGGGTGACAAAGTCTGGTTGCATTTGCAAAAGGAACGCCTTACTGGAGCCTATCGGAAACTGAGATCACTCTGATATGGTCCTTACACCATTATTAAGGCTATGGGAGATAATGCATTTGAGCTCAGCATTCCCCCATTCCTTGGCCTACACCCAGTGTTCAATTTGGACCGCCTTCGGCCATACTTTCCACCATTGCTAGACACATCTAACATTGCAGAACAGCTCACACCCACAGAATTAAATGCAGATTGCATGGAACAAGCTACAACTGATCGGATCATGGACACATAAATCAAGAACACTCACCAACAGAATATCCAACTATATCGAGTTGTCAAAGCAGGCCAACTCATTCACCAGGGCAAGTGGCTCACCAGGGACCAAGTTCAGCAAAAGTTTCCTCATCTCATGGAGGAACTCAACGCAATGGGGACCATTGCTTCCTAAGGGGGGAGGAACGATCCAGGTGGATCTTGGTGGCCACCTGCCAAGTCCACCTGGACCCCCACCATTGTTTCTCTTAGCATTTTCAGTTTCCTTAATTGTAGCACAACTTACTATTTTTAGTAGTTTTTCGGGTCTTGAACTTCCTGAGCCATTTTGAGGCCCTAAACGACGTTTTTTTGGGAAATATGGGGCAAAATGGGTCCATGGATCAATGTTGCCTCCCAAAGTGGTAGTGCTCGGATAGATCTTTCTAACGAGCTATTGTACGCGTCAAATGGAGATCGTATGCCAAAGTTACAACCTCGGGAAGTTGATGTACCAATTTACCCAAATGGGGCCCACAATTTGGTGTTTCATCTTCTAGGGTTAGGTTTTGGAATGTTAAGGGTTTTCCATTGTTTCTCAACAATAAATAGGCTTTCGAGCCTCATTTTAAGACAGTTCAGAGGCATGTAGACGCCACATCTCTTCTCAGAGATAAGCTACCATCGCCCTAGCTGGTTTATTTCCATTACTGTTTGTAAGCATATTTCAGTATTTTACATTAATGAAGTGAAGTATTATTTCTACTACATATCTGTGTTTATGATTATCTCTATAATTTGTTGCGTTCCTGTTTAAATCTAGATCACTTAAACTGCACCCTAGTTTTCTTACCAAATTGACATGATTTGCATATGGTATTTTTTGGTAGAGAGATGTTAGGTAAGTTATGGATTTCTCCCATTTTGCTTGACTTAAGTAATTGACTGAAGCTTAGATGTCCCAATATTTTGTTCCAGAGCTAACTTTCTTCTAATTGTCTCAAATAAAAATGTTCTAAATCGCCTTCCAAGACATGGACATTACATGGAGTTCTCGTTCCTTTTATTATGATCTTACCTATATCGAGATTTCGTACCACACAATTCGTTGATCTGAAAACCACCTCATGACCTTGATCATACATCTCACTAACACTCAGCAAGTTATGTTTAATCCGCCAACAAACAAAACATTTCCATATTTAACCTTTTTTTCACAAAAATAGTGCCTTTTCCTTTGATAGCAGCAGGTGAATTATTTCAAAATGTTACATTATTTTATTTATTTATTTCGTTAAAGGACATAAACTTATATTTATCACATGTCATATGTTTCGAACATCCATTGTTAATGTACCACAAATTTTCTTGATCTCTTGCATATAAAGCTAAACCACAATTATCAGATTCTATGGTTTTCTTTTTCCATACCTTAGATGTTGTTTCTTTTTGTTCATTTTGAAGAGTTGATCGTATTTTTCCTTCTGCTTTCAGTTTCTATATGCCAAAATTTATTGGAAAAGGAACATTCAAATTCATCTTGAAGAGGTGAGAAGGTATTGTAAGATTATTTCTTTAACCTCAACTCATTCTTTTGTTTTATTTCTTCTCTAGTCATGATAGTTTTATAAGCAACACACTGAGCAACATTTTGACAAAAAATATGATAAGTGAAGCATTGGCCATTAAAGTAAAACTTCCTGGGAGTGTAGTACCTTCTTATGTAGCTTTCCCTTTGATTGTGATAAGGTTGATTCACTTGGGAAACATTTGATCCCGTATTCCTTTGCTGAGAGTTGGAATATTGTTGACTGCTTCCTTTTACTACATTAATATGGCTTCATGTACCTATTTCATAAGATTTTACAGTCTTTGATGATTCTCCATTATATCTGAGACCTGTTTTTATAAGAGGAGAGCATTGTTTTTTGATGATTTATTCTAAGTCTCAGATCCTTTAGCAAATCTAAGGTTTAGACTTTTTTCTTTCTCAAGTTCCTTCCTTAGACTTAGCACTTCTAGTTCTAACTTTTGGTTATGCCTCTCTTTTCTAGGATTTGTTTTTTCAGAGCTTCTTATGCTAATGTAGCTTCTTCTAAACAAATGTTAAGCTGAGTTATTTCTTCTATGAGACTATCCTTTTGTTTTAGGGCATCTATGAGGGGGGTGAATCGGTATTTTTAAACTACTTAAACTTTTCTTTTCACATTTAGAGTTTTGTACCCTGTTGTTATGAAGTAAACTCATGTATGTACGTGACTCTAATGAAGACAAGTAGCATATATCTAGTTAGCTAAAATTTGAGTTAATTCATCAACTGTTTAACATGAATTGATGTATCAATACCTCATTAGACATTAATTAAACAATAACCATGTGCAGTAAAAACATAATACACCATCACACATAAGAAACACATCAACACTAATGAATGCTAGGATTTTTAGGTGGAAACCCAATGTGGGAAAAAAATCACCATTGTTGTCGTCTTTGTCTTCTTCTTTTATTATAAAGATAAATTTATTACAATCTTGTACTAGCACAGACTCATACCAGTACGTAGTCACCCACCTTTAGAAGACTACAACCTTCTCTTTTTCGCCAGCCTCTACTAGAAGGAAGCATAACCCCCTTATCCTTTGTTATTTGTGGATCACTTTTCAAAACATTTTAAACTAGATCGATTCCAAAAATCAGATATTAATATTGGAATCAACACGGTATCAAGTCATTAAATCGACTGGATCACTAAATAAAATACCGAAATAACTTATTTAAACAACTAGACCAACTTATATCACTATATGCCCATTGATCAGAATACCAGACTACATATTGTTCATCACAGAAGCTAGATCTCGTCACTACAAACAGTGATCAAGCACATGTCAGAATATATACGTTACTATTCAAAAGAATACCCACGTATATAAACGCTTTCCCTTCAAATTACCTACATACAAATCTCAAAACACAAAAATATGAATCTGAATTACTATACTACTGAAAAAACACTGAAACTCATAATAACCCCATCACAGATCTATAATCCACATATAGATCATCACATAGAAACATCATTACTATTCATCAGTTCAACCCAACCAGCACTGCTAAACACTGATTATCATGCAAGACTTCATCTACAAATAAAAAGAAACATAATAAAACAAATCAATCGTTATCATCAACTCATAGTTCAAAACCCTAGTAGATGTGCATGACCCTTATAATGTATTTCCGCATATGTACACGTTTTTCATAATTGACACCCTCATAAAGATCTTTCCATACTTCAGAATATATATGTGGCTACCCAGAAGAATATTTGCATATGTACGTGACCTTTCTAAAGTAAACCTATGTACATATATGTAATTACTGAGTTAAATATTCCCAGCACACCAAAACACCTGTCAAACCAAAATCTTAGCATGCTCCATAACAAATACACATCATAAAATCATCATCACAAATCTATCAAACCATAAGCATATTATTCATTATATATTCATTTCAGATCTAATATATCTGATCTATTATCATACTCCCTGGTGCACACCTATTTCAGATCAAATCAATCATTAATAACACAATACATGCACACCTAGCACTTTGATCTCCATATCCTTATATATCTTAGGCCTTAGCCAGTGTCTTAGGCCGATTCCATAGTTATGCCGATGGTATTATTTGACGGGATCAAAAATCCATTATTGTGCTCATTACTATGGGCCAATACCATGGTAAATATCCCTGGTATTGAGAATACCATGGTGTGGAAAATGTACGTGAATTTCCTTCACCATACCCGCATATGTATGCGGACTTTGTTTACAGGACCCGCGTATACTTTTTAAAGCATCACCTTTATCCTTCCTTTGTCTTTGAATTGATATTGCTTTGTCCAATCTCTCTGTCACATTTGTACTGGATTGTATACTCATTCTAACACCATCATGTTGACATCTTTATCAAGTAAGTTTCCATAAAGGATAACACATCAGTCATAATGGCAACATGAAGTATCCCATCCACCTGAATTTACTTTGAACTCTAAAATGATTGAATGTTAGACTGAAAAAACATGGTCAACTTCTTGTCTAAACAAGAGTAAACATTCAAATCTCAAGTTTCATAAGATACTTGAGGCTCTTTGAATATATTTTAGAGATTACGAAAAAACTCTTCAATAACAAGGATGTCATCTTCTTGATAAAAAAAAGATATACCTAAAAGGAAATATTCAATAACCACATCAGACTCCATTGCAAACTTTTGCAAATCTGAATCTTCCAGCAGGAACAAAGATTCATCCTTGATACTTGAACAATCATCACCGTACAAATTAGAAAATGGGAATGATTGGGATGATGGTTGTCCACATATTTAATTTGAATAATGGGTTCAATATCGACAAGAGGATGATCAAGACTCGAAGATGATTAATTAATAGGATCAGGAAAATCATCATCTAGGGAAATATTTGAAACGAAAATTAATTCTTCATCAACAAATTGATCTTCCATTTTACTAATCAATTTGGCTTCAACATACAGAGCATCAAAGGGATGGGGACAAGGCACACAAGGAATATATGGTTCTTCTTGAGAATGTTCAAATTCCTTTTGAAATAGAGTACATGATGAATTTGATTCAAAATATTTTCATGATATCCTGACCAAAAAATGAAACTTTTCATCTAAAAGTTGCTAGTCCACATCCTCGTACGGAAATTCATAACAAAGATGAAGGAACCAATTGTCGGTGTCTGAGTGTGAATAACTATTCAACCCCTTTCCACATTTAATTTATCAATCTGGGTGCGTAATTTGTTTCAAGGTTAAATGCGCAAAATATATGCAGGTAGCATTGAGACAATCAATCCCCAATCTTAGATTCAATGATAGAGTTAACAAAAGAACCATTGTGGTAGTAATAAGAGTAAATTACAGAACTATAAAAAGCATTCATAGCAATTAATTAAAATATTGTAACAGAAATCGAATTAGATCAACAAACATGAAATAACAACAAACGAAAATAACGTAGCACCTGATCAGAAGAGTGGGCCCAATTCTCTGACCAAGGCTACGATGGATTCACAACTTATAGGGAGAAAAACAAAATAACTTTCATTCAATTAATTTAACAGTCTTCTGTTACAATCTCAATCTCTTGCACGGCTAACCCTTCTTATAGAATATGTAGAGAAAAATGTCTCTTAATATGGCAACTAATGTCTATCATTATACAATCGTTACAATGACCAACTAGTTGCTGAGAGAAAGACAAGAAAGGTCTGGAATAGGCCTAGAATCCATTATGTTGTTACAACGCTTGTCGATATGATGTTGGAAGCTTAGAATCACTTTTGTGTTTTGCACCCATAACCTTTCACCACTGGATTTGTGGAAATGGAAATATTAGTAACTCGCATAGGAAAAATCTCCATGATTATTACTTCATTAATTAAACATTCCGTGAAGGAAATCGAAGAGGTTTTACCTTATGCATTTAGAAGGATTATTGAATATAAATGATACAAAGGGGTGAGAGAGAGAGTAAAAATGGAGGGAAAAAGTATGCAGATTTGGCACCCAACATCCCCCCCCAACTAGTCTTTCTACATGTCCTCATGTAGCTCGTCATCTCTTCAGATCTGGTTTGGACCGACTGTGGTCAGTGTGCAGCTGAGAAACGCCATATTCCTCGGCCATATCTATCCTTGGAGGTTTATATCCTTCTATCATAAGGACATCCTTCCACCAATCATTACTCACATTGTATTCTGGAGTGTAATGCTCTGCTAGCAGCCAAATGAGGGGAAACTGAAACCTTAGCTCCATCCACTGACCCCATAGGTTTGAATGCATGCAACAAAATGTGGCACCCTTTCTAGTGCTAATGCAAAATTGGGTGCCCCAAAAGGCTCTTGATTTCTGATAGCTGATGACGACATCATCCATCTTCTTTGGAAATTGTCAAGGGCTTTGTCCTGAAAAGTGACTATCTGTCTAACACAGAGGTTAGTACACCATTTCTTTATTGCCATCATTCATTCCTTAGACCCCTCAATCTGTAGAAAGGCAGAGTACCTATTATAAATAGTCATTGATTGACCATTCTTCCTCCTTATTATCAGTGGCTTTGTAGCTTGATTTTCTTCAAAAGTATCATAAGCCTTCCTCCATTTAACCTGGTTAATGGTGTAGGAGGTAAAGGCTCTCAACTGCACATATCCCACGAGTGGAACTGGGTTGAAGCTCTCATCATCCTTCAAGAAATAACTGTGCATGTATAGATCAC
This sequence comes from Pinus tabuliformis, assembly GCA_031772625.1. NCBI lineage: Eukaryota > Viridiplantae > Streptophyta > Pinopsida > Pinales > Pinaceae > Pinus > Pinus tabuliformis. The sequence goes on along the minus strand of CM062807.1, from coordinate 210,993,860 downwards.
ACATCAATTGTTGGTTCACGATATCATGGATTCTTATAATATGTAGGAATTGTATTGGGTCCTTGATCTCATGGTTCATCTCATTGTAGATGCTTTCCAGGCAAAAGAAAAAGAACTTCTCATGAAGAAAGAAAGTGTAACTATGGTTAGGAGGTTGACATGCCATTACTTGTTGTGTCAAGGTAAACATATGTTCCTTATTTTCCTTCAACACTATTGGCTTGTTGGGGCTTGACCCAGGTTCAGAGTTAATTAGCCAAACAAATCCTTGTACTACTAGCCCTTTCGGAAATAGTCGATGGAACGCGGACTGAGGTCTCACATAAAGCAGTATGGGGGGGATGCTAAAACTAGATTTCCGCACCCTTGAGATGTCTAAGGGGTTGATTTAGTCCAACTAGGAATATCTTCATGCACTTCCTTGACCTGTGGGACCTTCACCCTTGTTATATTTGCCTTTGCGCAACCCTAACTAGGGGTTGTGGGGCTTTCGCACTGCTCGAGCAGTCATCTGTGCTATCTCCCCAAGTCACACCACAGATATTACTTATCTTCTTATAAAAATTAGTTATCTTCACGTAAACAGATACCTTATATTATATTTACTTATTCGGCACATTCATATAAGTTCACGCAGTAAATAAACAGTAAACTTGCAATTCATACCCAATATACTTAAATGCATAAAACAAGAAAAAGATACACAAAAATATGGTAAAACTTCTCTTTATTAATGCTTCCAATGGTTAAAGACTCAACCTACCCTGTGCACTCAGTTGTAGGGGTTCGCGCACTCAGTTGCGGACTACTAGGCCTCTGTGCACTCAATTGTAGAGCTTCTCCATCTCTACAACCCAAAACTAGACTTTACACTTCAGATAGTTTGCTATGCTTCTATTCCATGATCCTCTATTGATGTATTTTTACACTTAGAGCCTCGCTCTAGATCTCTAAAATTGACACTACATTTGCAAAAGTAAAGGCGGACAACCCTATGACTCTATTACAACTTTTCACTACGCACCCACAAATCGCAAAGTCTTTATAATGGACTGAGTCAAAACTTGGGCTTTAAGCCCCAAAACATGCCTTCGGGGATCCCATGCCCAACAGGCCCCCAACACAAATATCATGACTCGCCCTTGAGTCACTCTGTCAGTGCGGAGATCTTCGCGTCGAGACCTCCCAACTCTGCTCGGACGGCTGCAAGGTCCGCAGTGCAGTGAGCGACTGCTTGTTGTATCTCTTCTATGCGTTGTTCCAAGACCACGGTGTCAGAACTACTTCCCTGGATCTGTTCCTTCATCCCCTGCATCTGCTTATAGTCCCGTGCTTTCTTTCAGCTACCTAGAGTGTGAAGACTGTGCTTATGTCAGCTAGTCAGATAGTCGGGCCCCCCATGTATGGCTTCAATCGATTGCCATTCACTTTTCCTAGGAAAGGTTCTCCATTTACCTTTACCAGCTGCACTGCACCTCCGTCTGTGACCTCCTTAACAACATACGGTCCCAGATAATGCATTTTCAACTTTCCTGAGAATTTATCAAACTTACTGTCATATAGTAACACCAGATCATTTACCTTGAAGGTGCACAACTTAATATGTCGATCATTCTAGGCCTTTTTGCACTGCTTTTGTACCTGCTGATGGAATCCAGCCAAATACCATTCCTCTTCGAGTTCCTCCAACTACAAGAGCCACTCCTCTAGAGCTCTGTAGTCCGTCATACCTGTAAGTGCTACTATGCGCAGACTAGGCACAATATACTCCATTGAAATTATGGCTTCCACTCCATAGACCAACCAGAAGGATGTCTGTCCCGCCAGTTTCTTACACATTGTCCTATAAGCCCATATAACTACTAGTATGCGTAGGTTCCAATCACTCCGCTGTGCATTATATACCTTGTTCAATGTTTCACACACTTCGTTAAAGGCTTCTGCGTGGGTAGCCTTCTGTGTACTCGTTCTTTCCACACTTCGTCGTCCCATCTGGAGGGACCATTCACGTAATTGCCTCAGAAACACCTACTTATTAACTGTGTTCTTGAATGCAAAGTCCATGTGCATCCACGTAGGTTGTTTAGCATATGCATGTACCCATCTGGACAGATGTGCACATGGATCACTCCATCCATCATACTTTTCTTTTAGACGTACCTGAGGCTTCCCAAAATGAATGTGCATCATTCTCTTTCATTCGCGCTAGTCGTCAAAGCTTCCTTGGTGCATACCCCATCACCTCGTGGGCGTAGAGCGTAGTACCCATTTCAAAGCCTCGAAACGCTACTGTTCTGACACCTCTCTTTCAAATCTATTCAAGAAAGCATCTACCTCACTTAACCCATCATAAGTAGGCAGATCCCTTACTTCCGTTGATATGCAGCGCAATGATCTTGTCATCATGTTGCAGTTTAGTGTGGTTACCTTATGTAACTGGTTCTGCCATCGCTCTATCTCTTCATCCAAATCCGTCATACAGGAGCTTTCGTGCTCCCATGAGATTCGTCCATCCACGGTGGGATTTACCCAGTCTTGCTCTCGCGCGGTTATCTTGTAGATGCAGTCTAAGTCATCGTCACTTTCATAGTTGTGCACTGGCTTCGTGTAGTGTGATCCTTCTGCAGGGTCCAAAGGTACGACTATGTGCAGAGACTTTTTCTCAAAAATCATCTTGCACTTCTTCATATTTATCACCACATTCATGTCAGTGGCCCAATCTATTCCTAATAGCATGGGGTAGGGATTATTGTCATCAACAATCTCTATCACTTCAAAGTCTACTAGCGCGCTTGCTCCTTCGATATCCACGGTGATTCCTTGCAATCTTCCCATAGGTGTGATCTTTTGTTGGTTTGCCATTTGCAGTTGGATAGGAGACCATTGTAGCATAAGCCTTCCCATGCGCTCCCATGTCTGTTCTGGCAGAACGTTCGTGTTCGATCTGAAATCCATAATCACTTGGTCCATCTCATATTCTCCAATCTGCATGGTCAATCTCAATTCTCTTCCCATCCTTGTTGCATGCTTTCCAATCTTTTGAACTACATGTGGTTCTCTTGGCGCAGCCCCAACTCATTTATTTATGAGTTCCTGCAATCCCTTTACAGCCTTGGTGTCACGCAGTAGCTTCATGCATGTTTCTAGGAACATCGTGAGCATTGATGGCTCCATTTTTGGCTTCGGTATGTCTTTGTTTCCTAAAGTGGAGGGATCAACGAAGCTCTTCCTGGCTTCCATGAAGGTTTCCTTAGTGCACTCCAAATCAAACTCTGGTTCTTTCGTCGGAGCCTTGCGAACCCAAGTACTATCTTCCGGCTGCTTTCCTTTATCATCCCCTATTGTAATGCCACTTCGGAGCATAATGTTCATGGAATATCATTTGTCGACGCCTTTCGAACCAACCAGTGTGGTTCATCGTCAGGACAAGTTGAAGAAACAGATCAAGCTCATCATGTTAAATAGACTAAGCGGAGCCTCCAACAGCTATCCTTTCTAACAGCTAGTTTGACTCAAGGACAGGGGTCAAAATTATTATAATTGTTTAATTATCAAAAGTTATAGGTTAATTAATAATTTAAAGGAAAGTTAGTTGAATAAATGGCCTTAAAATAATAGAATACCTAAAAAGTAATATAGAAAGTAATAGAAAGTTATAGGACCTAGGTTAATTAAAATTATTACTTTCTATATTACGTTTTAGGTATTCTATTATTTTAAGGCCATTTATTCAACTAACTTTCCTTTAAATTATTAATTAACCTATAACTTTTGATAATTAAACGATTATAATAATTTTTACCCCTGTCCTTGAGTCAAACTAGCCGTTAGAAAGGATAGCTGTTGGAGGCTCCGCTTAGTCTATTTAACATGATGAGCTTGATCTGTTTCTTCAACTTGTCCTGACGATGAACCACACTGGTTGGTTCGAAACGCGTCGACAAATGATATTCCATGTGATTTTCGCCAAAGAATCTTTCTTAACTTGATATGGATCACAAAAGCCTAAACTCTATTACACAATGTTCATGTTAGGGCCTTCCTTGCGCAGCTCAGACCTCATCATTTGCAGGTTCTAAGTCAGGGGAGGTTGGAGCGCTCCCTTGTCGCACAACCTCGCTATCAGTGTGGGACAATCATTTGTCTCGTGATTAAACAAGGTACAATACAAACTTGATGGGCGCATTGGATTCATACAATCATGGGCATAATGTCTTGGCCCCCCACAATTGTAACATATCAGCTGTTTGCGACCTCTTCTAGGTCCTCCTCCACCTCGGCCTTGTCTGTGCCCCTAAAATTCGGTCCATGCCACTCTTGCGTTCTAGTAAAGGGGCTGCATTTCAGCCTAAACTCTATAGGTGGGAGTCCTATCCATAATCAACTCATAGCTTCTACAGGTGTGCTCATCATGTCCCAATGATATACAAAAATTACAAAATGACTGTTGTGTATTCTGCGTGTACTTTTGCAACAAATGGTAGTTGTCCATAGTATGCTTTCCTCCTATTTGACAAATCACGCACCACAAAGTAGGCATCGCGCTAGGTCCTACTTGGGCCTCTGGTCTTAATGGCATCAGTCCTCCTCCCGTGAGGTAATTCACGAACACTGGGCAGTGGTCCTTGTCATGACCCCGACCCTTACATTTAACACACCATACCTCTTTGCATACTTTCGGGCAAGCTGTTCTATCTTGTTTCAGACTTTGCATCTCAAGGCATAAGTTTTTCAACTGTGCATGGATCTGTTGAACTCCATGGTTAGGATCTTGCATCAGGGTCACATACAGCCACATCGTGATCTCCAAGGCCTCTGCCTAAGTTGTTAACCTTTGTTTTGACAGCATGTTTCTCAAATGCAACGTTAGCGATGTTACAAACCATTCGCAGTGTTGCCCATCTGTCAAATTCATATTATCTTTGTGAATCATGCACTTCAGTCTCTAATCTAATTCCCAGGGGGTCTCACCTGGTAGCATTGTGATCTCCTTGAACCCAATGATCGATTGCGCCTCTGACTTCGGCCTGTTAAATTCTCTATTCAGTGCAATTTGGATATTTGTGATCCCCGCATTCGGATTGTCATTAGAATGCTTAATATACCAGGTCAACGCACGATCCTACAGAGCATTGACCAATGTTGCTTTCTTTATATTGTCATATATAACTCCCTGTGCTTCCCATACAACTTTTATCACGAACCAAAATTAGTCCAGATCTTCATTTCCTACTCCCTAGAACACCAACAACTTTATCTTGCTTGCCATGTTGACTCGCGGTGGTGGCGGAGGTGGTACAGGGGAAGATGGGGGTGAAGGCGGTGAAATTGGTGGTGGTGTGGGTGGGGGTGGTGTGCCCAAAATCCTTTGCCTTATCAAATTGATCACACTTCTTGGTGAGACCTCGCGAGCTCCTCCTCATCCCCTTGCGGAGGTGAAATTAATGGGCTAGTTTCTAGTTTTGTACTACCTTCATTTCTGTAAATTCTCCCACTTTGCATAGCCCTGAACATCAATGTATTCACATAATCCACTTTTCACATAGTAGAATTTTAATCCAAGTGTTCAGAGATTTAACATACTTACCTCGTGGTCCTTTGAGGAAGCATCACTCTGCTTCACTATAGTTGACTGAAGTATCTACTGTGAACTCAGTAATGAATTCTCCTATAATTCGATTGGGCCAGTGATCAACAACACGTGCGTGATCTTATCCTCTGATGCTTCCAATATACGCACCAACTTTGGAGTCCACACAATAGGACTATCGAGCTTGCACCATCCTTGGCTATTTGCTAACTTTGCGATCCACTCGTACAACTCAGTAGGGAAAGATGCAAAGAAAATTTCATGGATCTCTATGTACAGGTAGCAGTCTAACCACTCCTCTTTTGATAGTTACAAATCCATGTTCTCTTGTGCCATGAACTCGTGAATTCTCCTGTCCAACCAACCTTCAATTTCTTAGTTGGATTCCAATGATACGACATCAGACATCTCTATGTAGATTTTAGTCCTGACAATGGAACCATTTGTTGGCTTCTTGGGGCCTGACCCAGGTTCGGATTTAATTAGCCAAACAAATCCCTATACTATTGGCCCTTTCGGCAATAGTCCATGGAATGCAGACTGAGGTCTCACCCGAAGCAGTATGGGGGGATGCTAGAACCAGGTTTCCGCACCCTTGAGATGTCTGAGGGGTTGATTTAGTCCAACTGGGAATACCTTCATGCACTTCCCTAACCTGCGGGGCCTTCCCGCCCTATTATATTTGCCTTCACGTAGCCCTAACTAGGGGTTGTGGGGCTTTTGCACTGTTAGAGCAACGATCTAAGCTACCTCCCCAAGTCACACCATAGATCTTACTTATCTTCTTATAACAATTAGTTATCTTCACGTAAATAGATACCTTATATTATATTTACTTATTCGGCACATTCATATAAGTTCACGCAGTAAATAAAAAGTAAACTTGCAATTCATACCCAATATACTTTAATGCATAAAATAGGAAAAATATAAATATAAATATGGTAAAACTTCTCTTTATTAATGTTTCCAATGGTTACAGACTCAACCTACCTTGCGCACTTAGTTGTATGGGTCTGCGCACTCAGATGTAGAGCCTTCTCCTACTCTACGACCCAAAACTAGACTTTACACTTCAGATACTCTGTTATGCTTCTATTCCATGATCCTCTATTCATGTATTTTTACACTTAGAGCCTCGCTCTATTTATACAATCCCATGGTCTGCGGACCATGGGTAGATCTCTCAAACCAAAACTACATTTACAAAAGTAAGGGTGGACAACCTTATGACTCTATTACAACTTTGCGCTCTGCGCCCACTAATCACGGAGTATTTACAATGGACTTAGCCAAAATTTGGGCTTTAAGCCGTAAAACTTGCCTTGTGGGGATCCCATGCCCAACAAACACCTGTGTCTGCCCTTCTAAATCCCTTATCTTTCTCTATTGTTTCTCCTACCTCTGTTTTTCTTTGTCCAACTGGTCTACATACTCGATGATAATCGTAGAAGCCTGCTCTCAAACCCTTGTTGTCTCCTTCTTTTGTTCATTCACAACAGATTTCCATCTTTGAATTTCAGCCGCTAAGAAGAATTCTTGGGCCTCAAACAACTGTTCTATAGGACCAATCTATGTAGAAATAAAAGTCATGGGAACATCTTCTGTCTGTACAGTTGTCGAGGAGACCTCCACCTTGGGCCTTACAACCTTCCATTTATATTTCTTTACCTTCTTCTTCAACCGAGATACCTACTTTCTCAGCTTCCAAACCTCCATTTTTAACTGCATGGTCTCTTTGAACTGAAGTTGATACCTCTCATTGAGAGGTGGTATCCTTCTCTCACACTATTCTGCCCACTCTTCTTTAATAGTAAATTCGTTTTCTAGCCCCACAACTGGTTTAGGAGGTGGTGGATTTCCTTTAGAGGCATCGACTGGTTTGTTCATCAGGTATTCCTTACTTGGTTTCCTATCCTCGAGAGCACTTTCTTCCTCAAATTGTCTCAATTCAGGAATGTTCGTTGCCTAGACAGTGCCTTTGTCGATCACTGCTTTCTCCAATCTTGCTGTAAAAGTTTATTTCTCAACTTTTTCTTCAGGAAGCCCCTACTGGGAATCCGCGAGTAATGAGCCAACAATGGTTGTGCCCTCTTTCTGCCGACGTACTTCAATATGGGAGGAACAACAATTTCTTCTGTTGAATCATGGGAGGAATGGACCTTCCTTTCTCCTCTTGGCATTGTGGCCTAAAACGGAGAGTGGGGAATGTCCTCCACCTGGTCGATACTAGTCCTGCCTGCTACTTCTAATTATTCTTCCTCTTCACCTTCGTTCCTCAATTGAGTTGAGCCTTCTTCATGTGGTTCCTCTTGTCCTGTGATCAACGTTGGTTCTTGTGGAATAATGGCAACCTCAAGATTTTCCTCTTCCATGTTTTCATGTCCTGACTAAGTTGGTGGTGGTTCTTGTTTAGCACCCCCACTCATTTCAACATCCATGTTTTTTTGGGAAAGTGATGCTGGTCCTGGTGTAATAGCATCACTTGCCAGCTCTTTGACCAGAACTTCTTCTCCTTGCGCTTCATTAATGAAAGTTTATTCCTGAAAAACAACCTCAACTCCATCCATCATCTTCATGTCTCCTTCGATAGGTTCCATAGGCGAGGCTGGTTCTTATGTGAAAACCTCGAGTGTATCACCAATCGTCTCCTCCAATTCCATTTCTGCAATAATAGGCTCCACAGATGGGGCTGGTTCTTGTGTGAAAGCCTCAACTATGTCACCAACTATTTCTTCCACTTCCACGTCCATGTCTGCAATAACAGGTTCCACAGTTTCTTCCACTTCCATGTCTGTATTAACAGGTTCCACAGCCGAGGCTGGTTCTTGTGTGACAGCCTCAACTGTGTCACCGACTGTTTCTTCCACTTCCACTTCCATCTCTTCTTGTTCCTCTTCTTCTTTCTCCATTTCCTCAAGCTCCTCTTCTCCTCCTGTTGTACCAGTAGGGGATGCTAGTCCTTCCTCTAATCCTTTTGGTTCTTCCTCTCCTCCTACTATACCAATAGGATATGTTGGTTCTTCCTTGGGCTCTTCTTCCTCTCATGTTGTACCAGTAGGAGATGCTAGTTCTTTCCCCTCCAATTTCTCTCTAGCAACTATAACAGCGGCCACTTCCTCCTCCGTCATCTTGAGGAATTGTGCCTAAGGTACTTGCAATTGGGTCAATGCAAGCATGACCAACAGTTGAACTAATCCATGGTTTTTGAGGACTGCCAGCACTTGACGTGAGTGCCGAGCGGACTACGCCATAAGTTGAAGACTCTTCATCAAGAAGAAAGGCATGTTTAGAGAATGAACTTGTGCCTATGGAAATCGAAGGTGGGCTAGAATTTTGAAGTGGTATTTAAACAGGGTGGTGAACCACCCCTCACAAGTTATATATTTCATAATAAATCCTGCTACCTCACCCCATGGATGCGGCAAGGACTTACGGTCATGTCCCCTTCCATTTAGAACATTGCTTTCTCTAGCCTGCAAAAACAATTCCAGGAATTCGGGCAGTGGAGCCTTTCTTGAGAACCACTTCTACCCCTACTGTGTTAACCCACTAACTTCTACAATAGCCTCTTCTGTGACAGGGATTTCTAATCCTCTAACCCTCAATAAATTCTCATCCAAATTCATCATTAAATCTACCATGATCCCCTCGTCTAACCCCTGCAATCTGTTGAAATAAACATCCCATCATACCTTTAGAAATATCTACCATACATATGCATGATTGCAGACCAGGGTTGTATCCTTGGGTTCATGGCACATAACCAGTCCACTCGTCTTATAGAAATTGTAACAACACTTTGGACGCAATAGACCATTGGGAGGAGTGACATTGACCAACTTCTTGCAGTAACAGCATGGTAAAAAAAATGAATAAAGTGGGACGACGGTAAAACGGTGGGTAATTTCTCGGGAAACGAAGAGAATCATGGTGGATTATGGTGGATGCGATGAATGGTATGGTAATTATTATGCATTAAATGAGAAGGTACATATCTCAAATCCCAACCCATGCCAATGATTATGCATAGTAATGATGGAGATCAAGTAGCATACCATCGCACAAGGTTTAATGATGGTAATTGTTTAATCATTAGTGCAGTTTTAATTATGTCGTTGTTTAATTATGATGGCACCCCCCAAATTATAAATAGCCATGTACAGCATGTCAATGTATTTTCCATAGAATATTTAATTTAATTCGTAAAAGTCAATGGTGACGTACTTGGCAACCCTACCTGACAGTTGGCAGAGTAATGACGGAGTAACAACAACTGAGGAGTAACAACAACCAAGGAGTAACAACATCGGTGGAGTAACATCATCGACAGAGTAACAGTACCCAACGAGTAACAACACCCAAGGAGTAACAAAATTTGTGGAGCAACAACACCCAACGAGTAACAACATCTGAGGAGTAACAACACCCAAGGAGTAACACGACCCAAGGAGTAACAACACCCAATGAGTAACAAATGTTCATTTGAGGAGTAAAAACACCCAAGGAGTAACAATACCTAATGAGTAACAACATCCGAGGAGTAACAACACCCAAGGAGTAGCAACACCCAATACTTAGAAAATTTCTGGGAGTAACAACAAACATTACTTCGAAATTTTTTTCAAGAAGATCAGTATTAGTGGAGTGACTGTCCTCATTAATCAAGAAATTTTTCAGCTCCTCAATTATTGCATCTTGATAGTAGCTCCTGCAAAAGGACAAACAAGTGAGTAGTAACAACATTTTATATATATATATATATATATATATATATATATATATATATATATATATATATATTTATATATTTATATTTATATATGTTTATTTATGTTTTTTTCTTTTTTAATTCAGGGTATCTTCTGCACCAACAACCTTCAATCCATATTTTTCAGAGAGATGTTTGATGAAGTCTTCTCCGGAGGCTGGGCGATGGTAGAGTCTAAGTCAATGTCCATTTACAATGAAAAAAACATGGGAATCATCGATTGTAATCAATTCGACGGTCCCATTTTCAAATACTCTATCAAACTCATATGGTCCCTGCCATCATGAGTAAAGCTTTCCTTTTAAAATCCTTAAAGAGGGAATCATATAGTAATGTCCAAACCCCTCTATGAAACACATTATTTTTAATAAATTTATCGTGCCGTTTTTCTCTCTGTTGTTGTATGGCGGCAGTTCTCTGGACAACCATTAAACGAATTTCATCCAGCTCATTTAGCTATTCCAGCCAGTGTTTCTGGGCTTCTGAAAGATCCAGTCCTACTTCCAGAGCTATTCTGAGCATATTGATTTCAAATTCCATTGAGAACAGTGGGAATTTTCCATAAACAAGTTCAAATGGTGAAAATTTTGTTGTGTTTCTGTTAGCTCTGCTACACTTTGCGACATTTCATGGATTGAAAGTGGGTGTGGCAGTGTTTTTTCATGCCTAAGGAGATCATAGCAGTTCACTTTATCCTTCCCTCTTCATATTCTTTATACCCTTATAACTTCCGCTACCTCAGTTTCCTCCTCCCCCTTCATTTTCCTTACTCTCCCTTAACCCCATTATTTCCATTTTCCTCTATAATCCTTTGTAAACACCGTATAAACCCTTTTTCCCTCAGGTCCCAGGCGCAAAGCTAAACCTATCAAACCATGGTCATATAACCGCGCGCATACAAAAAGCGTTACCATCGAGGCCCTCCCCTGTCACATCAACCAATAAACATATATGTTAGACCCCCCACCGTTCGATCGTGCCTGCCATATGATCCGACGGCATTCAATGATCCTCATCCCGCAAGCCACACACGCGATAACCTACAGGGAGAATGGTTTCTCACCCATCACATCTACCACGCATTGTTGTTGTATTCGATCGCGCGGATGCGTACGAATACCGCCCACCTTTGATAAGCGATGCGGGGAAACCGCTTACCGCAATCCCGTACGATCCCCGCGGAGCTCTTGCTCCTGATAGCCGTCCGATCATCCTTGCCACAATCCGATGGCCCACATCTGTCTCCACCTGCTTTCCCCGATGGCTCCCTCTGATTCAATCTCCTCCGTCCATCTGCAGGATCTGACAGCTATTGTTTATTCCCGTCCCGCCCATGCATCCTCCATGTTGTTTTCATGCCTCTAACCTATATCATTCTACACCCGAAGGAGGAAGGAGCCCATGATCCAATACTCTGTGCATTAAATCCTCAACAACCCCATTCAATAAGCAGCATGGCCGAGGAAGAAAGGTACATAAAAAAGAAGTTAAAGGCATTAATCAGTCATGGAGCCTTATACACATTACACTCCATCTGCTCAGAGAAGGACGACTGAGTAGTAGAGAATGTCAAATGAATTTATTGAAATAGCAGTTTGTATTAGAGACCCATATCTGATTGTAAATGTGGTTGGTGGTCCATTATGACCCCTCCACACATAGGATAGCAGATATTTTTTGTAAACAAACTCCATATATACCCAAAAACAAGATGTAATGAGGGTTGATGAATGATATTTTGATGTAAAGTTCAACTTCTGGAGACTGTAACTACTGTGATACCTACAGCGTCTGGTCTTCATTTTCAGCTAATACAAGATTGTTTTGTTGTTAATTGCTCACTTTCCACTTCTTCTTTGTTCCAAGCTGTGCCTATTATGCATTTTTCATATGCTCTTGATTTTTAGCATTAGAGGGGCTGTCATCCCACCTCTGTGTTAGAATCTAGTAAGTGTTATTGAATGTGAATGTAGGTTTCTATTGTTTTAATGCTAGAGAGCTGTCATCCCGTCTGTGCATTAGGAAATAGATTTGTAGACCTCTTTACTAGTTGTCGCTGGCCATCACAGGGTCCTGTGCATCTGCTGGTGTGATCAGTATTCTCCATTTCCACTTAATCCTCAAACTGTGAGTAATTAGTGGTCTAAAGCCTTGTAGTCTGGGGGTGTTCACCCATGTCTGGGGTTAAGCATAGTAGAAGTGGTTATCTAGCTTGAATATGTATCATTCCTTCCATTCATCCACCATTTTCCAACATTTTTTTTGAGTTTGTAATGTTCCCTAGCATCTCTGATATAAAACCCAGGAGAGTTTCTTGGGGTGATAACATTAATTGGCGTCGTTGCCAGGGAGAGGAGATTGAAGGTCAGCTTCTCTGGGAGGACACAGTTCCATATTTTGATGATAAACAAGGTTTGGGCACATTTCTGGTTGTAATCATCTATCTGGCGAATCCACTGAAGGAAGACCAACTTTTGGCAACTCCACATTGAAGTTCTGGCTCAGTTTGTGAGAAATACTCTAAGAAATCCTCAGAAATCACTAGCTGAACTAGTGCCTGACCCTGAGAGGACTGTCAAATCGAAGAAAGCATCATAGAAAGGGGCATCAGGATCAAGTAAGCCTAAGAAATCTCATGCATCTCTGAAAGATAAAGTTATAGCTGAAGATTTACAGTTTGAAGATTGAGAGCCCAACACTGTTAATAAGGAAATTCCTTCAGAGATTAATACAACCCCATGTCCATCTAGTTCTCCTTTGAATCTCAACCCAAAGAAAGTTTCCCATACAGTCCAAAACAATCCTTTGTCTCTACCATCCATCACATTATTTCCTACCATCCAATCTGCCAATATCCTTCCACATTTTCCAATCATGGCAGGCTAGCAAGCACCTACGAAGATAGAAAGAATTGTAGCTGCCAGGTATGGACCCTTGGTCTTGCCTGTTCCTTTAAATCCCATGCCTGTTGGAGAATATCAAAAATATATGCCCAAGTTTACTGGAACAGAGGGAGTAACAGAAGAACACCTTGAAGCTTTTTATAGTTATGCTGATAACTTAGATATAAGTGAAAATGATGTGTGGATGAGAGTTTTTGTCCAAAGCCTTGATGGAGAGGCCAGGAAGTGGTTCAGAGAGCTACCCCAGAGATCTATAACAGACATTGAAGCCTTAGATGATGCATTTTTTAAGCGCTGGGGAGATAAAAAAGACTTGATGTATTATCATACTGAGTTTGGTAACCTGAAGAGGGAAAATGGGGAATCATTGCCTAATGACAATAAAAGATTCAATCATATGTATGGTAAGATACCAGCTGAAGTAAAGCCTACCCCCACCTCTGCCAAACTCACTTATGCCAATGCTTTTGACTCTGATTTCTGCCTGTTATTGAGAGAAAGAAGATGTGCCACTCTAGCTGATATGCAGGATGCAGCACTAGAGGTGGAATCCAATATTATGGATGCAAAAAAGCTAAAAAGTCAAGCTGATAGAAGGAGGTAGAGAGGTCAAGCTTCTACTTCCTTTGCTTCATCTTTATAACCTAAATTAGATAAAATGACTAAGATGATAGAGTCATTGGCTGCTGAAATTTCTAAGCTAAAGGTTGAGCAAAATTCAGCAAAGACAGGGCAGCAGAACACATTAGCTCCAAGAAATCCCAATCCATTCAGAAGAGCAAATGAACAGTTACAAATTATTTAGAGGGGTGAAGAATGAAAAGAAGAACAGAAAGTTAAAGCTCCTTTCCAAAATGTAGTCATGGATGTTATAGACATTTTTGGGCACTACAACCCCAAGCATGAAATGTCCATAAACCAAGGGCTCCTAAGTCCCTAAAAGTGTTGTTCTAACCCCTAAAGGAACAGGGTCAACTGATTACATCTTCTCCCAGAAGTTCTCAATGAAAAACTGCTCAAAACTAGTCAAAACAGGATCATTTTAGCTGCTCCATAGGCAAAGTGCATTGCATCTCACCTAAATACACTATGTGGGTGCATTGCATTTCAAAAAACCCTTCTATGGGGTGTGATGAGCGAGAAGTGACAAATGGCAGTGTCATTCCGCGAGGTGGAGAGGCATGGAAACTTCCAGAAACTTCTCCTGTGACACTTGCCTCTCTGAATTCGACCAAGGATGAGTAAGAGATCATCAATCTCCAAGTGGAAGCAAGAACTATCAGAGGGAAGACACTAATCAAGTCACAAGCTGACTCATCTCCCTTACAGATATCTATATATGGATCCCTCATCCCAGAGATCCAAAGGCTGGAATTTTGCATATTGTAAGGAATTGTTGTTGGTTTCTTGAGACAACATCAGATTGTTGGGTGATCTAAGCTTTGTATGAGGTGAAGAGGGGCTTCCTTGCTGAGAGGATGATGCTGGGTTAGAACAACTAGTTGTAACTCCCCTTGGCTCTTTCTTGTTTATCAATAAAAGCTATTCAAGTTTTCCTCCATACTCTTGTATCATTTATGTTTGTTGCTTTTGTATGGTCAATTTACATCTGATCCTAGATTGTTTATGATTATAGATCCATGTTCTTGTATAGTGCTATGCAACTGTGATCTTACAGGTATTCTATGAAATTAGACGTGCAAGGGAACAAGTAGCGAAAGACTATCAAGAGAGAGAGGAATCGAACTAGGATATTAGCGCAAGACAGAGGTTGGTCTTCTTTGTTCTTCTCTCATCTATACTTCATAAAGGAAAAACGAAAGTAGCTTTACTTTGTTTGTTTCTAAGGTAGCTATCACACCTTAGTGGGATAAGCAGTTCTATGTAGACACTTTTCCCTGTAACAAAATGGCGACTCCGCTGGGGACGAATTA
The DNA here is from genome assembly GCA_031772625.1 of Pinus tabuliformis. Classification (NCBI taxonomy): domain Eukaryota; kingdom Viridiplantae; phylum Streptophyta; class Pinopsida; order Pinales; family Pinaceae; genus Pinus; species Pinus tabuliformis. Next base: position 210,978,662 of record CM062807.1, on the reverse strand, counting down.
GTTTGTTTGTTTATCTTCCTTGTTGTCTATTTTATAAACTTACAGACAGAGACTGAAGTTGGGCCAGGTAGCTTTCGAACTGCATTTCAAAGTAGATAAATGCCGCTTCAGTCAATCTCCAGGATTTGTTTATAAATTAAACAACTGATTTACAAACTCTCTGATTCCCCTTGTGATAGCTCTTAGATCCTCCTTAGATCTACCCCTGATTGTTGCATTACTGATTACCATTTGCTCGGCCAAAACCCATGAACTGAACTGCAAACCATGACCCGGAACCCAAGCAAAGTCTTGTCTCTAGCCCAGCGCAGGTACTATTCTGTGAATCTGAAATTTAGCGCACTTCCCGAGTGTAGTAGGTGCGCTGCATTTCAAATTCCCTGTGTTATAGGTGTGTTGATCAGACTAGGCACTGTTCAGTTTTGGTTTCTGTGATTCATTCTTTCCAGTTCTATTCATGAATTTTGCTGCCTGTGATTAGTTTATCTCTGTTTGAAACCCCTTTTCTTTGCTGTTATAATGCCTCCTTTGTATAAAAGAACTATAAATGTTTTTGTGTATTTGTTGAGTCATTTTCAGTTCTCCTTTGCAAAAGTAATGTAATCGTACTGTCGTCCTTTGATTTGAAAGCGTCGCAAGTGTCGTTTTCAGTCATAGGAAAGAGTTTGATTGCTGTAGATAGTTGATTATCCTGTTACTATTGTATTTGGTCTGAATTTGTAATTTTTCTAGTGTCGAAAGCAAGTATTTATTTCCAAATCGTAAAGTGTTGTGATTGTCTCCATTTTTTATTTCGAAAAGAAACTTGTTGATAATTGTCGCTTGAAAAGTAATTCAGATTTGTGCATTAGCTTTCTTTTTCCATTCACATACTAAGAAAGCAGAAAACAAATACATGCATGTGCATTTGCATTTAGACTGTTTGATTGGTTTGGTTTAGGAAAGTGCATTTAGAGTGTGCTCTTTGCTCTTTGTGAAAGAATATTGTCTCTCTTTCCTTAGTAGCTAGGATTTTCATTGCACAAATAAGATAAAAGACTGTTTATCATCTTAGATTGCATTTTAGGAATTACACATCTACATCTTGCGGTGAACCTGAAAGGCAAACTTCATAAACAAGATCAACTATAAAATAAATTCAATGAATCTAACAACGCTTTGGAACCTAATGCACAACATTTAGAAGTCTAGGCTAGAGACGTATTCTGGCGTCGTAAAGCCTGGTAATTGTTGTTCTCACTGATGGTTGGGTGATTCCTCCACTTTGAGACGATAAGTGCCAGTACGGACTTGTGCTCCCACGTACCGTCGAGTATATTTTGGGAGACCACAATAGGCTTAATCATTTATCCATAGGAAGTTGTGTCTGCCGCCCTATCGATCATAATGCATTGAACACAACATTCGGGAAGATTGACTGCCGTACCGTAAAAAGTATTCTGCATTTTTGCGATTGGTTTGGTAATCCCTCTGCCTAGATTTCCAGAGCAGTCCCTTTCGTTCCTTTTCAGACTCCTTAACGAAAAAGGTCCATTTGAGCACTTGTCACTTCAGGCTCATTAAAAATCGAAGGCAACTAGAGTCATCTTTTGTTTTTTCTCGACTCTTAAAAATTGAAAAAATAAGTTGTGTCAAAGCGTCTAAAATTCATCTAATTTGGAAACATACTTCCCCTTTATTTTTAGTTGATTGAGTAATCCGCAATCGTGGAAGAAAGTCAATTGAAACCCCGTCGTTCGCGGAGGCTTATGAGTCAATCGTCTTTGTCTCCGAAATTGAAGCTAGTATGGACAAAGCGAACTCATTTAACCAGTTCCAAATCTCCTGTTAAAGTTAGAACAAGTGTTCCAACAACATCAAAGATTCCGGTTACTCCAAACATTTCTGGTGTCCCTGCCCTTAAGAAGAAGTTCAGCAGCCACAGAAGGATAGTGGTATTGATCCTAGTCTGAGGGTAAACACTTGTATCACTGAACCCGTTCCATCTACAACCGGTTCGGAGAGTGTTGCCCCCCAAACATCTGTCGCTGCAGATTCGATACCTTCTTCGGCACCAGAAATATTCTACGGACCTAACGGTCTACCCCTTCCACCTGGTCTGATTGCTATAGAATAGATTGTGGAAGATCCTCCATCTAGTACTCCATCGCAATTTGGAGTCGGGATCACTCTGTATCCTTCTTCATCAGAAGTTAGTCTACCGCCAGTGGAAGCTCCTGTAGAAACGCTAGGTAATCTTTTGGATAGACTAGAAATGTCTGAACAACCATCAACATCTAGGACTGTGTCGTCTGACACAGCGACGGTAGAACTCCCTACTATCACTCTGACAATGTTCGTCGGTATACCATCTGTCCCAACTAGCTCTCAATCGCTAGAAGGAGCCCACTCAAGGGCCATTTCGACAGTACGGTCTGTTCCTGTTTGTTCATCTGGAATAATATCCGGAAACCCTTATGTTGAGTCTCAACAAATTGATCCATTTGGAGGTCAATTTGGGCAGTCCGGCCTTCAAGGGAAAACCATTCCCTTAAGTACTGGATTACCACCGTATGGGGGGTAGTATGCCCTTTCATTATCCCCTTCGGGAGGATAGACATACGGGAGTTCACAACAAAATTCGGGTTATGCTGGAATTACTTCAAGCGGTTGGGTACCGATACTACCTCAACAACCAAGAGTTGTATATTCGATGCAACAATGCTTACCTATGTCAAGTATACCAACTACGCCAGCTATTGTGACGGTGTTGCAAGTTCAAGAGCTGCCTATTGTATGCCAACCTCAGGTTTCTTAGGTTGTAATGCAACAGCCCCTTGACCCTGCAACTCAACCACAATCGCCTACTGGTGGAATGACACAGGTTCAAACGGGTACAATTACCCCTCATCTTGGTCAAACAGTTAGTATAAGGCAACAACACATGGCTTCACAACCATGGCTAGTGCAATACCAACAACCGCAGTTCCAACAAGTATACCAAGGTTCTGAGCAACAAATCTTTGCGAATAGTGGGAAACCATGTATTCAAAACGGTCAAAATCAACCATTTTACAATGGTCATGCCCACCAACCTTACCAAAGCTACCAGCATCAAATGCATTATGCTGGTATGCAAAGACCAACTGCTCATGCAATCCCATCTTATCCCGGGTATGCTTCACCTAACCTGAATCAACAGTTACCCTTCGTGGCAACTTTAGAGTTACCTAATTTAAATCGGTTAACAAACGATCCAATCGCTTACGCCCCTTGGTGGCTAGCGATTCCACATAAACTTCCATCAGATATTCCTAAATTTAATGGAAATCTGGGTGAAGATCTGTCGAATCATGTGATGACCTTTCATCTGTGGTGTTTGTCAAACACCCTAAACGATGATTCGATTAGGCTTCACCTTTTTTAGAGGATGTTAACTGGTCTGGCAGAAAAATGGTATATCGAATTGCCTAGAGCTTCATTCGACAACTTCAGTACCCTAGCCACAACCTTTTTAACCCATTTTCAGTTACCGATAAGGTACAAAACGAGAACAGAACTTCTTACCAAATTCAAACAAACAACAACCACTCACATATCTGATCATATACATGAGTGGTGACATCATCATAGAATGGTGAAAACGTATGTTCCCGATCAGCTCTTAGCTGAATGGTTTATCAAGTCATTACTGCCTTCCATCACAGAAGATGCGGCAAAAGGGGGAGTTGTTACTGAAGAGCAGGTTATCACTCGTGCGCAATATTTGGACTTGATTTACACTCAGTCCGGCACGCTCTACGATAAAATACCTGACGCTCCTAGACCAGAATTCTCAGTTCCTCCTCCTCCTAAATCAAACAATGACTCTCATGCCGACGATGGCGTGATTGGCGCAACAGACATGAAATCGACAAAGGCTACATCTAAAAAGGCCCGTAAGATTTCCAGTCAAAATGCAAATGAGGAACTTCTTGCCTTGGAAGTAAATGTTGTATCGACAGATAAAGGCAAAGAAACCAAGCAACCAGGGGGAAAGAAGAAATGCAAAGCGAAGAAGAAGAAACAGGAAGAATCATCACCTGAAAAAACTTCTGCAAACCCTCCTGGAAATAGGAAACCAAAAAATCCATGCTTTATATGCGATGAGGATCATCGAACCGCAGATTGTCCACACAAAGTTGAGCTTAAAAAAATCTTCAAGAATACAAAGACCTCAGCAGTATTAACTGATCCATTTCCAAATCCAGGAACAAATCTGGTTGACAGTGAAGATGCTTCCCGGTGTCAAGTTCTAATGTTGTTGGTTTCCAAACAATAAAATGAAGCTTTGATATCGACAAGAAACAAAGATTATGGGAATCCACAGCTGTCGAACAACAAGGATAAAGATCAACCTAGTAGTTCGACAACAACTTCGACAAAAGTTGCGCCACCCATCATTCCTGAGTTGACAATAAAACCGCCAAAGGGAGTAGTACACAAGTCAACGTTTAATCCCCGCGCTAGAGTGGCACAACATTATAATATAGTGGAAGATTTGGCCCAATCGCCATCTGCTATGTTGACTTGAGGTACTACAAAATTGCCCATCCCAAAAGCAAGCTTTATTATCAGCCATTGGTGGGATAGACCCAAAGGATTCCAATCTTGTATCCTTCGATCATAAAGGATACAATCCTCAGTTACCAGCTCAACTAGCTTTCCTCGTTCAAGTGAAAGCCCTCAACAAAACTGTTCATCGAACAATTATTGATGAGGGGGCATCTACATGTATTATGTCGATGAGTTGCTGGAAAACTTTAGGATCTCCAACCTTGTCGCGATCTTCGATGACATTAAAAGCATTTGACGGACGAACATATACCCCATATGGTATTCTAAGTAACTTGAAGGTTGAACTAGGAGGGAAAACAGTAGAAATAGATGTTGAAGTAATCGATGGAAATCTCAATTACAACATCCTACTGGGAAGACCATGGATATATGCCATGGCTGCTGTTGTGTCGACCTATTTTAGGAAGATTGCATTTCCCTTTCAAGGAGGGATTACAATCGTCGATCAACAAAACTTCCTCCCCAATGGTTCTCAAGTTACGGGAAGCATTCCAATGATCCATGGAAGCCCCCATTCGCTTCAAAATATCGGAGTAGGCCTACTAAAAGATCCTATATTAATGGGAACTTTCACCCTTCCACCTCTAATCAATTTGGCAGAAGTAGCGTCGGTAGGAACCTGCAACATAATATCTTCTAAAAAGATCTCAGAAAACGATATCAACATGGATCATGCGCAGGTTTTGCCTTCAAGCCCAACAGAAATATTGTAGCAATCAATGTTCTTAGCATGGGAGGAAAACCCAAATCAACACTCATCAAGCGTTTGGATAGATAGGTCTAAGGAATATGGTACCTCTTCAGATCCTTAGTCGCGAGTGCATGTCACCGATGAAGGAATTGTTCAATCAACGGTAATTGAAGGGGCACCATGGGATGATTACTGCCATCGTTCCCTTCTTCCGAATTGTAAGGAAGATAGTTCCAGTGACCTTAATCATCATTCAGTTTTTGATTTTCTATCAAATATTGTAAATACAGTGGATTCTGAGGATAGTTCTTATCCTGTGTCGACCTCATTAAAAAAATGAAACAAGGAGTCATGAGGATAGTTCTTTTACTGTGTCAACCTCATTAAAAAATGAAACGACTCTCTTTCCAAATCAAGTCTTTGATTACAATCTCGTAAAATCAAAGTCGAGACTTTCGAAGATCTCGAAGATAAACCTTCATTCCAACCACCGAGATGAATGAAATGAAGCTTGGGGGGCATGCACCTTGATTTGAGTTATCATGCTGGGGGCATGCAAACTTATCACGAGTAGTGTTACTACAGGGTTCAAGCTCGTTAAAAAATAAACCCGCATCGAGCAGTTTTAGTGCATAGTTCAAGCTCGTTAAAAAATAAACATAAGCCATGAGCAAATGTTTCCCCCTGCGTTTAAGCTCATTAAAAAATGAACTATTTCCCAGTAAATAACCATCGTGAATGTAGTACTTCAGCCTTTAAAAGCCTTGGTCATGTTCTCATCATCACCTCCACTCTGTATTGGCCGATCATTCACCTCCATTTGATTGTTTACCCCTTTTTGAGGAATAGCTGCGAAGAGTGATCTCACCAACCATCCTTGTAACACTACTGTGATTGGAACATTCCAAATCTTACCTGGAATCAACTGCTACCCAATTTTATCACTCGTTCCTCAAAAGACGAGTCTCCTTTAAGCTCTTTTCAACTGACTTGTAAAATATGAAAAGATTGTCGAGCCATTGGCCTCTCCATCTCGTTAAAGGGACCGGAAGTGCTATCCCTCCTCTAAATTTTAATCTTTTTGTATCTGAGGGATTATTACACAAAAATATCAAGCGCTTGTTTGTTCGGCTCGTTAAAAGTATCAAAAATTCATCCCTTCTGTATTGTTTTATACTTTTTCGGACTTAAGGGATTAGATGATGAAAAAGTAATTTTGGAGTTTCCTTTACGTTCCTTTTCAGACTCTCTGAAATTGAAAAGGACCGAGTTATCTTTGTCGTTAAACTCGTTAAAACTTAATAGCGACAAACTTGTCCATAGCAGACAAGAACGAGTTTCACTATCGCTAGGCTCGTTAAAACATAGTGATAGGTTTGCACGAAGGGAAAATTATAGAACAAGCATATGTTATCCTCCTCAAGCTTGAAAAAAATAAAGAGGTACTGGTCAGCAATGACTGGGGAAAATTGGGAAGAAAACTTGAAGAAACTTTGTTGGTAGCAAGTCGCTCTTTAACATGACACTTTCACTCCGCACCCAAGTCGGGTTGGGTTGTTTCATTCACCGGCCACATCACCATGGTCCCATCACACCATCCACATTTGGGGTAATGCTACCAATCCATCATGTCAATGTCACCGATATGTTCAAGAGAAGTCATTCAGAGAATTCACCTGTGTCTCACCCGCTACAATACATTTACACTCCATTCTTTCATGATCGCCACCCTGAACCGTATGTCATCAGATCGTTTTCACCTCCATTAAAATTATTTTCTCCGTTTCATGTCATTGATGTGGGATTCATTAAGGCCCTCCTGTGACGGATCGATTCTTGTCGACATCAGCTCATTATCCAAGAAGTCGATCTAGGAACACCCCGTTCAGTACTTTGAAGCTTGCATGCCTCAATGGTAAGTTTCTCACTTCCGGCGACAAGTTTACATCAATGGCCTTTGACCGAAAGATTTTGCGTGGTGTTCGACGCCAAGTCCTTTATTCACACCACGTGAATTGTACTGCAGTACCTTGAGGGTCATTATCATTATCGGTGATTCCTCTCGCACCTGTTAACAGCTTACAGCATTGGCTGGTAATCAGGCAATGTCTTTCAGTGTTCGACTCCAGAACATCTTTCACATGGATAGACTTGTACTTCAAGTGAAGACCGAACGAGATTGAAGACCCCGGATCTAGTTTCATCCATCCGGGCTGCAATATATATATTTAGGGAAATAAAGACATCAAATGTACATTATTTCTGCACAGATAATCATCCAATCAAAGGGATGATGACTCTACCAGAATCATCAGTCTACAGTCAGACGATTTTCTGTCCTATGTACATGAAAATGAATTTATAAAGCTGAGCATGGGAATGCCCGCCTCAGCTAGATCATAAAAATATTATGAAGATAATGTATTGTATTGTATCTTATTATAGGTCTCCTCTCAACTTGAAAGAACTTCGGATCCTCATAATAAAGCATTTCACCCGGCATCAAAAGATTAACGACCTCATGCTTTAGGGGGCAACTGTTATAGACATTTTTGGGCACTAAAACCCCAAGCATGAAATGTCCATAAACCAAGGGCTCCTAAGTCCCTAAAAGTGTTGTTCTAACCTCTAAAGGAACAAGGTCAACTGATTACAGCTTCTCCCAGAAGTTCTCCATGAAAAGCTGCTCAGAACTGGTCAAAATAGGATCATTTAAGCTGCTCCATAGGAAAATTGTGTTGCATCTCACCTAAATACACTGTGTGGGTGCGTTGCATTTCAAAATGCCCTTCTATGGGGTGCGATGAGCGAGAAGTGACAAATGGCAGTGTCATTCCGTGAGGTGGAGAGGCATGGAAACTTCCAAAAACTTCTCCTGTGACACTTGCCTCTCTGAATTCGACCAAGGATGAGTAAGAGATCATCAATCTCCAGGTGGAAGCAAGAACTATCAGAGGGAAGACACTAATCAAGTCACAGGTTGACTCATCTCCCTTACAGATATCTATATATGGATCCCTCATCCCAGAGATCTAGAGGCTGGAATTTTGCATATTGTAAGGAATTGCTGTTGGTTTCTTGAGACAACATCAGATTGTTGGGTGATCTAAGCTTTGTATGAGGTGAAGAGGGGCTTCCTTGCTGAGAGGATGATGCTGGGTCAGAACAACTGGTTGTAACTCCCCTTGGCTCTTTCTTGTTTGTCAATAAAAGCTATTCAAGTTTTCCTCCATACTCTTGTATCATTTATGTTTGCTGCATTTGTATGGTCAATTTACATCTGATCCTAGATTGTTTATGATTATAGATCCATGTTCTTGTATAGTGCTATGCTACTATGATCTTACAGGTATTCTGTGAAACTGGACGTGCAAGGGAACAAGTAGCGAAATATTATCAAGAGAGAGAGGAATCAAACTAGGAGATTAGTGCAAGACAGAGGTTGGTCTTCTTTGTTCTTCTCTCATCTATACTTCATAAGGGAAAAACGAAAGTAGCTTTACTTTGTTTGTTTCTAAGGTAGCTATCACACCTTAGTGGGATAAGCAGTTATGTGTAGACACCTTTCCCTGTAACAATGGAGGAGGAATAATTTGAAGATGAGGATGAAATTCACTGCATGGAAGATAAAGGCAGCGCTGCATTTTTTACATTGGCTGCATATAAAGAATCATTATTGCAGGAGCAAGATAGTCAGGAGTGGGACAGAGAAGCTATTCTACAAACTGAGGAGCAGCGAAGATACAACCTGAGGTCCAATGCAAAAAATGTCAAGGAGAATCCTACCCAAAGAGTTGTTGTCCAAACAGAGTCACAGAATATCAGGCAGAGAGGACCAGCAGCTGATCCAATCATCCTCAAAGCTCTAGTTCAAGAGGTAAAAGGTTCTGATAAGTTATCTTCTTCTTTTAGCTTTGAGTTAGAAGTTCAGAAATTGAAAATATTTGTGCCCCTAATAGAGTTGGTGAAGAGTGAAGTATTTAGAAAGGCTATCCTTGAAGCTCTGGAGCCGGAAACCACACAAACCTCCACTGATTCTATCAATTTGCAAGATGAAAAACCTGCCATTGTGCTCACCCCTATGATTGAACCTGCTGATAATAATTCTCCATATTTTTATGTCTCCTTGACTATTCATGACAAAATCCTCCACAATTTCTTACTAGACATAGGGGCCAGCCACAATTTAATGCCTAAAGTTGTCATGGAAGAGTTAGGCCTTGACATCACCAGACCATATCATGATTTGTTCTCTTTAGATTCAAGAAACGTAAAATGTCTAGGAGTGATCAAAGATCTAGCCATTACCTTAACACAGTTGTCCATGAAGAGTATGATGATGGATATTGTGGTAGCAGATGTCCCTCCCAAGTTTGGCATGTTGCTATCTAGAAGGTGGATTAAGAGACTAGGTGGGACATTACAGAATGATTTATCTTATGCTACTGTCCTAGTTTTTGGAGGAGAAAGCAAGAGATTGTACAGAGAAGTACAGTTGGCATACATCATCAGTGATGAGAAGAATCCTACTAGTCATCCCATATATGCTGTGGACAATGATTTTGGAGCATGTATCCTCCAAATAGAAGAATCTCAAAAGGCCTCAATGCAGATCAGGAAACCAGTTCAGGCTGAAGAAGAGTAAGGAAGTCAGGTTTGGGAGATGTTCTTTGATGGGGCATGTTCCAGGGAGACTGCAGGAGCAGGGGTGGTGCTGATATCTCCAGAGAAAAAAAGCACACAACTGTCTTTTAAGCTGGCTTTTCAAGTCAAAAAGAATATAGTAGAATATGAAGCTCTGCTATTGGGCCTTAATGCAGCAAAAGAAAAAGGAATTAGGAACATAAAGGTGTTTGGAGATGGTGATTTGATCATTCAACAAGTAAATAAAACATTTCAAACAAAGCACCCAAGTCTTAAAGCATACAGAGATGAGGTATGGAGAATCAAAGATTCTTTTGATTATTTCTGTATTTCATATATTCCTAGAGCCCAAAATCAGCTTGCTAATTCCCTTGCTGTGTCTGCTAGTTTTTTTATTCCTCCCATGCCTCCCAGACTAGTTTATGAAGTCCAAATGAAGTACATACCATCCTTGCCTGACAATCTCCACCATTGGAAAGTCTTTGAAGATGATGATGAATTAAATAGGTTTCTCCAAGTCATTGATGAATTTTCTGAAATGCAAATGGATTAAGAAAATGTAGCCTCGGAAGAAAACTCCCACTCCCAACTTAGAAATAAAATTTGCAAAAATAGCATTGTTCAACTTCCTAGTAATCATATTCCAAAGGGTCTAATTCCTCTAGAAAGACTGCTTGACCAGAATGATGTGCCTTACAAGGCTGCCCAAAAAGAATATCAATCTGCAGTCTGTAAGCACAATATAGGGAGTCCAGGTTAGCCTAGATATATAAATTTTTCCACTCATTTTTCTGCTAACCAAAGTTCTGAATACTGCAAATTAATGAAGCAATTTATTGATGTGTTTGCCTGGGAGTATAGTGACCTGAAAACTTATTATAAAAATATTATTCAGGATAAAATCCCTTTAGAGAAAGACACCATTCCTTTCAAACGGAATCTGAGACCAATAAATCCCATGCTTCTTCCTCTAATTGAAAAAGAAATTAAAAAATTGTTGGCTGCTAAGATCATAGTCCCTCTTAGATATTCAAAATGGGTAGCCAATTTGGTGGTAGTGAGGAAGAAAAGTGGAGAAATCAGACTGTGTGTTGATTTTAGAAATTTGAGCAAGTGCTCAAAGAAATATAATTATCCCCTACCGAAAATGGATCATTTGCTGCAGAAAGTCTCAGGAGCCAAAGTAATGTCTTTCTTGGATGGATTTTCAGGCTTTAATCAAATTTCTATGCACCCAGATGACCAAGAGAAGATTGCATTTACCACTCCTTGGGGCACTTTTATGTATGCTAAGATGCCTTTTGGATTGATGAATGCTGGAGCCACCTTTCAGAGAGCTATTGATATAGCATTTGTAGGAGAGAAGGATAAATTTGCCCTTATCTACCTTGATGACATAATAGTATATTCCAGCAGCCATCAAAATCGTTTGCAGCATTTGAAAAAGGTGTTTCTGAAGTGCAGAAGGTTTGGGATTTCAGTAAATCCTAAAAAGTCACAATTTGCTTTAGAAGAAGGCAAGCTGTTAGGACATGTCGTTTCTGCTGCAGGTGTCTAAATTGATCTAGAAAGGGTGAAAGCAATACAGTCCCTCAAGGTTCCGAGATCAAAGAATGATATCCAGTCCTTTCTGGACAAAATTAATTTTGTCAGGAGGTTCATACCAACTTTTGCAGAACTAGTGAAGCATGTTACCTCCATGTTGAAGAAATGGTCAGAGGTTATATGGACTGATGCAGCAAGAAAATCTTTTGAGTCCATTAAAAAATCTATTATGGAGGCTCCCACATTAATAAGTCTGGAGTACAGCAAGGAGTTCCATGTATTCTCATTTGCCTCTGAAGACACAATTGCAGTGGTTTTATTGCAAGCAGATGAAGAAGGTTCAGAGCGTCCAGTAGAATTTTTCAGTAAGAAATTGAGGGATGCTTAATTGAGGTATGATATTATTGAAAAACAACCATATGCTCTTATCAAATCCTTGAAATATTTTACAGTTTACATTCTGCATTCCAAGATAATTGCATATGTACCCTCTGCTGCAATGAAAGATGTCTTGACACAACCTGATGTTGATGGAAGAAGGGCTAAATGGATTGCAAAATTGATTGAATTTAATATATAACTAAAGCCCACCAAGCTGGTCAGAGGTTAGGGTCTTGCAAATTACTAGCTGAAGAAAATTGCAGATCATTAGATATTGATTTCCTGAGCACAATTGCAGAAAGTGGTCAGACAAATGAAGAAGAGGAAGCAGCTGAACCAGAGAAAAAGTAGTCAGTGGCAGAAAATATAGCTTCTTGTGATTGGTATTCTGCAATAATTAATTTCTTGCTGAAGCTAGAAATCCCTTCAGGATTTACTCAAAGTCAAGCTAGAACTATTAAGCTTAGGGCAGCTAAATATTGTATCTATGAAAATCTGCTCTATTGGAGGGATCCATCTGGAGTGATTTTGAGGTGTCTGGACAAAGAGCAATCAATGGAAGTTATGCAACAGTTTCATTCCAGCATGTGCGGAGGGCACCATTATTGGAAAACTACTGCCCATAAAATTCTCAGAGCTGGGTACTATTGGCCCACTTTATTTTCTGATATATTTTCATTTGTTAAGTCTTGTAATAGGTGCCAAATATTTGAAGGAAAACAACAACTGAAGTCCCTACCCCTAAAACCAATACAGGAAAAAGGACCTTTTCAGTAGTGGGGCTTGGATTTTATTGGAGAGATCAATCCTCATTCCAGTGGCCAGCACAGGTGGATATTAGTAGCCACTGATTATTTCACCAAGTGGATTGAAGCAATTCCTACCGGAAAGGCTGATCATAATGTGGTCATGAAGTTTTTAGTTGAAAATATCCTTACCAGGTTTGGTTGTCCACATAAATTAATCACAAATAATTCAACAGCCTTCAGGGCAAAAGAATTGGTGGAAATGTGTGATTCAATGGGTATTAAACTAGTTCATTCCACCTCATATTATCCACAAGAAATGGTCTGGCAGAATCCTCTAATAAAAGCATGATAAGGATAATTATGAAGCTGTTAGAGGAAAATAAAAATAATTGGGATTCTAAGCTCATGTATGCACTGTGGGCTGACATAGTGACCATTAAAAGGTCCACAAGGAATTCTCCTTTCAAGCTGGTGTATGGTACTGAAGCTATATTCCCAATTCAGCTAACTCTCCCTGTTGCAAAATTCCTTCAAACAGAACAGAATGAGGAAGAAGAAATAGCAAAGAGGATCACTGATTTAGTAGAAATACATCAGATTAGAGAACAGCTAGTTGAAAAGGCTACAACACATCAGAAAAAGATCAAGGATGCCTTTGACAAGAAGGCAAAGATAGATAATTTGCAAGTTGGAGACTTGGTGTTGAAATGGGATGCACTAAAGAAAAAGAAAGGAAATCAAT